>JACEWE010000077.1:0-120688 GCA_014839755.1 Sylvia borin | reverse complement strand
AGCCCAGCAGCCAATCCAGAGGCAGCAGAGTTAGAGGGGGTGTGGCCAGAGCATAAGAGGCGGGGCCAGAGCCGAAAGGGGCGTGTCCTTGCCACAGCACCGATGTCGCTGCTGTCACCTGCTGTCACCTGAACACTCGCTGGGGGGATCCACGCCCAGAGCGTGGCAGGGACAGGCACAGGCGTGGGGACAGGGCTGGTGGCACTGTCTGCACGCTGTCCCTGCGGCCTCTGTCCCAGCCGCTGAGGGGGCAGAGGCTCCGAGCCACCCCTGATGGGCACCGAGGGGCCCTGGGGACACTGCCGGGCCTCAGGGGGGTCCAGGAGAGCCAAGGGAGGGGTGGGACCTGTGTGAACCACGTGTCGGCCCCGACAGAGCTGGGCCTCACTGAACTCGGGTGCCACGGGGAGCTGCCAGAGCTCAGGGTGGAACCCAGGGCGCAGTGTGACACGGCTGGGCCTCGTGGGAGCCAGGAGAGCTTTGTGACACGGTGGAGACTGACGGAACCAGATGTCCCTTGTGACACCACAAGGGCCAGAGGGAACCCGAGGAGACCAGAGTGAGGTTATGGCACCTCATGAAACCTCAAGGCTGCAGAGTGTGACACAGAGGGGCCTCGTGGAGCTCAGGAGAGCGCTGTGAGGCTCTGGACCAACACGGCACCAAGGTTCCCCTGTGAGCTGACAGAACCTCCTGCAAGCAAGGGAACCATTTTCCTCTGTGCTTGGCACTGGTGAGGCTGCACCTCGAGTGCTGTGTCCAGTTCTGGGTGTCTCAGTTTAGGAAGGGCATTGAGCGCTGCGTCTGGTTGAGGATGGACACAGCTGTGTCCAGTTCTTGCCCCTCAGTTTAGAATGGACGTTGAGATGCTCCAAGTGTGTCCAGAGGAGGCGACGAGGCTGGTGAGCGGCCTGTGAGGAACAGCTGAGGGAGCTGGGGGTGTTTCTCCTGGAGAAGAGGAGGCTCAGGGGAGCCCTCATCACACTCTTACAGCTCCCTGACAGGTGGCTGTAGCCAGGTGGGGCTCGGGCTCTTCTCCCAGGCAACCGCTGGCAGAAGGAGAGGACACAGCCCAAGGCTGTGCCAGGGAAAGTTGAGATTGGACATCAGGAAAAGATGTCACTGAAAGAGTGATTGGGCACTGGAATCATCTGCCCAGGGAGCGAGCGGAGTCCCTGTCCCTGGACGTGTTAAGAAAAGAATGGACTTGGCACTTGTCCCGGTTTGAAAGACAAGAGTCTGCCACAGGAGGCGGGAACCTCCTTTGGAATGGAGAATGTGACCCCTCTTCCCTCTGAATTATTATAACTTTGAAATTCAGGAGCTTTCAGGCAAAGACATGGGAAAAGGAATAACAGTTCTTTACTAGTCTGTGTAACAAGGCAAAGTAACACAGACCCCCTTATGCATCTGAAGGAGATCACTTTCTTGTAGAAATCTCACCCTTTATGTACCTTTCTTCTGTACCTGACATGACAAACTCGACCGAGACCTAAGAGAACTCAGCAGAGGGGAGGCAGCTGTTGGCTGGCCCAGCTGCAGCGCTGCTGTCCACGCGTTCTGCCGTCCAGTCGCTGTCCTGCTCATTCTCTGTCCACGTGTGCCTCCAGCCTCACTCCCAGCTGCCCCTCTCCTCACTCCTAATGCCTCTCATCCTTCAATCCACCTCCAACCATCCGGCCTGAAGCTGTGCCTTTCCCATAGGGCCTTCCGGTGAGAACAAACCTTAAACACTTTTACAGTTACAAACCAAATCCTACAGCTCCCCCATCTTTTTTAATTAAGCAAGATTCTTATCTGGGCAAGGAAGTTCCACGGGGCTTGGGTTAATCTCAAGGTTAGGCAACTTCACGGGGAATTCCTTGAAATGTGGGTTGATTTCAGGGCCATATAAGAGGTCTGGTGGTGCTGAAGGTTCAGGGCAGTCAGCTTCCAAAGCCACGCAGTGGTCGATATTCACGTGGTTTCTTTTAATTGCTGCCGTAATTGTCCCCCATGTAGAGAGGTGGCTGCAAGCTTTGGCACCACCAGACAATGCTGGTGATAGTAAGGAGTCTCTGTCCCACTGCTTGCACGTACCAGAAAAAAATGAACACGAAACATCCAAATCCTAAATAGGCATCAACCACAATAAGACAAACATCCCACAGATAATGTGAGTGGGAGAAGCAGAGCTTGAGGATGTGTGGGATTTCACAGAAGAACTGGCCCAGGACGTCGCCATGGCACAGGGGCAGTGAAAATGTATTGGCTGTGTTCATGAGAGCATTGAGAAAGGCACTGGCCCAGGCAGCTGCTGCCATGTGGGCACAAGCTCTGCTGCCCAGGAGGGTCCCGTAGTGCAGGGGTTTGCAGATGGACACGTAGCGGTCGTAGCACATGATGGTCAGGAGAGGAAACTGGTGACGGGAAGAAAAGCAAAAGAAAAAGAGCTGTGCAGCACATCCTGCATAGGAGATGGCCCTGGTGTCCCAGAGGGAATTGTGCATGGCTTTGGGGACAGTGGTGAGGATGGAGCCCAGGTCGCTGAGGGCCAGGTTGAGCAGGAAGAAGAACATGGGGCTGTGCAGGTGGTGGCCACAGTCTAGAGAACTGATGATGAGGCCGTGGCCCAGGAGGGCAGCCAGGGAGATGCCCAGGAAGAGGCAGAAGTGCAGGAGCTGCAGCTGCCTCGTGTCTGCCAGTGCCAGCAGGAGGAAGTGGCTGATGGAGCTGCTGTTGGACATTTTGAGCCTCTTGGTATGAAGGCACCTTCTCAGGAGAAAAAACAGTGACAAGTTCCAGAGATTTCTCTGAGGAAAATGCAAAGCATTTCCCACAGACCATCCCCCTGCTGCTCAGAATCACTGTCCTTTTGTAGGACTGTTGCCTGCATCTGTGCCTGGAGCTCTGCTCGGTGCTGGGTGAGTGTCCTGTGAGGTCCTTGGCCCACAGGTGCTGAGGAATCAGCCCAGCTCTGCAGCAGTGACTTCAGGGGAATTTTGGGAGTAGCAGACAGTGCTCTGGCTTCACATTTTCACTTGAAACTGCTCCTAGCAGAGAAGGGCCAGTCAGTACCTGCAATCCCAATGCTAAGCAAAGGCAATGAATGGGAAATTTAGATTTTCCAACAGTTCTTCCCCATCTACCTAAGTGAGTGTTCTTGCATGTCAGAAACACTCAGCATTTCTACTGCAAAGGACAAAGTGAGTCTTGCAAGACAAGAGCATTGCCCGAGGCTCAGCACACAATGAGAACTGCTCTGTCTCCTCTGTCCCATCCCCAGATGCCTCGTGGCTGCACCTGTCTTTAGACGGAGAGTGATTGCACTCCCACCTTACGCTGAAAAGCCACCAGACGCTGCTGGGAGCAGAGATCCACTGCAGACCAGGAAATGTCTCACCCTTCCTCAGGGCCTCAGCACCTCACTTCCAGCCGAGGGCACACACGGTTCCATCGACCAGCCCAGCACCACCTCCTCCATCACAGCATCTCTGTGCTCCTTCCTGAGCCTTTCAGGGAACACAGAGATACTCGGGGCAGGTTTGCACCTTGCAGGGCAGTTCCCAGTCTGGAAGGACACCCAAGAAGGATGTACGGTGTATTGCATCTCAGTGAGGGAGAATTGTTCATTCCAAATCAACAAATAAAATTATTGCTGACAGCCTGACAGGGTAGAGGAAATGTGGGAATTTTGTTCCCGTGGACATGGCTGCGGAAAAGGACTGACAAAAATCAGCAGCTGAAAATGCCAACTCCAAGGAGGATGAGTACAGGAACTCGGTAACAACAGCAAAAGCACAAACAAGAGGAGGAGTAAAGAAACAAGGAGAGAGTGTGGCTGGGAGAGGCCAGGGCAGGGGCAGCCGGGCACCGAGGGCAGCATCACCCTCACCCAGCTGTGCCACTCCCGGAGCCCCCAGCTGCTCCCAGCCGTGTGCTCTGCAGAGGGAACTGGGCCCACGGCTCTGCTGCAGCTCTGCCTGCACAGGAGGGAGGTCAGGCCTCCTCACCACTGTTATAAGCGAAATAGCCGAATTATTTTATATAAAAAATCTATTAAAATTAATTAGGTTATAAAGAAATAAAAATAAAAAGCCCACCACCAAAAAGATGCCAAGCCCGGGGGTTGACACCTTGGTGAAACAAGGTTGGACTAACGGTCTATCTGGCAAAAACAGTCCATCTCTTGTTCACGAGAAACTGCTGCTGGATTTTAATTTTTATACAGTTTTTGTGCCCTGGGGCTAGATCCAGGATGTAAATCTCCTCAGTTGTCTCGATATGATGCTATCTCTTGCATTGCATAGTTGTTTACTGAAGTCTTTTTGTCTCTTCCCTCTGGCCCAACGGGGGTCCAGGTGACAACGGGGGTCCAGGTGGTGATGTGGGTGCCAGGTGACGTGGGTGCCAGGTGGTAGTCAGATGATGATCGCTCCTTGTCTCGTTCCAAGTAAATGTTATTTCACCCTGTGCCTTCAAGTGCAAATGAGGTCTACCACCTCGGTTCTGAACTTTGCTCTGCGCCTTCAAATGCAAACGAAGTCTCTTCCCTGAGTTTGCAGTCTGAATTTTACAAAAAGGGGGTGCTTCATATGACTTTCAGCACTTTATACAAAATATCATTATAGGCATGAATTAATTCTCAGCCTCCCTCATAACACCACCACAGCATTGAGGGCAGAGGCTTGGCTGGGTGCAAGAGGAGGAGGCAAAGCGGGCTGCATTGGAGGGGGTCACACTGAGTTCTTTGAAGTCTCCCCCACACAGCATTTGTGGTTCTAGTTTCCCCTCATTCCATGATCTCTGCTGCCTGGGGTTTTTACTCTAGGGAAGCTTTTTCCCCCCACTGTCAGCACTCAGAGAATCCAGCACAACATCCGTGCGCTCACCGTGGCCCTCCGGAAGCCTGCTGGTGGCAGGTGGGAAAGGGCAGGGCACAACGGCCTGGTGTGTCCAGCCAAGGTGATGCTTGTGCTTCTGTCAGCAGAGAACTTGCTGAAGGCACTTTCAGAGTCACACCAAGTCACTCACTCCAAGTCAAAGCTCAGGGTTCTCGGTGACTTCTTCAAGGAGAGCCCCTTTTGCATTTTTCCAATTCCCCAAGAATATGAAATTGAAATCACAGACTCAGGGAAGCTCCTTATCTTTGTAGTGATCCCTCCCTTGATCTTTCCCTTGCAAAGTGCCCTCAGCAAAGTCCTGGAGGTGATGTAGAGCTGGGAGAAGGCCTGACCCACGGACACCCTCCTGAAACTGGAAGCCCCCTCTCCTCCCTGGGCACCGCTGGTGGCACACGAAGGTTCACAGCCCGCAGCCGTGCCCAGGGCCACGGAGCCCACACGCCTCGTGCCTCTGGCAGGGCAGCAGGGAAGCTGAAGGCTGGGGGCTGTGCCAGCTCTGGGACATCACTCGAGGCAACAGCAGTGCCCTGCAGGCAGACACTGACCATGGCAGGGGCTGCCAACCCTCGGCTCCAAGGGAGTTTTCCTGTGTGCTCCCAGCCCAGACTACTGTCCTGGGTTGCAGTTTAAGATGTATTCTATCACCATCCTCAGTTAATTGCCTGTCAATGCCTTGTGAATGACTCATAGATAACTCCCTCCGGGAGTTATCTCTCTTTAATGGGCCATCAAGGCCCTCTTCCATGACTCATCAACCCATTGTGAGATGCTCCGCCCACGGGGAGGAGCCAAGCATTCTCACCTGGATATAAGCTGGGATTTGGGACAGTAGAGGCAGCCTTCGCCCACTGGATTCCCAGAGGACCGGAGCTACCAGACCTTTTCTACAGGATCGCTGCTTCAGGAAAGACCACCTCGTCTGGACTGCTTCCATCACCCTGATCAGGTTGTATTTCCGACTCTGTCAGTGGTTTTCTTTTGTATTGTTGCATTTTTTTTTTTTCCTTCTCATTAAATTTTATTTCTGATTTAAAGCTTCTCACTTGGTTTGTTTTCAAACCACAACAACTACCTTTCCCCTCTCCTTGCCTCCCACCGGATGGGCCAGAGGAGGCATCTCATCCTGGTTTTGTGTTCTCAGCGTTTGAGGGACACCCAGTTCCCATCCCAAACCTTCCAGTAAGTCACAGCAGGTGTACATGTGCGCCCAGGACAGACACCAGTGTGTGAGTGTGTTCTCTCAACTGCCATGGGAATTAATGAGCACAGAAGGCAGGAGTGAGCTGGTTACACCCGGGCACAAATGCCAGAGGTGGTCCCACATCTCCAGGAAAAGGAGCAGGTTCCTATGGAGGACTGTAATTGTCCTGGCATTCCCTGGCCCGGCAAAGCAATGGGATGCCCACAGCCAGAAGGAGTTTTGGACAATTTCTTAGAGGGGCTTCCGAGTGGGCTGAGAAAGGTGACACTCACTGGGACTTGGAGCTGACCAACAGGGAGGAGCTGGTCAGGAATGGGCTCAGCAGTGTCCACCTTGGCTGTCACAACTGGGGTCTCAGATGCTGTAAGAGCATCTGTAGACGGCAGGGAGAGGGAACTCTGCAAACCTGAGACACAGAACACGGTTTTATCGCAAGGGTCGTGGGTAACAGGGGCTGCCTACTGCCACCAGCCTCGGCTGAAGGGATACCCCAAGGAGAGAGAGGGAGAGAGAGAGGAAAAAGCTGACAAGTGCGATCAAGGTAAGAGAGTCAGGTCTGAGATCGAGATCCTTGTTACAATACATTATATCTCCTTTTGTGTTGAATATTCTATTTTACAGTGATCAACCGGGGCAAGATACAAAACCCACAGACTTTGCATACAGCCTATGAGAACTGCTCTATTACCATATCATTCTGTATTCTAAACTCTAAAGACTACTTTTTCTTATCCACCTTTTCCCTGATACCTTGGGGGGCTACTCCCTCGAGCCAACTTTATAATACGCATTTATAACAATGGGAAGGATTCCACTGATTGATGAATGGAAAAGAAGATATTTGCCTTTACAAACAAACTGTAGCTTTGCTGATAAATGGAATTGGATATTGAAAGACGAAAGAAACAATGGGAAAACCCTTAAATTCCGTAAGAATTAAGAATTAAAGATTAAAAGTGGGTTATACATTAAAGGAGAATTTTAGGTATTAGGCACTCTGGGAAGTCTGTAACTCTCAAGTACCTCAGCCAGTGGGGAAAGAGAGAGGGAAATGTGGCTGGGGAATTGGGATAAAATAGGACGCTACATCCTCCAAAATTTGAGAGATCCCAGAGGAAATGTCCCATGGCCTCTCCAATATACAGATAAAGAAAAAGGACTCTTCTGTCTCCATTTTGGACATAAACCTCTGATGTTTGTGGATTAATTTTCCTAACAGTGTTGGGGTGGCTGGGCCTGGGCCAGAGCCTGGGGAAGGGTCTGGGAAGGGTTTGGGAAGGGTTTGGGAAGGGTCTGGGAAGGGTCTGGGGAAGGGTCTGGGAAGGGTTTGGGAAGGGTTTGGGAAGGGTCTGGGAAGGGTTTGGGAAGGGTTTGGGAAGGGTCTGGGAAGGGTTTGGGAAGGGTTTGGGAAGGGTCGGGGAAGGGTTTGGGAAGGGTTTGGGAAGGGTTTGGGAAGGGTTTGGGGAAGGGTCTGGGAAGGGTCTGGGAAGGGTTTGGGAAGGGTCTGGGGAAGGGTTTGGGAAGGGTTTGGGAAGGGTTTGGGAAGGGTTTGGGAAGGGTTTGGGAAGGGTTTGGGAAGGGTCTGGGAAGGGTTTGGGAAGGGTCTGGGAAGGGTTTGGGAAGGGTTTGGGAAGGGTTTGGGAAGGGTCTGGGGAAGGGTCTGGGAAGGGTCTGGGGAAGGGTTTGGGGAAGGGTTTGGGGAAGGGTCTGGGAAGGGTTTGGGAAGGGTTTGGGGAAGGGTTTGGGAAGGGTTTGGGAAGGGCCTGGGGAAGGGTCTGGGGAAGGGTTCGGGGAAGGGTCTGGGAAGGGTTTGGGAAGGGTTTGGGAAGGGTTTGGGAAGGGTCTGGGAAGGGTTTGGGAAGGGTTTGGGAAGGGTCTGGGAAGGGTTTGGGAAGGGTCTGGGGAAGGGTTTGGGAAGGGTTTGGGAAGGGTTTGGGAAGGGTTTGGGGAAGGGTTTGGGAAGGGTCTGGGGAAGGGTTTGGGAAGGGTTTGGGGAAGGGTTTGGGGAAGGGTTTGGGAAGGGTCTGGGGAAGGGTTTGGGAAGGGTTTGGGAAGGGTTTGGGAAGGGTCTGGGGAAGGGTTTGGGAAGGGTTTGGGGAAGGGTTTGGGGAAGGGTCTGGGGAAGGGTTTGGGAAGGGTTTGGGAAGGGTTTGGGAAGGGTTTGGGGAAGGGTTTGGGGAAGGGTCGGGAAGGGTTTGGGAAGGGTTTGGGAAGGGTCTTGGAAGGGTTTGGGGAAGGGTCTGGGAAGGGTTTGGGAAGGGTCTGGGGAAGGGTTTGGGAAGGGTTTGGGGAAGGGTCGGGAAGGGTTTGGGGAAGGGTTTGGGAAGGGTTTGGGAAGGGTTTGGGGAAGGGTCGGGAAGGGTTTGGGAAGGGTTTGGGAAGGGTTTGGGAAGGGTTTGGGAAGGGTTTGGGAAGGGTTTGGGGAAGGGTTTGGGAAGGGTTTGGGAAGGGTTTGGGGAAGGGTCTGGGAAGGGTCTGGGAAGGGTTTGGGAAGGGTCTGGGGAAGGGTTTGGGAAGGGTTTGGGAAGGGTTTGGGAAGGGTTTGGGAAGGGTTTGGGGAAGGGTTTGGGAAGGGTCTGGGAAGGGTTTGGGAAGGGTCTGGGAAGGGTTTGGGAAGGGTTTGGGAAGGGTTTGGGAAGGGTCTGGGGAAGGGTCTGGGAAGGGTCTGGGGAAGGGTTTGGGGAAGGGTTTGGGGAAGGGTCTGGGAAGGGTTTGGGAAGGGTTTGGGGAAGGGTTTGGGAAGGGTTTGGGAAGGGCCTGGGAAGGGTCTGGGGAAGGGTTCGGGGAAGGGTCTGGGAAGGGTTTGGGAAGGGTTTGGGAAGGGTTTGGGAAGGGTCTGGGAAGGGTTTGGGAAGGGTTTGGGAAGGGTCTGGGAAGGGTTTGGGGAAGGGTCTGGGGAAGGGTTTGGGAAGGGTTTGGGAAGGGTTTGGGAAGGGTTTGGGGAAGGGTTTGGGAAGGGTCTGGGGAAGGGTTTGGGAAGGGTTTGGGGAAGGGTTTGGGGAAGGGTTTGGGAAGGGTCTGGGGAAGGGTTTGGGAAGGGTTTGGGAAGGGTTTGGGAAGGGTCTGGGGAAGGGTTTGGGAAGGGTTTGGGAAGGGTTTGGGGAAGGGTCTGGGGAAGGGTTTGGGAAGGGTTTGGGAAGGGTTTGGGAAGGGTTTGGGGAAGGGTTTGGGGAAGGGTCGGGAAGGGTTTGGGAAGGGTTTGGGAAGGGTCTTGGAAGGGTTTGGGGAAGGGTCTGGGAAGGGTTTGGGAAGGGTCTGGGGAAGGGTTTGGGAAGGGTTTGGGGAAGGGTCGGGAAGGGTTTGGGGAAGGGTTTGGGAAGGGTTTGGGAAGGGTTTGGGGAAGGGTCGGGAAGGGTTTGGGAAGGGTTTGGGAAGGGTTTGGGAAGGGTTTGGGAAGGGTTTGGGAAGGGTTTGGGAAGGGTTTGGGAAGGGTTTGGGGAAGGGTCGGGAAGGGTTTGGGAAGGGTTTGGGAAGGGTTTGGGAAGGGTTTGGGAAGGGTTTGGGGAAGGGTCTGGGAAGGGTTTGGGGAAGGGCCTGGGGAAGGGTTTGGGAAGGGTTTGGGGAAGGGTCTGGGGAAGGGTCTGGGAAGGGTTTGGGAAGGTTTTGGGAAGGGTTTGGGAAGGGTCTGGGGAAGGGTTTGGGAAGGGTTTGGGAAGGGTTTGGGAAGGGTTTGGGAAGGGTCTGGGGAAGGGTCTGGGGAAGGGTCGGGGAAGGGTTTGGGAAGGGTTTGGGAAGGGTTTTGGGAAGGGTTTGGGAAGGGTTTGGGAAGGGTTTGGGAAGGGTCTGGGGAAGGGTTTGGGAAGGGTTTGGGAAGGGTTTGGGAAGGGTCTGGGGAAGGGTTTGGGGAAGGGTTTGGGAAGGGTTTGGGAAGGGTCTGGGGAAGGGTTTGGGGAAGAGTCTGGGGAAGGGTTTGGGAAGGGTTTGGGAAGGGTTTGGGAAGGGTTTGGGAAGGGTTTGGGAAGGGTCTGGGAAGGGTTTGGGAAGGGTCTGGGAAGGGTTTGGGAAGGGTCTGGGGAAGGGTCTGGGAAGGGTTTGGGAAGGGTTTGGGAAGGGTCTGGGAAGGGTCTGGGGAAGGGTCTGGGAAGGGTTTGGGAAGGGTTTGGGAAGGGTCTGGGGAAGGGTCTGGGAAGGGTTTGGGGAAGGGTTTGGGGAAGGGTTTGGGAAGGGTCTGGGGAAGGGTTTGGGAAGGGTTTGGGGAAGGGTCTGGGGAAGGGTTTGGGAAGGGTTTGGGAAGGGTTTGGGAAGGGTTTGGGAAGGGTTTGGGGAAGGGTTTGGGAAGGGTTTGGGAAGGGTCTGGGAAGGGTTTGGGGAAGGGTTTGGGGAAGGGTTTGGGAAGGGTCTGGGGAAGGGTCTGGGGAAGGGTCTGGGAAGGGTTTGGGGAAGGGTCTGGGAAGGGTTTGGGAAGGGTTTGGGAAGGGTTTGGGAAGGGTCTGGGGAAGGGTTTGGGGAAGGGTTTGGGGAAGGGTTTGGGGAAGGGTTTGGGAAGGGTTTGGGGAAGGGTTTGGGGAAGGGCCTGGGGAAGGGTTTGGGGAGGGTCTGGGAAGGGTTTGGGAAGGGTTTGGGGAAGGGTTTGGGAAGGGTCTGGGGAAGGGTTTGGGAAGGGTCTGGGGAAGGGTTTGGGAAGGGTTTGGGAAGGGTTTGGGAAGGGTTTGGGAACGTTTGGGAAGGGTTTGGGAAGGGCCTGGGGAAGGGTTTGGGAAGGGTTTGGGAAGGGTCTGGGAAGGGTCTGGGGAAGGGCCTGGGGAAGGGTTTGGGAAGGGTTTGGGAAGGGTCTGGGAAGGGTCTGGGGAAGGGCCTGGGGAAGGGTTTGGGAAGGGTTTGGGAAGGGTTTGGGGAAGGGTCTGGGAAGGGCCTGGGGAAGGGTTTGGGAAGGGTTTGGGGACGGGTTTGGGAAGGATTTGGGAAGGGTCTGGGAAGGGTTTGGGGAAGGGTTTGGGGAAGGGTCTGGGGAAGGGCCTGGGGAAGGGTCTGGAGCCAGGGCCAGGGGCAGTTGGGCTGGGGCAGTTGGGCTGGGGCAGGGCTCTCCAACTGCCCTGGATGTGCAACTGGACCCCAGCAACTGCCAGAACGGCCATGGAGCCCCAGCAGGTGGGTGGGGAAGGGGCAGCTCTCCCTGTGCCAGGCCTGGGCTGTCCCCTTGGGAACGGTTCCCTTTGGGAACAATGGGGCATCCTCGGGGGCTGTTTCTGGAGCTGGTGGCAGCTTTGGTGCTGGCCATGGGGACGAGGCAGCGAGTGGGGGGCTCCTGGCCGTGCTAAGGCACACCCACATCGCCTCCATCACCGCTGGCACTAACGAGAGAGCAGCTCTTCATCGCATTCCCAGCACCCCAGTTTACAGCCCAGCCTCAGCACTGCCCGGAGACTGCGCTGGGTTTCTCCCAGTCCCATCCCAGATGATTGCTCGTGGCCCAGAGGAGATCACAGGAAGGATCCTTGGGAGGCTGGAGCACTTCTGCTATGGGAAAGGCTGCGAGAAGAAGGCTCAGGAGAGACTTTAGAGCTCCTTCCAGCCCCTGAAGGGACTCGGAGAGAGTTGGGGAGGGACTTGGGACAAGAACCTGCAGGAACAGCACAAGGAGGAATGGCTTCCAACTGAAAAACTGGAAGGGTTCAGTTGGAACTTAGGAAGAAATTCCTGCCTGGAGGAGGAACGGTGAGGAGGGTGGAGAGGCCCTGGCACAGGTTGCCCAGAGCAGACAGAGGTTGACCTGGAAGTGCTCAAGGCCAGGCTGGATGGGGCTCTGAACAACTTCCCTTCTGGTGTTCTCATCAAGTAGGATGCTTTCCTGCAGGTTGCTTGTTCCATTTTCAGGCTCCGGGGTTGAAAGGATTCCCAGGGAGGGGAGAAAGACCTGAGCTGGAATTCCTGAGCTGGGGTAGGCTGGGAAAACATTTAGGACCAATGTCCTCAGAGGACAGCCGTGCAAACCTGAGTGTGCTCATCCTTGTGTTCTTCCAGGTGGCCCAGGAGCTTGGTCTGAGCCAGCAGTTCCCTTCCCACATGTTCCCTCAACAGGAACCTTCCTCAAGAGCCCCTGAGGTGAGTACAGCTGTGCTGAGCTGGCTCAGGACCCTTTTGAAATGGGAGTTAGGGAAGGAAAACTGCAAGAATCCTGCAAGGCGGGAGCTGCTTGGCCGTGGCTCTCCTGTCCAGACCTGAGTGGGGGTTATTTCTCTGTGTCTCATTTCTGGGTCCCCATTTTACCCCAAAGGAGGTAAAACAAGATTTCTTTTCTCTGTCTGGTTGGTTTAACAACACCTTTGATGGTGAACACGAACAATTAGGACAGGAATCTGATCTCTGATGGTGCTGTTTAATTTCATTGCAGTCGCACTAATACATGTCCTAAGCACAAGCTCAGAGTAGAAATAGATTTCGTATGTTTCACAAATTTTTAGATTTGTTCTCCATGAACGAACACCCGTTCTTGTTGGGATCAGGAGAGGCATCTAGATGGCACTTTGGAATAGGACAGAATACCTGCCCTCCTCTTAGCAGGATAAAACAGGGAAGGAACATTAGATCTCCACTCCGGACTATGAAAAGACATTTTTTTCCCCCAAAACCTTGCATTTTATTTCATTCTTTTTTCTTGTCTTCATTTAACATATTGCCCCTTCATGTCATCTTCTTTGGTGCTAAAATCCCTGGTAAAGCATTTTTAGAAATCACTTCTGGAAACAAACCAAAACTCTCCCGGGACATTTTGCAAAGGCAAGCTGTGACAGGGACAAGGGGGACAACCTGAAAGAGATTTAGATTGGATATTAGGGAGAAACTCTTGGCTGCGAGGGTGCTGAGGCCGGAGAAGCTGCGACTGCCCCAGACCCCTGCAAGTGCCCAAGGCCGGGGAGAGCAGAATGGAGATGGAACGAGATGATCTTTAACGTCCTTCCAACCCAGACCATTCCGGGATTCTCTGAAATGAATTTAAACCCCACCATTCTCCCCTCACCTCTCTCTCCCTCTCTTGCAGACGTGCCAGGAGGCAAAAGAACACAAAGAACGAGTCCGGAGCGGCGCAGACAGAACGAGGCGTAAACGGAAAGCAGGAAGCCGTGGGAAGGTGTCCGCGACAAAGGCAGAGAGCGGCACCGGGACGTTCCCGGGCGCGCCGCTTCCCATCGCTCCTTCCAGGCTCCGGGAAATAGAGGCGGAGCTGATCTGCGCTGATGAGGCGGACACCGAGTTCGGGTCCGGAGAGCCGGCGGTGCCAGCAATACCAGCGGTGCCAGCAATGCCAGCAATGCCAGCAATGCCAGCGGTGCCAGCGGTGCCAGCAATGCCAGCAATGCCAGCTGCGGTGTCAGCAATGCCAGCGGTGCCAGCAATGCCAGCAATGCCAGCAATGCCTGCAATGCCAGCAATGCCAGCAATGCCAGCGGTGCCAGCAATGCCAGCAGTGCCAGCTGCGGTGCCAGCAATGCCAGCAATGCCAGCGGTGCCAGCAATGCCAGCAATGCCAGCAATGCCAGCAGCGGTGCTAGCGGCGGTGCCAGCAATGCCAGCAATGCCAGCTGCGGTGTTAGCGGCGGTGCCAGCAATGCCAGCAATGCCAGCAGTGCCAGCAATGCCAGCAATGCCAGCTGCGGTGCCAGCAGAGGTGCCAGCAGAGGTGCCAGCAGAGGTGCCAGCAGAGGTGCCAGCAATGCCAGCAGCAGTGCCAGCAATATCAGCAGCAATGCCAGCAGCAGTGCCAGAAGCGGTGCCAGAAGCGGTGCCAGCAGAGGTGCCACCAGCAGTGCCAGCAGCAATGCCAGAAGCAATGCCAGAAGCAGTGCCAGCAGCAATGCCAGCAGAGGTGCCAGCAGAGGTGCCAGCAGCAATGCCAGCAGCAGTGCCAGCAGCAATGCCAGCAATATCAGCAGCAATGCCAGCAGCAGTGCCACCAGCAGTGCCAGCAGAGGCGCCAGCAGAGGTGCCAGCAGCAGTGCCAGCAGCAGTGCCAGCAGCGGTGCCAGCAGCAATGTCAGCAGCAATGCCAGCAAAGGTGCCAGCAGCAGTGCCAGCAGAGGTGCCAGCAATGTCAGCAGCGGTGCCAGCAGCAATGCCAACAGCGGTGCCAACAGCAGTGCCAGCAGAGATGCCAGCAGAGGTGCCAGCGGCGGTGCCAGCAGCGGCGCCAACAGCGGTGCCAGAAGCAGTGCCAGCAGCAATGCCAGCAATGCCAGCAGAGGTGCCAGCAGCAATGCCAGCAATGTCAGCAGCAATGCCAGCAGCAGTGCCAGAAGCAGTGCCAGCAGCAATGCCAGCAGTAGTGCCAGCAGAGGTGCCAGCAGCGGTGCCAGCAATGCCAGCAATGTCAGCAGCAATGCCAGCAATGCCAGCAGAGGTGCCAGCGGCGGTGCCAGCGGCGGTGCCAGCGGCGGTGCCAGCGGCTCCGGCTCCTGGCCAAGGCCCGGGGGACAGCCGCTGGCTCCGCGCTGGCGCCGGGCTCCGGGCCGCCCTGCGGGAAGGCAGCGCCCGGTGCCGGCAGCGGCAGTTCGCAGCCGCCGCGGCCAAGTTCTCCGCGGCGCTGGAGGTACGGGGCCGGTGCGGTTCGGGACGGCTCGTGTAACGCCACGTAGAGCTCTGATTTCTTCAGAGGGCAATTACAGCAAAGTTTATTGAGAGATGGGTTCGTTCATACAGTGTTTGGGTACAAGGAATAGGGTTGGTCCTTTAGGGGACCACCTTTCTGTAAACAGCTCTGCCAGTAAACAAGTTGGGCAGGTAAACAAGGTAAACCAGGTGTCAGGAGGAGGAGATCTACGGGGATTGTTTATCGGGATTGTTTTGAGTTCCTCCTCACGAGTTCCCAGGCCAGACAGAGAGTTTTGTCCTTGGCATTCCCGCAGGCTTCGAGGCACTGCCTGGAGCCTGAGAATCCGCGTTCTGACCGCTGCCAGTTCCCCACAAAGGGCTGTGACCCCGCGGCAAAGCCACGGCAGGTGTCACCTGCAGGACAAAGCCACGACAGGTGTGACCCCGCGGCAAAGCCACGGCAGGTGTGACCTGCAGGGCAAAACCACGGCAGGTGTGACCCGCAGGACAAAGCCACGGCAGGTGTGACCTGCAGGGCAAAACCACGGCAGGTGTGACCTGCAGGGCAAAGCCACGGCAGGTGTGACCTGCAGGACAAAGCCACGGCAGGTGTGACCCCGCGGCAAAGCCACGGCAGGTGTGACCCTGCAGGGCAAAGCCACGGCAGGTGTCACCTGCAGGGCAAAGCCACGGCAGGTGTGACCCCGCGGCAAAGCCACGGCGGGTGTGACCTGCAGGGCAAAGCCACGGCAGGTGTGACCCCGTGACAAAGCCACGGCAGGTGTGACCCGCAGGACAAAGCCACGACAGGTGTGACCCCGCGGCAAAGCCACGGCAGGTGTGACCTGCAGGGCAAAGCCACGGCAGGTGTGACCTGCAGGACAAAGCCACGGCAGGTGTGACCTGCAGGACAAAACCACGGCAGGTGTGACCCCGCGGCAAAGCCACGGCAGGTGTGACCTGCAGGACAAAGCCACGGCAGGTGTGACCTGCAGGACAAAGCCACGGCAGGTGTGACCTGCAGGGCAAAGCCTGTCCCCGCTCTCCCTGGGGCAGGAATAGCAAAGGGAACCAGGAGCACCGACCTGGAGTGCCTGGGGTCGGAGAGAAATCCTGAAATCTGGTAACGGGGAGTTATAAATGAACCACAGAAGGGGGGAAAGCGTTGGACTGAACCAAAGAATGTCAGGTGATTTCGTACTTTTCTGCAGTTCTTAACTGTATTAATGTGCGCAGGAAACTGAAGTCCCGTAGAGCGAAAAAAAATGCTCCTCTCTTTAATCTTAGCTCTATCAGCAACAAATGCCCTCTCAATAACTGGGGAGTTTTCACTCTGCCCCAGCTGATGTTTTCTCTCCACTCGTGACTCCAATCCCTTCAGCCAGGCACTTGAAACTCTGAGAAGGGCACCGCACTTTTTTTTTAGCACTGTTCTGCCAAACTTCATTCAAAAGCATTTGTCCAATATTTGGGCTTTCCAGTTCACAAGAAAATATCCTAGTCCTACTTTTTTTTTTTTTTTTTAACAATACCGAAGTAATTTTTTTAATCAATAAATATTTTAGCAGTCAGTGAGTAAAATGATAAAGTGTCATCTTCCTTAAGTGCTTTTTTTTTGCCCGAGGAGGACTTTTTCTCCTCCTGAGAGGAAAGGCTGGTAAATGGACATACCAGGAAAACGGAAGAAGGAATTAATCCCTGGGATTGCAGACAGAGGGATTGGGACATCACAGAGCTGTAGGGCTGGTGCTCCTCAGTGTAATGGTTTAGGCTTCTTTTTTCTCTTGCCAGGATCAGGATGAATACACAAGGAGACAAAGGATTGAGTTTGGACTATGGAATGTTCATTATGTCTTATCCATTTACAGTATTTACAGGCTCACAAACTGGGAGGTACAACTAGCACGGTAGGAAAACGAGGTGCAATGGGGTGCTTCTAACTCTTTCCAAGGCCTTTTAAATGGTAATTACCCAATACCAAGGTGACACTTACGTTATTTGTGTTTTTGACCCAATAATGACCACCCAAGGCCCGCAATGGAACCTTTTTTCACCCAGTTACAGAAAACCACCTTAACCCATGAAGAAGAAGGAAAAAGGTGAAGAAGAAAGACAAAGACAACAGCCAAAATCCTCTATCTTGACTCATATGTATTACTATACACAACCCCCCTAAATTCTATGTTTCTAGGACTCCAACACCTTAGCAGCCTCTAAATCAAGCTCTCTTCAAAAACAAAAACCCCAGAACGTCCCTGATGCTTCTGTCCTCTGTACTGATTTTCATGATGCTGACTTTAGTCGAAGCCAGAGTCTATTGGACTTCAGTTTTCTCCACTGATCAGTCACAAAAAAGCGTTTTCACCCAGCAAATGATGTATTTTAATATTTGAATTCACTGTTTTGTTTCATGTGCAGCTTTGCAGTAAAGGCTTTGCTACAGAGGATCCCTTGAAGTCCTCTCCAGATGATATTTCCAGGCTTTCCAGTTGGATCGAGTCAATGCTTGTCATCTGCTACCTAAACCTGGGGCAGCCCCGCCTTGCTCTGTATCATTCACACAGGTGAGAGGAAAAACACAGGTTAGATCCACTGCTGAGACTGAAATCCAAAACGAAACAAAGACTAGGAATAAACGCTGTGCAGGAAGAACCGGTGTAATGGTGAGAAAAGAGGAATCAGGCAAACACACCTCACACACGACGCTGGTGTTTGGATTGGACTAATATCTGTTGAAGGGTCGCACCACAGACCGAGTTTTGCCCACGTTGCACCTCTGCCTTGTACAGAGAGTATTTCAAAACACCTCAGGTTCCCCTTCTGGTACATTCCAGATGCACAGTACTTTCCAGGGAGATGGGCCAGACACCTGCTATTCCTGTTTGAGGGGCTGGGGGTTAACAAGGGCTTATGCTGCAGCAGTTTTACGTTACTCACATGCCAAAGGCAAGAGAATTACCCCTGGAACATTTTTTTCTAGAGCAACACACAAACCCCTAATGAAATTGCATTTAGGATAAAACCACGGTGAAATGAACCTTTAAGTGATATTTTTAGTGATGTTTTCTTCATCGAGCACAGCTGGAGAGAAAGGGGGAGAGTTCACCTGACATTTGAGATGCAGCACTGAGTTGAGGCACGCAGCGTCTGCCTCGGTCACTGCTTGATTCTCAGGAGCTTTTAAGAAATCCCAGTCTCACCTTGTCCACCTCTCTTCTCTCCCCCAAGGAGCATCATCCAGAACCCCTCTCACTTCTGCAATCACCTGCGCCAGGCCGCTTGCTTCCGGTGCCTGCACAGATACTCAGAGGCTGCCAGGTACTTCTGCTGCTCGGGCTTCCACAGGGCTCCTCTGCATCCCTCTTGTTATAAGCGAAATAGCCGAATTATTTTATATAAAAAAATTTATTAAAATTAATTAGGTTATAAAGAAATAAAAAAATAAAAAGCCCACCACCAAAAAGATGTCAAACCCGGGAGTTGACACCTTGGTGAAACAAGGTTGGACTAACGGTCTATCTGGCAAAAACAGTCCATCTCTTGTTCACGAGAAACTGTTGCTGGATCTTGACTTTTATACAGTTTTTGTGCCCTCAGGCTGGATCCAGAATGTTAATCTCCTCAATCGTCCCGATATGATGCTATCTCTTGCATTGCATAGTTGTTTACTGAAGTCTTTTTGTCTCTTCCCTCTGTCCCGACGGGGGTCCAGGTGACGACGGGGGTCCAGGTGACGAAGGGGGTCCAGGTGACGTGGGTGCCAGGTGGTAGTCAGATGATGATTGCTCCTTGTCTCCTTCCAAGAAAATGTTATTTCACCCTATGCCTTCAAGTGCAAATGAGGTCTACCACCTCGGTTCTGAACTTTGCTCTGCGCCTTCGAATGCAAACGAAGTCTCTTCCCTGAGTTTGCAGTCTGAATTTTACAAAAGAGGGTGCTTCATATGACTTTCAGCACTTTATACAAAATATCATTATAGGCATGAATTAATCCTCAGCCACCCTCATAACACTCTCCTTGCCGCAGTGACACATCCTCCAGGAGCCAGGCTTCCCCCAAATCTGTGGGCGCCTTGCACTAGCTTTGTGTGTGTGATCTCAAGGGCAGCAGAGCTCCAGCCCCCCCCCCCCTCAGTTCACGTTAATGGGAATAATCCCAATTGCAGCCCTAAATGACATCCGGGGCTATTTTCTGGTAAAAATTTGGCGAGCTAAAAATGCGTTTGCTGATGTTTGTCTAAAAGTTGGGCGAGAGACCGGGAGTTCTGTGTGAGCTTTGGTGTTAAGCTCAGCTTGACCCTCTTTGAGCAGGACCTCCTCTCAGCCTGGGCACAGCGCCCCTCCTCAGTCTGTCCCCTCCTCTCTCTGCTTTGTCCCCAGGAGTGCCATGGTGGCCCAGTGTCTGTACGTCCTGGCCGAGGGTGCGGGGCTGCAGACCAGTGACCTCCTGCAGCTGTACTGGCAGGTAACACCTGAAAAGCCAGGAGGGAGCCGCTGAATGGGCCAAGCTGGGAGGGACCCACAAAAGTCACTGAGATCAGCTCCTGGTTCCCAGGAGTCACACCCTGTCCCTGGGAGTATTGTCCAGCTGCTCCTGGAATTCTGTCAGGCTCGGTGCTGTGACCACTTCCTCAGGGAGCCTGTTCCAGTGCCCAGACAGCCCCTGGGGGAAGAACCTGTTGCTAATATCCAACCTAAACCTCCTCTGACACGACAATTCTGGACGCGGCTGCTGGAGGAGTTTCACAGAATTCACAGAATCACAGAATGACTGGGTTGGAAGAGACCTTCAAGATCACCGAGTCCAAGCCATGCCCTAACACCTCAGCTAGATCATGGCACTGAGTGTCACATCCAGTCCTTTTTAAAACACATCCAAGACGGTGACTCCAGTACTTTATTACTCTTTCCATGAAAAACTTTTTCCTAATACTCAACATATATCTCCGTTGAGACTGTGTCCTTTTTTGATAAGGCTTCATGATGAGACTTTCAAGAGCAGAGAATCATTTTTTCTCTCTATCTGAAAGACAGTTTCTCTTGTCCCTGTCTCCTTCTTGAAGATGGAGGCTCGTGGAGTCTCCGTCAAACCACCTGGTCGTTTTGTTTGGGTTTTTTTAACTAGCCTTTATCCAACATGAAATGTATAATTTCTTTGCCCTTTTTTAGGCTATGACTCAAGAAGCCCTCAGTGGAGAAGTCTCTTTTTCTGCTCTGTACACACCTTTTGAGAAAGAGGACAAGACTGACAAGATAAAGGAGGCCAACAAAACCTTTGCTGAGAAGCACCCCGATTATGTGCAGCACATATTTACAGGTAACAGCAGGTTTCAGCTGCCCTCAAGCGCCGTGGATTCTGTTTGTACAGCTGAATTCAAAAGGGTTGGAGACAGTTGGGAAGTTTGAGCTGCTTGGCCTTCCAACACTTCCACTGCTCTGGGGAATTGGGCTGAATATGTTTATCTCAGCAAAATTTAAGCTGTTGATGCAAAAGGCTGCAGAGCCCAAAGATTCGAAGCCCAGTGAGAGCTGGATGTGTTGGTTTTGTCATCTGTGTTTTGGCAAGGTTTCCGGAGATCGTTTCACTCCTTCTTAGACTTCCCTTTTTTTCCCTCTATAAAAGTAACTTCTCTTACTGTAAAGAGCTTTACTGTAAAGAAATATGAGAGTGGAAATTATTTTCCTTTTCCCTATGCAGATCCTCATGGAATTCACCTGTTGCCGGAGAAGGCTGAATCTCACCCTGGCCAACAGTACTTACTGACTCTTGGCTTCAGAAACAAAGAGATTGGGAAGACCGTGGAAGAGTTTGTAACTCGAATGCTGCCAGTCTTTCCAGGTGTGCCAACTTGCTGAAGAGCTGGCCTGGCTCGGGGAGACCCCCACAATCCTTACTAGATGAGAGGGTGAGGGGTGTCTCAGGACCCATTTCCATCAGTCCTGGCAGCCCCTGACAGCCCGGGCAGTTCTTCCCATCCCCTTCACTCGTCCTTGCAGTTCATCCAAACATCCTGCCAGATCCCCTAAAGAAAATGGAGATGAATAAACAAAGCCTCTGTGGCTCTGTGGTTTCACTTCCTAGGCCGGAAAATAACTTTCAGTGCCAGCACGGAGGAAGAAGCAGACGTATTTTGGCAGAACACTGGGGAAAGGATCATGGCAGCCATGGCTTTTATAGGGAGCACCAAGATAAAGGTGAGTATCTCATTCTGGTTATGTGGTGTGTGGGAGGGACAGGTACTTTTGGGGAGTAATTCCTGCTGCTCGTGCTCTTCCAGTGTCTGGAAATGCTCCGTGAACTGCATTAGGAACAGAGCTCCAGTGGGTTAAGGATCTTTTGAAAAAGGAGTCTTAATCACTTAACAGTGACCACAGTGTCTTGAAAGTCCCTCTGCATGAAATTTTTCCCCGTCTTTGTGGCCTGTGATATTATATCCCTACTCCACATAACCACCAACACAGTTCCTCACTATTTCATACACCCATAGCAGACTGCAGCTCCCACCCAGGGCTCCATCAAGAGTTAATCACTGCCATTTGAAGCATTTCTAGGGATTGAGATCCTGCTCCCACTGGAGTGAAGTAACCTTCCCCTCTGTCCAAACCGTGAGCAGGTGATGGTGGCCACTTCTGCTCCATCCTTTATGCCGTGATGGACACAGCACCGGGGCTGACAATTAGGACCAAAGGTCAACAATCAAATTTGCACATAGATGAGACTGCGTCCATGCAATTCTTATTCTCTCGAGCGAGAAAACATGAGCTGGAGATCTGGGGAAGCTCAGACTCCTTTCCTTCTAGAGGGCAGCTCCTGGAGCAGCAGTGAGAGCCGGAACTCGAGCGCTCAGTAGAGAGAAAGGTGTGCAGGGCTTGGCCAAAAGCATCCACCCTGAGGTGAGGGAAGTGGGGTGGATGGAGGGCAGGCACCCCTGAGGAAACACAGCTGCCTCTCGGCAGGGCTTTCCTGAAGCCCTTTGCTCTTGGCTTTGGATGACCAAAAGCCCCAGTTCCTGATGTGCAGAGTAATGCAAGAGGCAGCTTCAGGGAAGGAGAGGATCTATTCCTGCTAGGGGCATTACCTTTGATGCACTTCAAGAAGCTGCAACTACAAACAGAGTGTGGGTTGGATACTGGAAACACAAGAAAATCCTGGTCTTTCCGAAAGCCCCAGAAAAAAACTGCGATTTTTAATTTTTTTGACCCTTCCCAATTCTCTTTGCTTTTGGAGATGAGATTCCTCTATTGCTACTACCACAGTGTCAAAAGAGTAACAGGAACAGAAAAAAACTCGTTAATCAGGCAAGCCTTGCATTCCCCGTGACTCTCCTCTTCTGTAAATGGATTTGGAGGATCAGGACCACACAGTTCAAGCAGAGATAAGCAGAGAGGTCTGGTTTCCAGGGCACAGGGAAAAGGAACTCGTCCTGTCAGAGATGAGAGCAGAGCGCTGCCTTAGGACTGCCCAAGCCAGTCCCCACTGTAGGAATTCACACAGCAGTATTTTCCCCTGGCTTTGCACCTCCCCTCTGACATTTAAACACTCTCGCTGGAGCACAAGTGCCCTCCCAGAAAAGCCAGGTGAGAACCCCAACAGCACAGAAGGCAGCAACCAACTTGTAGGCGAGTCCGCGGACGGTTGGGACAAAGAATTCTGCCAGCCTGTATATTCTAGAATATGTGGGTTTATTGCAAGGGTCGTGGGTAAAAAGGCCTTGCCTTCAGCCACCAGCCTCGGCTGAAGGCAAGTCCCAAAGAGAGAGGGAGAAAGAGCAGCAGGGTGTGGGCTAAGTGAGAAGGGAGCGAGAGAGCAAAGTGGCAGGGGGAAGAGAGCAGGAGAAAGATGTAGGAGCGGTAAGAGGTAAGAGCTAAGAGCTAAGAGGTAAGAGGTAAAAGATAAGAGGTAAGAAGTAAGAGAGCGAGGTCCTTGTTACAATCCATTATATCTCCTTTTGTGATGAATATTCTAATTTTCAATAACCAACCAACACAAGACACATAATCCTATAGAATCTACATACAGCCTATAAGAACTACTATATTACCATACTGTGTTATATGTTAAACTCTAAAAACTACTTTTTAAACTTCTGTTTTGCTACATTGACCTTTGGATCCCTTAGCCAGCAGAAAGGGTCCTGCTGAATCAGAAGGGATTCTCCTTCAGCTAGCTAGACCATTGTTTTCAGGTTATATAGTAACTAAGATTTAGTATCCTACAACTTAAAGTAAGCTTCCACCTCTATTCCGATTATAGGTTTCATATTTTCAGAATCTTTTGCTAAGCAATCATATGTATAAGGTTTCCCTGATTCACCTTCCCCAACACCAACTGACCTTTTTTCCGAGGAGGTTGGCACGAGCAGCCCCGTGGTTCGGGCAAGGGCTGCCCTGGTGCCACCTCCACAGCAGCCAGGACGGGGAACTGGGCTGAACCAGGGGTTTATAACCAGCCCCAGGGATCGGTGTGGGAGCTGCCACAGAGAGGAGGAAAACCCCAGGGGAGAAGAGAGAGTCACTGAGTTGGGACAAATAACTGCCAGGTCCATGTCCATTGTCAGGGGAAACATATTCCCCTTTCTCTTCAGTTTTCAGAGGCTTCAGTGATCCCAGCAAGACTGAGCCTCTGGCCCGTGAGCAGATGGCATGGGAACAGTGATAGGCACAGAGCCAGAGCTGCTCTGCTGATGGGGACTGATGTCTCTTTATGGCCCTGACAGAGATTTTTGAGCCACTTTTGTTTCTTTTAAAGTATTCCACGATTGTCTTTAAGCTACAAACACGATTCCGTATTATTTCCATTGCGTATAAGCGAAATTAAAAATGGCCGAAGTTCAGCTGTAGACTCAAGCCCTACAACTTAATTGGATAGGAAAAAAATAATATCTTTGGGGTTTAACAGAAAAAAACATTTCTTTCTGCTGCCTTCTTCCTCATTTGCAGATGCAAACACGGAATCTAACTTCTCGTTCTGCTCAGGCTGGTTTTGACCAAACCCACTCAGTGCTAAACCCAAGCTCATTAAACCACGGCACCACTTAAGAGAAGTCAATTCTGCCCCCTTGGTTTTGCAGCCACACGGCCTGGGGTTCAGAACACCACTTATACACACACTGTTCTGCCTGAGATAGGAAAGGAAAGCTGGAACACGCTTCAAACCTGCCACGGTCCTGCTGCCTGGAGGCCAAATACTACCTCAGCAGGTTTCAGTTCCTCCAGAGTCTGACTCTGAAGCCGTGGATCGGTCTGCACCCAAACCATGAGCTGACACCTTGCGTGCTTTCCTCAGCCTCTCCCCTGAGACTGGAAAGGCCATCCAGGAAAAGTCAGGTGGCATTTAATGGAAGGGGTGATGGAAAAACCCGTTCCAAAGGAGAAAACCGTGTTTGCGTTTGTCATCTGCTGTCTCCCCTTCCCATCTGTCATGATGACATCTTTATTTTCCTAGTCTTCCTAGAGAGCCCACGGAAAGAAAGTGGTTTTTTGTTGCCTCTGAAGCCTGTCCCAGCAGCATGGTGTGAAAGGTGCTGGCTGGCTCGCTGCTGAGAGCAGGACCAGCACAAACACAGATGAGAAGCCTTGAGGCACAGGACGCCGAGGATCAGGGTGTTCGTTCCCTGTGCCTCTCCTCTCACCTCCTCTCTTTTCCCGGGCACACAGGACGAGCGTGGCCCCTGTGCACGGGCCATTGAGCAGTTCCACCATGCCAGCCTGCTCAGCCACCTGCGGAGAGGGGAGGAACAGGCCCAGGTGATGACCCAGGCCATGGCTGAGCTGGCCACTGTTCCCTACCTGCAGAGAGTCTCTCAGGAGGATGGCAAGCTGGTAGGTTTTGATTTCCAACACTCGTTTTGGCCTCTGCAGGCTGAGATGGAGAGAGCAGGAAGGGCTAGGGCAGAGTTCTGTGCTGTTGCCATGTGCTCTGGAAGTTCTTTTTCCAACGTGGGGGGACCTGAAAGGGTTCTCAAATCCTCTTGCAGTGCTTTGACAGAGGAGGAGCTGATCACCTGCAAGGGTGACTGACCGAACCACCAGGACTCACCTGTCAATATCTATTGAAAATCCCTTCTCTGCCCCCAAAACCTCCCCAGATCAGTCTGAAAAAAATGATTGCAATGATTCAGCTCATGCTGCCTTGACACCTCTGACCTCAGAAGGCACCTGCAGCAAAACAGCCTGAACTGGGGTACAGCTGAGAAGGAGAGGGGGGGAAAGGAGGGAAAACTGATTTTCTGTGCTGGGTCCATCCACTACGTTCCTCGTCTGGGAACAAACCTGTCTGCCAGCTCGTGGTAATTTGTCAGACGTGCTGCAGAGGTGAAGAATCCGTGAGGTTTTGGAGAAACACAGACTGGGCCCTTGGGAGACACAACCCAGCTCCAGCAAGGGCCAGCAGTGGGACGAGTGCAGCCAACCAGGCCAAAGGGGATGGTATCCAGGGAGGTTGGGAAAAAAAGAGGAAGGGGAAGCATCTCCTTCTTGCTGAGAATCAGAGGCCAGAGGGTGTCTCTTCACCTCCTCTGAAGGGATGCCTCAAGCCTTCTGCCTTGAGCACACCCAGGAATGCTGATACCTACAGACACAGTGCTAGTAGATTCATTGTCACGAGTAAAATGGTTGTGAAGAGACTCCAGAAACCTTTGTCTGGATTCCCTTTAAGAATTTTCCCTTTAATTTTGGAAGATGATTTTTTTAGAGTGCACCAACAGCCCAGGTCTCAAGTACCTGTTTTCCCCTGCTTGTTCCTAAACACTGATGTTAAAGGTCAGGACACCTTGGACCCAACCTGTGTCTCTCTGTCTCTGAATTAAGAGTATTTGAACCATTTTCTAGGGGTTGGGAAGGGCGCAGGGTGAGGCAATGCTAGGACCACCCTGGAAGGGGACTGTGGGGAGGCAATAAAGGTATTTTAGATCTACAAGAATGCAGTGCAAGGGCTGAAGCAAAGATGAGTTGGCCGTGCTCACTGTGTCAAAGACGAGTCACAAAATCACCCGCGTGCCAAGGATTTGAATGAGGGTTTAATCTGTGTATTCAGAGAAATGATTCCACATGTGGATGTGAATTCCACACTGATTGTTTGTGTCTTGGTGCCACAGCTGCAGTTACTGATGGCAGACGCCGTGGACATCCTGGCAGGAGGAACTGGAGAGCGTGCCTGGGCTAAGATACAGAAGGTAAGAGCCTGCAGCAAAGGGCAGGAAATGTCCCTGAGCCTGGCCTCTTCAAAAGGCAGGAAAGAGAGGAGGTGCCAAGAGGATCAGGTGAAGCCTGACCCGTGCCTGGGCTCAGGCAGCAGCCGCAGGGAGACGTGTCTGATTTGCCTGGGAGCCAGAGAGGGTCCGGCTGCATCTCTGCTGCCAACACCATCGCTGCTGCAGCGCCAGGAACAGGGCAGCAGTGTGCTGATGTGCCACATTAGTTCTTATTCGGGGGGCTGGAGCCCACACCTGTTCTATAGATATGAAAACCGCTGGCAGACCGTGCCAAAGGGGCAGTTCCAGGTAGGGACATCATTCCTCTGCTGCTTCCTGGTGGCATCCCCGGCAGTGCCGACGCTGCTGGGTGGCCCTAAAGGAGCTGCTGTAAACCCTGCTGCTGTTCTGTTGTCCCCTTTGCCCTCACTCCACACCCCATCCATTACCTGGGACCCATTTTCCTTCCTCTTTCTGCCCTTTGTGCTCACACAGAGACCAGTGCTACCCCCAAAACAGAACAGGTGCTTTTTAACAGAAGAGGAAAGCTGTGCAGACGCTTTAATTTGGCCTCTGGATGAAGAGTCCTGTGGGCTTAATTGTTGTGGTTAATAGGGCCAAGCCCTGCCCTGGACCCCTGCACTATGGGATGAGTCTTCCCCAGACTCCCCATATGTCAGCTGAGGCCTTCCTAGGCTTTTATTTCAACTTCTTCAAGACGAGGTTGGCATCAGAAACCCTCTCTCTGCTCCCGAGCCAACCCACACGGCTCTTTGGAGAGCCCCAAGCTCCTCGTTCTCCTGTGGCAATGGATCTTTTGGCAGCACAGGTGCCCCTCGAGTTTCAGCACAGCAGGAAACGCTTTCCCATGGCATCGTGCACGGTGCAATGTGCAACCCATCCCCTGAATCATCCCCATGGGCAGGAGGAGGAGGAGGAGGAGGTGGCAGAGCTTCTCTCCCAGACTCTTTGAGGCCCTGGGTGCCTCAGGGCAGCAGAGGGAACGGTGCATAAACTCTCCTGCTTGCCTCTGTCAAAAACATACCCCCCCTGACTGACCCGAAGCACGGCCAAATGGCAGAGCAGGAGGTTTTTACTTCTATTTTTAATTATTTGAGCTTAAAATGCAATGGGCAGGTTGATTCTTTAGGTCCTCCCACGATGCAGGGTCTGCATCTTGAGCAGAGCTCTGTGCAAAGGGAATCTGTTCCACAGCAACGGAGGGATTGAATCCAAACAGAAATGGAGAAAACAAAAATAATGACAAAAGTCTTGTATCACAGCTGCAACCTGTTGTCCAAGGGGAGCCTTTGTGTATTTTTGTTTCTGAGCGCTATCGGTTTTGAAATAAAGTAATGGCAGCAGTTTTTTAAGTTTTTATGGAAGTGAATGGAACTTGCTTGTGACACCACTTCTTTGGAATTGCAGGTGGCACTGATCGAAGAGTACCTGAGGGAAGGAGAAGAGCATTTCTTACGGACCCTGCACGTGCAAATACCCGGAATGGAAAACATCAGCTGGACTCCGAGGGGACAGAAATATTTGAGACTGGAAAACACAAACGTGTTCATTCCCAACCCACAAAGCTTGGCCACAGGGCCAAAAAAAAGACGCACAGTTTTTGCAAAACGTTGACTTTGTAGGTTATTTGGTTGCTATTGATACCGATTTGATAGATGGTAATCTTATTTTACATTGTATTAACTTGAAGTTGTACTAATGCAAATTTAAATCGTAGTCGGTTGTATTTAACTGTATAAATATAAGCTGTAAGTTTAAATTTTAAATTTAAGTGATATTACATAGTATTTAGTTGCATTAACTCTAGGTTATAAATTTAAATTCAGATTGCATTCATTTGTATTGTAGTAATTTTAAATGGTATGGATTTAAATTTATATTGCATTAAACTGTTTAGTTGTGTAAATTTAAGTTGTATTGCTTTAAATGGTATTGAACAGTATTTAGTTGCATTAACTTTAGGTTGTATGAATTCAAATTCTATTAAATTTTGTTTAATTGCATAAAACTAAGTTGTATCAGTTTAAATTTAAATAGTACTTACTTGCATTAAGTTATATGAAATAAGGCTTACATTGCATTCAGTTAGATTTACTTGTATCAATTTTAAGTTGCACGAATTTCAAATTAAATTGCAATTTATGCTGTAAACTTTTAAGCTGCATTTGTTTTAATGCCAGTTGCAGTAAACGATACTTAATGGTACAAAATGTGAGTCGCACGAGTTTCAAATTAAATTTTATTCTGCTGTGTTAAATTAAATTTTATTCTGCTGTATTTAATTTAACATTGCCAGCAACACGAACTTTCTGCTCTGGGCACATCCCGTGTCTGAGCTCTGTCATTTCCTGCTGGCCTGACCACGGCTCGAGCAGCTCTGGACACGGGGACCCTTCCATCCTAAGCTGGGCAGAGGATTTTGTTGGATTATGCCCTTTTCTGACGCAGAGATGGGGCAGCCGAGAGGTATTTCAAAAACTTTTATTCCGTTTTCAGTCTCGTGTGAAGGGTGAGACAGCAGAGATGTTATAATTCACGCCATCACAATCAGAAGCCAAACTATTCCCTAATTACAATACATTATAAACGGGTTTTGGCCTATCAGCTTTTGCCACACAATGCCGTTAATGCCTTAAGGCCAATCATCTAAAACCACCCCTCGTGGGTCCTAGTTCAATGCAGTTTTCAGAGTTTTATTTCTCCAAAGCATCCAGCCTTATTTGCAAGGCCATCCTTCGAAACTTGTTTCTAGTTCCATTTCTCTCTCAACGTCTGTCCTATTCCACGGCGTTTCTAAACCAGCATTTCTTAGCTGCAGAGGAATCAGGGGAAAGTGCCCACGGCCAAGCAGGGGTCACTGTGTTTTGTGCTTCTATTTGCTGTTAATGCTGTAGCTGTTGCTGTTTGTTTGCTTTATTACACATACTACGAAAGAACTGTTATTCCTGTTCTCGTACCTTTGCCTGAGAGCTCCTTAATTTCACAATTATAATAATTCCGAGGGAGGGGGGTTTACATTTTCCATTCCATGGGAGGCTCCTGCTTTCCTTAGCAGACACCTGTCTTTCAAACCAAGACAAGGTAAAAAAAAACCCAGCTCTTCCCAATGAACTTCCAACGTCAATCTGAGTCTTGATAGATGTGCCTGCCCCTGTGTTCATCCAGGTGCCCACGGGGATCCAGGAGGACATGGAGACCACCAGCCAGGTTATATTCCCAACCTGGATTACCAGGAATGTGAGTCACCAGGGCTCTCCCCAATGAGGGTCCTCTGATGGGGGATGGAGCTGGAGCAGAGGATGAATCCCTTCCTGCAGTCGGGGCACTCACAGGGCTTCCCTCACCGGTGTCTCCACTGGTGCTGATTCAAGACTGAGCTAGTTCTGAATCTCTTCCCACACTCAGGACACTCGTAGGGCCTCTCCCCAGTGTGGATACGTCGGTGCCTGATGAGGTGGGAGTTGTGCTTGAAGCCCTTCCTACAGTCGGGGCAGCGGAAGGGCTTCTCATCCGTGTGAATCCGCTGATGTATGAGGAGAAGGGAGCTGGTCTGAAACGTCTTCCCACACTCAGAACACTCGTAGGGCCTCTCCCCGGTGTGGATCTTCAGGTGGGAGGTCAGGTGAGAACTCCGGTTGAAGCTCTGGCCACACTCCCCACACTCGAAGGGCCGTTCTCCGGTGTGGATGCGATGGTGGATGATCAACCCAGGGGTGTCTCTGAAGCCCTTCCCACACTCAGGACACTCGTAGGGCTTCTCCCCAGTGTGGATCATCTGGTGGCGGATCAGGCGGGACCTCCAGTTGAAGCTTTTTCCACATTCCCCACACTTGTGGGGCTTCTCCTCTTCATGAAACAGCTCATGGACCACCGTATCAGAGCCCTGGCTCGATCTCTGGCCACCTTCTGGGCACAGGGTGGATATTTCCTCCTCAGAGCTCCCCGGGCTGGGGTTGGAGCCCCTCATCCTGTGGGATCTCTGGAGATTTTCCTCCCCGTTGGATTCCTGCCCCGTGGAGTCACTCAAATCGGCCTCTTCCACGAGGTTCTGTCGTGGGGCTTTGTCCTCCCCGGTCTCCACCCTCAGCTCCTTGTCTGGGGGAGGAAGGACAAGGAGAGGATGGGATTTGCCTCTGTGCCAGAGGGAAGGGGAAGGAGATCTCCCCAGTTCATCACTGGCAGGGGGATTATCCTGCAGCCAGGGGCCACGCTGGGCTGGGAGATGGAGCAGAAGGGAGGGGTAAAGGGGCACTGACTTCCTCCTCACCTGCTTGGCCATCCTCAGGCACCTTCCTCTTCCTCGCAGCCTCCCCCTCCATCCGGCCAAAGTTTGGGAACGGGAAATCCTGGTTTGCAGGCAAAACAAGATGTGAGCACCTTGGGTTTGAAGATCCCCCCGGCCCAAGTCCATCTCTAGAAGTCAGCATCGTATGTCCATAAAAATCTGCCCTGAAAAAGCCTCCCAGAAGTTCCCTATCTCTAGTCTCTCTATTTTAGGGTTCTGGGGTTCCTCCCTGTCCATGCTGCCAGGGGTTCCAGGAATCTGGAAACCAACTCCCTCTTCTGTGTCCCCACTTAGGGATGCCAGGTGCTTTAGGGATCCTAATTCTCTGCTTCGGGGTGCAGGGGGTCCAAGGAGTCCCCTCTGCCCCTCTCCAGGCTGTTGAGGGTCCCACAAATCACGGCGCTCCCCCCTCTCTGGGGCTCCCCACTTTGGGGTCCTGGGGGACACAGGGCTCTGCTCCTCCAGGCTGCCTCTGCCGACAGCTGCCACTGGGACCCCACAATGTCCCCCCACAAGAGGCATTTTCCACTCTGCTTTGGGGGTCTTTGTTCTCAAGATATCCCCCCCCCCCAAAAAAAAATCCAACCCAGAGACCCCCTCCAGGATATCTGGGCCAACCTCTCCCTCCCCAGCTGCCTGTGGGATGGGGTGGGGGCGATTCTCCCATGTGTTGGGGGGGCTGCAAATTCAGGGAGCTCTCGACCTCCTCCTTCCGTCTCCTTTTCCTGATCCTCGTTTGTCCTTTCTCTTCTATCCCTCCTCCTCCTCCTCCCCCAGGGGCAGTGACACCCTCAGTGCCCCGTTCCCCATTCCCCAAGAGTCAGTTGCCCCCTGACCCTTGCTGGGGACCCCTGGCTGGGCAATTCCAGCCCTTGGGGCTCCTCTCGGGAGCCTGGAGAACCGGAAGGGAGGAACACAGAGAGCGCTCGGGGATCCCAGGAGTGGCATCACTGGAGTGACCGGTTTGTAGTGGGGTAACTGGAACCTTACTGGGGCAACTGGGAGGGACTAGGCATAGCTACGAGCACGCTGAGGGCAACTGGGATATATTGGGAGTGTCTGTTAACCACACTGGGACACACTGGGGACAGGCAGGACCATGCTAGGGAGAACTGGGATCACGCTGGGGGCAACTGGGAATGACTGGGACCATACTGGGAGGGACAGGGATCATATGGGGAGTGACTGAGACTATACTAGAGGCAACCAGGATCACACTAGGAGGAACTGGGAGCAACTGGAACCATGCTGGGGGCAACTGGGATACTACTGGTATCACAGTGGGAGCAGCTGGGCCATGCCGAGGTAGACTGGGATCATACTGGATCATACTGGCAGCAACTGGGACTGCACTGAGGGTGACTGGGTGTTGCCATAAGCAACTGGGATCAGGCTGCAAGCAGCTAAGGACACATGGAAGTGACTGGGAACACGTTGGCAGCAACTGGGATACACTGGGAGAGACTGAAACCACAGTGGACAGAAATGGGAGCAACTGGAACCATGCTGGATGATAATGGGAGCAGCTGTGCCCATGCTCGGGTCATACTGGGATACTACTGGGATCAGCTAGGATCATACTGGGAATGACTGGAATAGAACTGGGTGTACCTGAGAGTGACTGGGATCATACTGGGAGTGAGTGGATAGAACTGGGTGTACCTGAGAGTGACAGGGATCATACTGGGAATGACTGGAATAGAACTGGGTGTACCTGAGAGTGACAGGGATCATACTGGGAATGACTGGAATAGAACTGGGTGTACCTGAGAGTGACTGGGATCGTACTGGAACCAGACTGGGAGTGACTGGAAAGAGGCTGGCCATGACTGGAACCATACTGGAGGTGACTGGGAGCAACAAAGACTATGCTGGGAACAAACGGGATCTCATTTGGAGCGACTGGATTCACACTGGGAGCAACTGGGCCCACACTGGGAGTGAAAGGCCAGTCAGTCTGGTCATGGCTGGAAGACTACTGGGAGCATCTGGGAATAACATGGGTCATACTGGGGGTGACTGTAACCATACTGGGGGTGACTGGGTTGATACTGGGAGCTACTAAAGCCACGCTTAAGACAACTGAGTTCATACTGGCAGTGACTGGAAACAACTGGGATGATACTGGCACCTACTGGGATCGTACTGGCATTGAGAGGGACCAGTTGAGATCACATTTGTGGCAACTTGGACCATACTGGGACGGACTGGGATTGTAGCCCAAGTGGCTGGGATCATACTGGAAGTTCCTGGAACCATACTGGCAGTGACCTCGAGGCCTAGTGGGATCCTACTGGAACTGGCTGGATCATACTGGGAGTGAGTGGATAGAACTGGGTTGTACCTGAGAGTGACAGGGATCATACTGGGAGTGAGTGGATAGAACTGGGTGTACCTGAGAGTGACAGGGACCATACTGGGAGTGAGTGGATAGAACTGGGTGTACCTGAGAGTGACAGGGATCATACTGGGAGTGAGTGGATAGAACTGGGTGTACCTGAGAGTGACAGGGATCATACTGGGAGTGAGTGGATAGAACTGGGTGTACCTGAGAGTGACAGGGATCATACTGGAACCAGACTGGGAGTGACTGGAATGGAGCTGCCTTTGACTGGAACCATGATAGCGGCGACTGGGAGCAACTGGGCCCACACCTGGGAGTGAGAGGGAGTCACTTTGGGCATGACTGGAATAATACTGGGAGTATCTGGGATTGACAGGGGCCATACTGGGGGGTGACTGTAACCATACCGTGGGTGACTGGGTGCAACAGATCATACTGGGAGCGTCTGGGATTGTAGCAAGAGTGACTGGGATCATCCTGGAACCATACTGGGAGTGACTACAGGTCCCACTGGGATCATCCTGGGAGCCACTGGGATTACAACGGGTGTGAACGGATCCTGACTGGGGGTTACTGGGAGCTACTGGGGCCATGTTGGGAGGAAACTGTGGACCTATTGGGAGCAACTGAGATCAACTGGAAGGTACTGGAACCATGCCGAGGGGACTGAGACCACAGCTGGGATCATTCTGGGAGCAACTGGGGACCATACTTTGGGCAACTGACAGAAATTGGGATCACGCTGGAGGCAACTGGGAGTAACCAGGAAAGACTGGGATCATTCTGAGGTAACAGAACCTTCCTGGGGCAATTGGGAGTGCCTGAGAACGACCACAAGCATGCTGAAGGCAACTGGGATATACTGGGAGTGCCTGGAACTACACTGGGAACAGCTGGGACCATGGTGGGGACAACTGGGACCACGCTGGAGGCAGCTGGGAGTGAGCTGAGAGGGACTGAGACTATTCTGGGGGCAAATGGGATCCTGTGGGGATGACAGCAGGGCCCACGCTGGGTGACACTGGGATCACGTAAAGGGTGACAGGAAACAGACCGGGATTGACTGGGAGCGGCTGTGAGCAACTGGGAGCATACTGGGAGTGACTGGGATACACTGGGATAGACAGGGAATCACAGGGATCATACTGGAGGCTGCTGGGGTCATTGACAGGGAGCAACTGAGGGCCACTGGCCTCATACTGGTGGTGATTGGGAGTGACTGGAATTAAGACTGCAAGTGATTGTGTTGGGACTGGCTACAATCATACTGGGATTATGGATTAAGGCATAACTAGACACAGACTGGGGGTTACGGGGAGCTGCCAGGCCCATGCTGGGAGCCAACTGGGGACACACTCGGAGGAACTGGGAGCAACTGGGAATGACAGGACGCATGCTGGTGACATCTGGGATGCACTGGGAGTGACTGAGATAAAACTGGGGGGTAAGTGAACCACACTGAGGTAGCTGGGAGTGCCCGGGAATGATTACAAGAACGTTCAGGACAACTGGGATATACTGGGAATGCCTGAAACCAGTCAGGTTGTGACTGGGACCACACTGGGAGCGACTGGGAATGTGCTGGGGGGCAACTGGGAGCACACTCGGGGCAACTGGGAGCACTTGTGAGTGACCGAGGCCATGCTGGGAGAGACTGGGATCATACTGGGAATTACCGGGACTATCCTAGGGGCAGCTGGGAGCACTGGGAACACACCATAGGAAAGCTGGAGGAACTCGCAGGAACTGGGACCACGCTGGGGGCAAATCGTAACGTAACAGGAAATGACTGGGAGGGACTGGGCTCATACTGGGAGTGCCGAGGAAACTGGAAGCACACGGGGGGAGACTCTGAGCTCATCCTGGGAGCAGCCGCTGCCGGCACCGGGACCCCCGAACCCCTTTCCCGGCCATCCTGCTCCTCCAGCCCCAGCACCCCCCAACAATCCCAGGGGTCCCCCCATCACGGGGTTCTCGCTTTGGCTTTCTGGGGCTCTCCTCTCTCTGGGGTCCCGCATCCCCCCGCCCCCCGACGGGGCTCTGCCGACACCGGGACCCCCCAAAAACACCTCCCGGGGACCCCCCGAGGGGCAGCTGCGGCTCGGTTTGGAGCCTTGCAAGCTCCAAACATCCCCCCCAAAAAACCCCAAACCCAGGGACCCCCCCCGGGATATTTGGGGTGAGCTCCCCCTTCCCCGGGCACCTGCGGGATGGGGGGCGATGGTCGCGGGGGGCTGCGGGGTCAGGGAGCGCTGGAGCCGCCAGGTTCCGTCCTCTGCTCTTCTTCCTCCCGCTTCCTGCTGCTGCTCCTCCTCTTCCTCCTGCTCGCCCTCCTCCTCCTCCTCCTCCTCCTTCCTCCTGCTCTTCCTCCTCCTCCTCCTCCTCCTCCTCCTCCTCCTCCCCCTCCTCCTCCTCCCCCTCCTCCTCCTCCCCCTCCTCCTCCTCCTCCCTCCTCCTCCTCCTCCCCTCCCCCTCCTCCTCCCCCTCCACCTCTTCCTCCGCCTTCTCCTCCTCCTCCTCCTCCTCCTCCTCCTCCTCCTCCTCCCACTTCTCCTTCTCCCCCTCCTCCTCCTCCTCCTCCTCCTCCTCTTCCTCCCTCCTCCTCCTCCTCCTCCTCCTCCTCCCCCTCCCCTCCTCCTCCTCCCCTCCTCCTCCTCCTCCTCCTCCTCCTCCTCCCCTCCTCCTCCTCCTCCTCCCCTCCTCCTCCTCCTCCCCCTCCTCCTCCTCCTCCTCCTCCCCTCCTCCTCCTCCTCCTCCCCTCCTCCTCCTCCTCCTCCTCCCCCTCCTCCTCCTCCTCCTCCTCCCCCTCCTCCTCCTCCTCCCTCCTCCTCCTCCTCCCCCCCCTCCTCCTCCCCTCCTCCTCTTCCTCCCCCTCTTCCTCCCTCTCCTCCCCTTTCCCTCCTCTCCCTCCTCTTCCTCCTCCCCTTCTCTTCCTCCCTCCTCCTCCTCCTCTCGTCCTCCTCCTCCTCCTCCTCCCCCTCCTCCTCCCCCCCTCCCCCTCCTCCTCCTCCTCCTCCTCCCCCCCTCCTCCTCCTCCTCCCCCCCTCCTCCTCCTCCCCCTCCTCCCCTCCTCCTCCTCCTCCTCTTCCTCCCCTCCTCCTCCTCTTCCTCCTCCTCCCCCTCCTCCTCCTCCTCCTCCTCCTCCTCCCCCTCCTCCTCCTCCCCCTCCTCCTCCCCCTCCTCCTCCTCCTCCTCCTCTTCCTCCCTTCTCCTCCTCCTCCTCCTAATTTTGAAGAATTAAGGACTTTAGTTAAACTAGATATTGCTGACGTAGACTTCCCTTTACTAAACATTGTGGAGATAAACTTCCCTTTTCTTAACATAAGCCGGATTTAAGGAGCTGATAAATCAGGAGACCTGTCAACTTAATCAATAGACTCCAAGAACACAATGTGATCATAAATCAGACAGTCTTGAGAAAACAGGATCCAGGTGTCACCAACACTAAAAGGTTAAAAAGTCAAAGCGAGGAAGACCCATCTTACTTCATCATTTTGAGACCCCCACCCCATAAGAAGGACCACCGACCCATTTCAAAGAACAAACTACGCATGCTTAATTGCTTTTTAGCTAATTACCATACGAAGCGGGGAATGGGATGGACCAGAGTTATGAATATGCATTTGTGTTTTGGGTATTCAACACTTTTGTACATAAAAAGACCCTGTGATCATCTGTAAATTGTGGTGTGTATTTGGGAGCTGCCCGGCATCGTGATAAACACACACTTTCTAACTTCAAACTGTTAGAGAGCCTTTGTCCGTCACAGTTGGATATTTTGTGTGTGGAGGACAAGTTTTTGTCACAGCTGGTAGCTGAGCCCACCAGAGGAGGGACTATGTTAGATCTGTTGTTCACAAATAGAGATGTGGGAGATGTGGTGATTGGAGGACGACTGGGACGGAGTGATCATGAAATTGTAGAGTTCTCGATATTTGGCAAAATCAGGAGGAACACCAATAAGACTCTCGCATTGGACTTCCAGAGGACAGACTTTGACCTATTTATAAGAGTTATTCAGAGAGTTCCTTGGGAAGCAGCCCTTAAAAACAAAGGAGTTCAGGAAAGCTGGGTGTTCTTCAAAATAGAGATTTTGAGGGCACAGGAACAGACTGTCCCCGTGTGCCGAAAGAGGAGTCAATGAGGCAAACGCCCAGCCTGGATGGGCAAGGAGGGTTTGGAGGAAGTCAGGAATGAAAAGAGGACGTATCGTTTTTAGAAGGAGGGTCAGGTCTCTCAGGAAGGATTTAAGGGGTTGCTAGAGCATGTAGGAAAAAATCAGGGAGGCCAAAGCTCAGTTTGAACTTCAAATGGTGACTTCTGTAAAGGATAATAAAAAAATGTTTTTACAAATATATTAATGGTAAAAGGAAAGGTAAAGCCAACCTTTGCTCTCTATTGGATAAGGGAGGGAACTTAGCAACTGCAGATGAGGAGAAGGCAGAGGTGCTTAATGCCTTGTTTGCCTCAGTTTTTAGTGGGAAGAACTTGCCTTCAGGACAACTGTCCTCCTGGCTTCATTGGTGGTGTGTGTCCCCTTCTGAGCACACCCAAACCGGATTGCTGAGTTCTCCCTCTTCCCGTGACAGGAGACGCACGACCGATGCTCCACAGCTTTCTTTTCTCATTTAGAGCACAGAAAGGATTGGGATATCTTGTTTCAAGCTGAGCCAGAGATGCACCCCCGTGTGAGCACACCCAAACCGGCTTGCCGCGTTCTCCCTCTTCCCGTGACAGGAGACGCACGACCGATGCTCCACAGCTTTCCCTGCTCCTGTAGAACACAGAAAACATTGGTGTCGCCGACTGCCCGGTTCCTTGGCAGGGGTCTTCTGGGTGCCGCGACCTTCCCAAGTGAGTCGCCCAGTGAGAGACGGCCTCAGCCCAGGCGGCACAGGCACTCCTCTAGAGTGATCAGCTCAGTTGTGAGATCGCAGAAGCGATCAAGCCTGTCAGATCTCTGGTCAGCTCAGCTATGAGATCACAGAAGCGATCAGGCCTGTCAGCTCTCTGATCAGCTCAGTTATGAGATTGCAGGAGCGATCAGGCGTGTCAGCTCTCTGGTCAGCTCAGCTGTGAGATCGCAGAAGCGATCAGACCTGTCAGATCTCTGGTCAGCTCAGCTGTGAGATCGCAGAAAGCCTGTCAGCTCTCTGGTCAGCTCAGTTGTGATATCGCAGAAGCGATCAGACCTGTCAGCTCTCTGATCAGCTCAGCTGTGAGATCACAGAAGCGATCAGGTGTGTCAGCTCTCTGGTCAGCTCAGTTGTGAGGTCGCAGAAGCGATCAGGCCTGTCAGATCTCTGGTCAGCTCAGTTGTGAGATCGCAGAAAGCCTGTCAGCTCTCTGGTCAGCTCAATTGTGAGATCGCAGAAGCGATCAGGCCTGTCAGCTCTCTGGTCAGCTCAGTTGTGAGATTGCAGAGGCAATCAAGCCTGTCAGCTCTCTCCAGGCTGTAACTGCCGAAGCAGCTTTCCTCCACGCAGGGATTTGTCCAGGTGGCGCGGGAGAAACCACAGGAGCCGGGGGTCTTCTTCAGGAGCCTTCTTTATTCTCTGACGACTCTCCGAGGAAGGACCCCAAAGGTCCCAAGAGCCGGGTTTTTATTCTTAACTCAGGGGGCGGGGTTTACTAAAGCAACCAATAGAGTGGCGGATTGAAAAGTTAGCCAATCAGAGAAGGAATCCAAAAAAGAACCAATCAGGATACAGAACTGAACAACCAATCAGGGAAAGGATCCAAAAAAGAACCAATCAGGATACAGAACTGAACAACCAATCAGGGAAAGGATCCAAAAAAGAACCAATCAGGGTACAGAACTGAACAACCAATCAGGGAAAGGATCCAAAAAGAACCAATCAGGGTACAGAACTGAACAACCAATCAGGGAAAGGATCCAAAAAGAACCAATCAGGATACAGAACTGAGGGGGGGGGGGAGACACAACAACCAATCAGGGGTAGGGTAATTAACATACCCGGAAGTGACTTTAACTGCCGACTTCAGACAACGAGGGGGTGGAGAACTGGGATAGGGAAATTCAAGGGCTGGACACCGTCCATGGGAGAGGCGGGAGCGCTGCTCCTTCTGCAGTCTTTAGGAGTCTCCACACATCGGGAGCTCTTGTTTCAAGCTAAGCCGAAAGATGAACCCCTTTCCGCAGGTAAAATTCCTCGTTCTAAGACGCGACGTGTTCTTTTCATGAGGAAAAACCCCAATTCTGTGAGGTAAAATTTGCCTCCCTGAGGTAAAAATCCGCTTTTCTGCGGTAAAACGCCCCTTTTTATGAAGAGGACAATGTTTTTTCACGAGGTAAAACCCTCTTGAAGCGAGTTAAATTTTACGTTTCTGAGGCAAAATCCGCTGCTGCCCCGAGGTGAAGAAGTTCTTTCCTGTGGTAAAACTCTCTTCCATGAGGTAAAACATGTCCCTTTCTTGAGGTAAATCCCTCATTTGTGAGGGGAAATTCGCCTTTCCTGAGACAAAAACCCCTTTCCTGAGGCAAAATCCTTCCTGAAGAACACTTTGATGAGCTAAAACCCTTCAGTGACTGAGGTAAAAGTTTCCTTTTTTTGATGTAAAGTCGCCCCCTTTCTGAGGGGAGAAATGTTTTTTTTCCTAAGGTTAAAAAAAACCACCCTCATGAGGTAAAATTTACTTTTCCTGAGGGGAAAATCCACTTTAGTGATGTAAAACACCTTCCCTGAGGAAAAAGGAAAACAAAAAAAAAACATTTCTGGGCTTTGAAACGTTCTGTCATGAGGTAAAAAAAAAAAGCTCTTTTTTGTGACGCAGAATTTACCTTTCCTTGGGCAAAAAAAAAATTCCTTTTTCTGAGGTAAATTCCCCATCCTCGAGGTGAAAATGGGTTTTTTTCCTGAAGTTAAACCCCATTTCTTGGGGTAATTTTTTTTTACTTTTCTTTAAATAAAACGTTCACCCTTTTCTTTAGAACAACCCCTTGTTTCTGAGGTAAAATTTGGCATTTCCTGAGGTAAAATTTGGCATTTCCTGAGGTAAAATTCACTTTTCCTCAGGTAAAATTCACTTTTCCTGAGGTAAAATCTTCCTCTCTCACTAAATCCCTTCTGGTGAGTTAAAATCCACTTTTCCTCAGATTAAAGTCTTTTTTTCTCTTCATTTAAAACTCTGTGAGTCTTTTTTTTTCTCTCCTCATTTAAAACTCTGTGAGGTAAAAATCCCCCTTTGTGATTTATTTGCATTAAAAATCCTCTGCTGGAGGTAAATTCTGTTATTTTATTTTATTTTTTTGGAGATAAAACCCTCCTTTTTGAAATTAAATCCCCATTTAATTGAAGAGGAATGAAAATTCCTCTTTCCTCAAGGAGACAAACGCCTCCCTCATGGAAAATTCACCTTTTCTGAGGTGACAAAATCCTTTTTCCTGATCTAAAATCCTCCTTTTTTTTTCTTTGTTTTAATCTCTTTTTGACAATTCCTCTTTTTTTGGCTAAAAATCTCCTTTTTTCCTGACACAAAACTTTTTTTTAGGAGGAAAACCTCCTTTTCTTAGGTTAAAAAACTTCGTTTTTATTTTTAAGCAAAACTTTTTTAAAAATAATATATTTTTTCCCCGAGGTAATGATCCCTTTTCTAAAGGGAATATTCCTTTTTGAGAAGCATTCACCATCCCCGGGAGGTAAATGTCTCTTTTCCTGAGATAAAAACTCCTTTTTTTGAGGAGGGAAAAAAAAATAAACCCTCACCTTTTTGAGGTAAATCCCTTTTTTTTGAGCTAAATCCCTTTTTTGAGGTAAATCCCTTTTTTTTTGAGGTAAATCCCTTTTTTTTTGAGGCAAATTCCTTTTTTTTGAGGTAAATCCCTTTTTTGAGATAAATCCTTTTTTTTTGAGGTAAATTCCTTTTTTTTTTGAGGTAAATTCCTTTTTTGAGGTAAATTCCTTTTTTTTTTTTTTTTTTGAGGTAAATTCTTTGTTTTGAGGTAAATCCCTTTTTTTGAGGTAAATCCTTTTCTTTTTTTGAGGTAAATCCCTTGTTTTGAGGTAAATTCTTTGTTTTGAGGTAAATTCTTTGTTTTGAGGTAAATCCTTTTTTTTTTTTTTTTTGAGGTAAATCCTTTTTTTTTTGAGGTAAATTCCATTTTTTTGAGATAAATCCTTTTTTTTTTTTTAAAGGTAAATCCCTTTTTTTTGAGGTAAATCCCTTTTTTTTTGAGGTAAATCCTTTTCTTTTTTTGAGGTAAATCCCTTTTTTTAAGATAAATCCCTTGTTTTGAGATAAATAAATTTCTTTTTTTTGAGGTTAATTCCTTTTTTTCAGATAAATTCTTTTTTGAGATAAATCCTTTTCTTTTTTTTTGAGGTAAATTCCTTTTCTTTTTTTGAGGTAAATCCCTTTTTTTTGGAGGTAAGTTCCTTTTTTTTTGAGGTAAATCCCTTTTTTTCAGATAAATTTTTTTTTAGATAAATCCTTTTCTTTTTTTGAGGTAAATCCTGTTTTTTGAGGTAAATTCCCTTTTTATGAGGTAAATTCCTTTTTTTTTCAGATAAATTCTTTTTTTGAGATAAATCCTTTTCTTTTTTTTTGAGGTAAATCCCTTTTCTTTGAGATAAATCCTTTTCTTTTTTTGAGGTAAATTCCATTTTTTTGAGGTAAATCCCTTTTTTTTGAGGTAAATTCCTTTTTTTTTGAGGTAAATTCCTTGTTTTGAGGTAAATTCCTTTTTTTTTTGAGGTAAATGCTTTTTTTTTGAGGTAAATTCCTTTTTTTGAGGTAAACCCTTTCTCCTTTTTTGAGGCAAACTCGGGTTGGTTCTTTAGAAAGGAAACCACAATTCTTCATTGTGAGTAAAAACTTTTGTTTTTTTTGAGGTTAAAATCTTCCCTTTTCCAGAGGAAAAACTTCCGGGTGCGAGGAAAAAGAAAAAAAACACCTTTTAAAATAAAAATCCCTTTTATTTTTTAAATTTACCTGAGGTAACATCATCCTCACATGGCTCAGGGTCAGGAGCCGGGGTCTGGAGCCACCCAAGGGTGCCCCTGGGTTCTGGAGCCACCCTTGGGTGCCCTTCGGTTCTGGAGCCACCCTAGGGTGCCAACTGGGTTCTAGTGCCACCTTATAGCATCTCGGGGTTCTAGAGCCACCCCAGGGTGCCCCAGGGTTCTAGAGCCACCCTAGGATGCCCCTGGGTTCTGGAGCCACCCAAGGGTGCCTCTGGTTCTAGAGCTGGCGTGTCATGGCCCCTGGGTCCTGGAGTCAGCCCAGGGTGCTCCTGGTGGGTTCTACGGCCACCCTTGGGTGCTCCCTGGGTTCTAGAGCCCACCCCACCCAAATCCACAGTGCTGGGTTCTAGACCACCCCAATGCCGGGTTCTAGAGCTGGCCCAGCGCCCCTTGGGCTCTGAGTCACCGGGTTCTAGAGTCACGTTTGGGTGCCCCTGGGTTCTAGAGCTGGCCTGCCTTGGCCCCTTTGTGCCGGTTCTAGACCCCCTGGGGTGCTGGGCTCTAGACCCACGGGGTGCTGTGTGCTAGACCCCCGCTGTCCCGGGCTCCAGACCTCCCGTTCTCCCCGGTTCCAGACCCCGTTCTCCCGGGCTCTAGACGCCCCCGGCCCAGCCCATCTCGTCGGCCAGCTCCTCCTCGGCGGGCGGCCGCAGCGGCTCCTCGTCGCTGTAGACGGGCGCGGGGGCGGCGGGGGCCCGGCGCCGCGTCAGGAGGTCGGCGGCCGCGCTCTCCATCTCGTCCATGGTCATGTCACACGCGTCGGCGATCTCCCGCTTGGCCACGGCCACGAACTTGGGGTCGCGGGCGAACAGGCCGAGCCCCTCTGAGATCAGCACCTTGGGGTGCGGGGGGACACGCTGGGACCGCCGCCGGGGCTGTGACGGTGTCCCCGTAGCGTCCCCTCCTTACTGCCACCCTCCACCAGGCTGTCGGCAGAGCCATGGCGTGTCCCCAGTGTCCCCAGTGTCCCCCTGTCACTACCTCCACCAGGCTGTTGGCAGAGCCGTGGGGTGTCCCCAGTGTCCCCAGTGTCCCCCTGTCACTACCTCCACCAGGCTGTTGGCAGAGCCATGGGGTGTCCCCAGTGTCCCCAATGTCCCCCTGTCACTACCTCCACCAGGCTGTTGGCAGAGCCATGGCACCCCAAATCCCCCCCAGGCCGTCAGCTGAGCCATGGGGTGTCCCCAGTGTCCCCAATGTCCCCCTGTCACTACCTCCACCAGGCTGTCAGCCGAGCAGTGTCACCCCATGTTACCCCCCCTGTCACCCCCCATGTCCCCAGTGTCCCCCACTCACGGCCTCCACCAGGCTGTCAGCCGAGCAGTGTCACCCCGTGTCCCCAGTGTCCCCCGTGTCCCCTGTCATGCCCCGTGTCCCCCGTGTCCCCGTGTCCCCGTGTCCCCAGTGTCCCCCGTGTCCCCCGTGTCCCCGTGTCCCCCGTGTCCCCGTGTCCCCCGTGTCCCCCGTGTCCCCAGTGTCCCCAGTGTCCCCCGTGTCCCCCACTCACGGCCTCCACCAGGCTGTCAGCCGAGCAGTGTCACCCCCCGTGTCCCCCGTGTCCCCAGTGTCCCCCGTGTCCCCAGTGTCCCCTGTCACGCCCCGTGTCCCCGTGTCCCCCACTCACGGCCTCCACCAGGCTGTCAGCCGAGCAGTGTCACCCCGTGTCCCCCGTGTCCCCAGTGTCCCCAGTGTCCCCCGTGTCCCCAGTGTCCCCAGTGTCCCCAGTGTCCCCCGTGTCACCCCGTGTCCCCCGTGTCCCCGTGTCCCCCACTCACGGCCTCCACCAGGCTGTCAGCCGAGCAGTGTCACCGCCCTGTCACCCCCCGTGTCCCCCGTGTCCCCGTGTCCCCAGTGTCCCCGTGTCCCCGTGTCCCTGTCCCCCACTCACGGCCTCCACCAGGCTGTCAGCTGAGCAGTGTCACCCCGTGTCCCCAGTGTCCCCCGTGTCCCCGTGTCCCCCACTCACGGCCTCCACCAGGCTGTCAGCTGAGCAGTGTCACCCCGTGTCACCCCGTGTCCCCAATGTCCCCGTGTCCCCCGTGTCCCCAGTGTCCCCAGTGTCCCCAGTGTCCCCGTGTCCCCAGTGTCCCCAGTGTCCCCGTGTCCCTGTCCCCCACTCACGGCCTCCACCAGGCTGTCAGCCGAGCAGTGTCACCCCCTGTCACCCCCAGTGTCCCCAGTGTCCCCCGTGTCCCCAGTGTCCCCAGTGTCCCCGTGTCCCCAGTGTCCCCCGTGTCACCCTGTGGTCACCGTGTCCCCCGTGTCCCCAGTGTCCCCGTGTCCCCAGTGTCCCCGTGTCCCCAGTGTCCCCGTGTCCCCCGTGTCCCCGTGTCCCCAGTGTCCCCCACTCACGGTCTCCACCAGGCTGTCAGCCGAGCAGTGTCACCCCCCTGTCACCCCCCGTGTCCCCAGTGTCCCCGTGTCCCCGTGTCCCCCACTCACGGCCTCCACCAGGCTGTCAGCCGAGCCCCGGCCCAGCGCATCGCGGGCGGCGCAGGGCCGGAGGCGCAGCGGCGCCGGGGGGAACCAGCGGTTGAGCGGCGGGAGGCTGCCCCCGGCCGCCGGGGCGCCCTCCACCACGATCAGCGGCGCGTACAGAACGTGCCCGCGGGCCGGAGCCGCCCACGCCTGCGAGGAGCCGCCCAGGCGCCACGTCTCGGAGCTGCCGTAGCCCTGCGGCCGGGAGAAGGGGGTTTATTGAGGGGAGGGGGGGTGACACTTTGTCAGTGTCCCCTCCCCGCTCGCCTGTCCGCCCCACAGCTGCAGCCGTACCTGCAGCCGGGCGGGGCCAGGTGGGCCCGAGGGGTTGTAGGTGCCCGGGATGGGCTCGTCCTCGCAGCTACCCTGGCGGCGCAGGCACTGGATGGTGAACGAGGGTTTCCGGCCTGGGGACACCGGGCAGGGTCACCCCGGGGTCAGGGACACCCCGGGACACCGGGCAGGGTCACCCCGGGGCCAGGGACTCTCCGGGACACCGGGCAGGGTCATCCCGGGTCAGGGACCCCCCGGGACACCGGGCAGGGTCACCCCTCAGCCAGGGACCCTCCGGGACACCGGGCAGGGTCACCCCGGGGCCAGGGACCCTCTGGGACACCGGGCAGGGTCACCCCGGGTCAGGGACCCCCGGGACACCGGGCAGGGTCACCCCGGGGTCAGGGACCCCCCGGGACACCGGGCAGGGTCACCCCGGGGTCAGGGACCCTCCGGGACACCGGGCAGGGTCACCCACCCCGGGGCCACGGACCCCCCGGGACACCGGGCAGGGTCACCCCGGGGCCAGGGACCCTCCGGGACACCGGGCAGGGTCACCCCTCAGTGATGGACCCCCCGGGACACCGGGCAGGGTCACCCCTCAGTGACGGACCCCCCGGGACACCGGGCAGGGTCACCCCGGGGCCAGGGACCCTCCGGGACACCGGGCAGGGTCACCCCTCAGTGATGGACCCCCCGGGACACCGGGCAGGGTCACCCCTCAGCCAGGGACCCTCCGGGACACCGGGCAGGGTCACCCCTCAGTGATGGACCCTCCGGGACACCGGGCAGGGTCACCCCTCAGTGATGGACCCTCCGGGACACCGGGCAGGGTCATCCCGGGGCCAGGGACCCTCCGGGACACCGGGCAGGGTCACCCTCGGCTCTAAGAACCCTCCGGGGGCACCTGGGGACACGGGGAGGGGTCACCCCCCATGATCCGGGACCTTCACTGCAGGACACCACGGGTCATTCCCCCCTCGCCATCAGCCCCAAGGACCCTCCTGGGCTACCGGGGAACCGTCCCTGGCCACCGGGGAACCGTCCCGGGCTACCGGGGAACCGCTTCTGGCCACCGGGGAACCGTCCGTGGCTACGGGGAACCGTCCCTGGCTACCGGGGAAACGTCTCGGGCTACAAGGGAACCGTCCCTGGCCACCGGGGAACCGTCCCTGGCCACCGGGGAACCGTCCCCGGCTAAGGGGAGGGCTCGCTCAGCGCTGCCGGGCGCGATCACGGAGGGTCTCACTGAGGCCCCCGGCCCCTCCCGTGGCCCTCGGCCCCTCTCCCGGTCCCCCGTACCCGCGGGGGTGGGCGGCAGCAGCCGCCGCCGTTTCAGTTGTTGCCCCTCCCGAGCGCCGCTGCCGAGAGCGAAGTGCCGGGGGGGCAGCGGCAGCGACCCCCCCCGGGGCAGCTCCTCCGCCCAGCGCGGGGGTCCCGGTGCCCTGGAGGGGAGAACGAGGCGGGTCACTCGGGGCTGGGAATGGGAACATCCCCCTGGGGGACACCGCTCAGTGTCACCTCTCCCCGCTGACAGGGACAGCGGCCGCCTTTCGGGGGTCCCGGCAGCGTTTCGGGGACCCCCCCGTCCCCAGCTGCAGGTGTGTCCCCAGGGGCTCGGGGGTGGCCGTACCTGTCCCGCGCCCAGCGGTGTCGCGGAGGTGCCGAACTCTCCACGTCCTCGTCGTGGCTGATGTCCCCCGTGTCCCCTCCCGGCTCCTCCACGTCCTCGGCGGGCATTTCCTCGTCCTGCTCCCCGGCCTCGGAGCGCCGCCTGCGCACAGGTGCCGTGGGGACCCCGCAGGTGCCGTGGGGACCCCGCCCGTCCTCCCCGGGGAACCCCCGCCCCGTGTCCGGGAGCCCCCAGAGCCGCCGTACCTGCCGCCAGGGCGGGGCGCTCCCCCGTGGGTGGGGGGCGTGGGCTCCTCCCCCTGGGTGGGGCCGGGGCTGGGCACAGGGGGCGGCTCCGAGAGCAGCGGGGAGCCGGGGGCGGAGCCGTACAGCGTCTCGGGGGCCTGCGGAGACAGGTGGGCTCGGTGGGCGTGGTCAGGGCACAGGTGTGGCTGTGGGGCAGGTGTGGTCACAGGACAGGTGTGGCCATGGGACAGGTGTGGCCATTCGGTGTGGTTTTGGGACAGGTATGCCCTGTGGGTGTGGTCATGGGACAGGTGTGGCCATGGGACAGGTGTGGCCATGGGACAGGTGTGGCCATTCAGTGTGGTTTTGGGACAGGTGTGCCCTGTGGGTGTGGTCACGGGACAGGTGTGGCCATGGGACAGGTGCGGCCATTCGGTGGGGTTTTGGGACAGGTGTGGGCCTGTGGGTGTGGCCATGGGACAGGTGGAGGTGGTGGGCGTGGTTATAGGACAGGTGTGGCCATTTGGAGTGGCTTTGGGGACAGGTGTGACAGATGGGCACGGCCAGGGTGGATCAGGTGTGCCCATATGATACATGTGGCATGGGCGTGGTCATATGTCAAGTGTGGCTGGCGGGGCGTGGCCATATGACAGGTGTCGGTGGGCGTGTCACAGGACGGGTGTGGTCAGTGGGCGGGGCTCACGGCGTAGGTGAGTGGCTCCTCCGAAGGGGCGTCCCCGCCCTCGTCCCCCTCCAGGTCACTCAGCGCCCGGCGCATCTCAGGGCCCAGCGCCTGCAGCGTCTGCAGCCCGGCCTGGGGGGACACGGACAGGTCAGCAGGGCTCACCTGGTGACACCTGGTGACACCTGGTGACACCTGGCACCCGCCCCGCCCCGGGGGGTGTGGCACCTGCAGCGCACGCTCGTTGCTGGGGCCGGCGCTGGCGCCCAACATTCCGCGCTCCTTCCGCCGCCGGAACTTGCGGAAATAGTCCTGGATCAGGAAGGTGGCGTAGAACTTCCCGACGGTCACCTCCTCCTCTGGGGGGACACAGCGGGGGTCAGGGGACAGCTGGGGGTCGGAGGGGACACGGGGAGGGAGGGGACACGGCCCTCACACACCCTCGGGTGGGGGGATGACCTCGTCCAACAGCTTCGGCTTCGTCCTCTTCCAGATCTTCTTCACCACGGCCCGCAGCTCCTTGTTGGCCACGTCCAGGTTCCCTGCAGGGAGGGGACGCGGCGTGGGGGGACACACAGGGGACTGTCACCCCCTGCTGTCCCCTGTCCCACCCCACGGACCCTCCCGGCTCCCAACCTTCCGTCTTGATCTTGAGGGAGGTGCGCACCAGAGCGAAGAGCGTCGCGTTGAAGGTGACGGTGCCGTCTGAGTTCAGGGGCATGTTCATGGCCACCAGGCGCTGGGCAGGGGACAAGAGAGGGGGCGGCTGTGAGCCTGGCCCCCCCCCCAGGAGCCCCCCAAATCCCCCCGGGACCCCCTCAGACCTTGCAGGCCACGCGGTGAGGGCAGAGCTTCCCAAAGCCCAGCGGGGGCTGGATGCGGCGCAGCAGCGTCACCACGTCCAGGTGCTTGATGCGGCCCCTGGGGACAGGGGGGTCACAGGTGGTCGGGGGGACACCTGAGCCCCTCCCGGGTGGGGACAAGGGGACAGTCACACACTTGGCCGCGGGGTCGTACTCGGACCACACGCGTTTGAACTCGTCCAGGTGGTGCGGGCCCAGGATGGACCAGTCGCGCGTCAGGTAATCGAAGTTGTCCATGATGACGGCTACGAACAGGTTGATGATCTGCGGGGGTCGAGGGCGGGGTCAGGACGCCCGTGGGGGTGCTGTGGGCTGTGGGGCAGGGCCGTGGGGCAGGGTCGTGGGGCAGGGCCATGGGGCAGGGCCGTGGGGCAGGGCCGTGGGGCAGGGCCGTGGGGCAGGGCTGTGGGGCAGGGTCGTGGGGCAGGGCCATGGGGCAGGGCCGTGGGGCAGGGCCGTGGGGCAGGGCTGTGGGCTGTGGGGCAGGGCCGTGGGCTGTGGGGCAGGGCCGTGGGCTGTGGGGCAGGGCCGTGGGGCAGGGCCATGGGCTGTGGGGCAGGGTCGTGGGGCAGGGCTGTGGGGCAGGGCCGTGGGCTGTGGGGCAGGGCCGTGGGGCAGGGCTGTGGGCCGTGGGCCGTGGGCTGTGGGGCAGGGCTGTGGGCTGTGGGGCAGAGCCGTGGGGCAGGGCTGTGGGGCAGGGCTGTGGGCCGTGGGGCAGGGCCGTGGGGCAGGGCCGTGGGGCAGGGCCGTGGGCCGTGGGGCAGGGCCGTGGGGCAGGGCTGTGGGGCAGGGCTGTGGGCTGTGGGGCAGGGCCGTGGGGCAGGGCCGTGGGCTGTGGGGCAGGGCCATAGGGCAGGGCCGTGGGGCAGGGCTGTGGGGCAGGGCCGTGGGGCAGGGCTGTGGGCTGTGGGGCAGGGCCGTGGGCTGTAGGGCAGGGCCGTGGACTGTGGGGCAGGGCCGTGGGGCAGGGCTGTGGGCCGTGGGGCAGGGCCGTGGGGCAGGGCCGTGGGGCAGAGCTGTGGGGCAGGGCCGTGGGGCAGGGTCATGGGGCAGGGCTGTGGGGCAGGGCTGGGGGCAGGGCCGTGGGCTGTGGGGCAGGGCTGTGGGGCAGGGCCGTGGGGCAGGGCCGTGGGGCAGGGCCGTGGGCCGTGGGGCAGGGCTGTGGGCCGTGGGGCAGGGCTGTGGGCCGTGGGGCAGGGCCGTGGGGCAGGGCCGTGGGGCAGAGCCGTGGGGCAGGGCCGTGGGCTGTGGGGCAGGGCCGTGGGGCAGGGCTGTGGGGCAGGGCCGTGGGGCAGGGCCGTGGGGCAGGGCCATGGGGCAGGGCTGTGGGCTGTGGGGCAGGATCATGGGGCAGGGCTGTGGGGCAAGGCCGTGGGGCAGGATCATGGGGCAGGGCCGTGGGGCAGGGCCGTGGGGCAGGGCCGTGGGGGTGCTGAGGGCTGTGGGGCAGGGCCGTGGGCTGTGGGGCAGGGCCGTGGGGCAGGGCCGGGGGGCAGGGCCGTGGGCTGTGGGGCAGGGCCGTGGGCTGTGGGGCAGGGCCGTGGGGCAGGGCTGTGGGCTGTGGGGCAGGGCCGTGGGCCGTGGGCCGTGGGCTGTGGGGCAGGGCCGTGGGGCAGGGCCGTGGGGCAGGTCTCACCAGGAAGGCGCAGAGCATGAAGAAGCTGATGAAGTAGGCGATGGCGAAGTTGCTGCCGCAGGTGAACTCCTCACCTGGGCCCGCGTCAGACTCGGGGTCACAGCGTTTGCCCGGCAGGCTGGCCAGCATGATCTCCTGCCACGCCTCCCCCGTGGCACACCTGTGCGCCAAGGAACACACCTGTACCCCTGGGGCACACCTGTACCCTGGGACACACCTGTACCCTCAGGACACACCTGTACCTGTGCCCTGTGGGAGACACCTGTATCCCTGGGACACACCTGTACCCCATGGGACACACCTGTACCTGTGCCCCATGACACACCTGTACCCTCAGGGCACACCTGTACCTGTGCCCCATGGGACACACCTGTACCCTCAGGGCACACCTGTACCTGTACCCCATGGGACACACCTGTACCTGTGCTCCATGGGACACACCTGTACCCTCAGGGCACACCTGTACCTGTGCCCCATGGGACACACCTGTACCCTCAGGGCACATCTGTAACCCTGGGACACACCTGTACCTGTACCCCATGGGACACACCTGTACCTGTGCCTCATGGGACACACCTGTACCCCTGGGACACACCTGCACTCCAATGGGACACGTTTGTGTCCCCCCCACTGTGACACACCTGTGACACACCTGTACCCCTGGGGCAGATCTGTAACCCCTTCATGACTGACTGAGAGCAAGCTGCAGCGTCCCATGGGGAGCCCAGAGACCTCCGGGGCCCCCCAGAGACCCCCGTGATCCCCCAGACCCCCCAGAGCCCCCCAGAGCCCCCAGAGCCCCCAGCACACCCCCAGACCCCCCAGCAGCCCCTCAGACCCCTCCCAGATCCCCCCAGAGCCCCCAGACCCCCCAGCAGCCCCCCAGAGCCCCCCCAGGGCCCCCCAGCAGCCCCCCAAACCCCCTCAGACCCCTCCCAGACCCCCCAGCAGCCCCCTAGGGCCCCCCTAGACCCCGCAGACCCCTCAGACCCCCCTCAGACCCCCCCAGACCCCTCAGCAGCCCCCTCAGAGCCCCCCAGACCCCCCCAGACCCAGACCCCCCAGACCCCCCTCAGACCCCCCCAGACCCCTCAGCACCCCCCGAGAGCCACCCAGAGCCCCCCAGACCCAGACCCCCCAGCAGCCCCCCAGATCCCCTCAGACCCCTCCCAGACCCCCTCAGAGCCCCCCAGACCCCCCCCGACCCCCCAGCAGCCCCCCTAGACCCCCCCAGAGCCCCCCAGACCCCCCAGATCCCCTCAGACCCCCCAAACCCCCTCAAACCCCTCCCAGACCCCCCAGAGCCCCCAGCACCCCCCAGACCCCCCCCCGCAGCCCCCCCAGATCCCCTCAGACCCCCTCAGACCCCCCGTCCCCGTCCCCACCTGAAGAGCAGCAGCACGGCCTGGGGGAAGGTCTGGAAGTTGTTGTTGCGGTTGATCTGGGTCCCGTCCTGCAGCGCCACCTTCCCGAAGGTCTGGGGGGGACACAGAGGGGTCGGGGGGGTCACAGGACACCCCCCTCACAGCCCCCAGCCCCCCCCCCCCCCCCAGAGCCCCTCACCTCCCCCAGGGCCCCTCACCTGCATCCCGATGACGGCGTAGATGAAGAAGATCATGGCGATGAGCAGAGCGACGTAGGGCAGGGCCTGGGGACAGAGGCGTGGCGGTGAGGGCGCTGCTGTCCCCTCCCCTGTCCCCACCCGTGTGTCCTCCCCTCGTGTGTCCCCTCCTTGTCCCACCTGGAAGGACTTGACGAAGGTCCAGAGCAGGGTGCGGATGCCCTCGCCCTTGGAGAGCAGCTTCACCAAGCGCATGACGCGGAAGAGGCGGAAGAAGGTGATGGAGATGCGGGAGCTGTCCTCGGAGCTCTGAGGGGACAGCGGGGTCAGGGGAACCCCCAAACCCCCCCGAGAAGCCCCCCACAGCATCCCCCCGGCCGGGGACAACCCCCCCCGTACCTCACCAACGTGTCCCCCGTTCTGTGACAGGAGGATGGGACCGTGGAGATCGTGGAGGTGGTGGAGATGGTGGAGATGGAGATGGTGGAGATGGTGGAGATGGTGGAGATGGAGATGGTGGAGATGGTGGAGATGGTGGAGATGGAGATGGTGGAGATGGTGGAGATGGAGATGGTGGAGATGGAGATGGTGGAGATGGAGATGGTGGAGATGGAGATGGAGATGGTGGAGATGGAGATGGTGGAGATGGAGATGGTGGAGATGGAGATGGTGGAGGTGGTGGTGATGATGGAGATGGAGATGGTAGAGATGGTGGAGATGGAGATGGTGGAGATGGTGGAGATGATGGAGATGGTGGAGATGGTGGAGATGGTGGTGATGATGGAGATGGTGGAGATGGTGGAGGTGGTGGAGATGGTGGAGATGGTGGAGATGGAGATGGTGGAGATGGTGGAGATGGTGGAGATGGTGGAGATGATGGAGATGATGGAGATGATGGAGATGGAGGAGATCGTGGAGATGGTGGAGATGATGGAGATGGTGGAGATGATGGAGATGGTGGTGATGATGGAGATGGTGGAGATGGTGGAGACGGTGGAGACGGTGGAGATGGAGATAGTGGAGATGGAGATGGTGGAGATGATGGAGATGGAGATGATGGAGATGGTGGAGATGGTGGAGATGGTGGAGATGGTGGAGATGGAGATGGTGGAGATGGAGATGGTGGAGATGATGGAGATGGAGATAGAGATGATGGAGATGGTGGAGATGGTGGAGATGGTGCAGACAGACAGATGGACATGAGGACATGGCCCCAGCACATCCAGGACAGCCCCAAAACACCAACCTCCCCCGAGGCAGGGGACAAGGAGGGCCACACTCACGTTGACCTCGGTGACGGCGATGTCCACCACGCTGCCCACCACGATGAGGGCGTCGAAGGTGTTCCAGGCGTCGCAGAAGTAATGCTGGGGGGGAAGGTGGTGAGGACCCCCCCGTGCTGTGACATCCCCCTTGTGTCACCTCCCCTGTGGCAGCTGCCCCTGGCCTGTGTCACCTCCCAGTGGGACTGTGGTGAGGACCCCCTGTCCTGTGACCCCCCCCCTTGTGTCACCTCCCCTGTGACAGCCCTCCTGTCCTGTGTCACCCTCCTGTGACAGTCCTCCTGTCCTGTCACCCCCTGGTGTGACAGTCCCTGCCCTGTGTCACTCCCCTGTGTCATCTCCTGTGTCACTCTCTGGTGTGACAGCTCCCCTACTCTGTGTCACCTCCTGTGACAGCGCCCCTGCCCTGTGTCCCCCCCGTGTCCCCCCTGCCCTGTGTCACCCTCAGTGTGTCACCCCTGCCCTGTGTCCCCCCGTGTCCCCCCGTGTCCCCCCGTGTCCCCTCGTGTCCCCCCGTGTCCCCCCTGCCCCGTGTCCCCCTGTGTCCCTCCGTGTCCCGCCGTGTCCCCCTGTGTCCCCCCGTGTCCCCCCTGCCCCGTGTCCCCCCGTGTCCCCCCGTGTTCCCCTGTGTCCCCCCTGCCCCGTGTTCCTCCTGTGTCCCCCCTGCCCCGTGTCCCCCCGTGTCCCCCCTGCTCTGTGTCACCCTCAGTGTGACACCCCTGCCCCGTGTCCCCCTGTGTCCCCCCATGTCTCCCCGTGTCCCCCTGTGTCCCCCCGTGTCCCCCGGTGTCCCCCCGTGTCCCCCCGTGTCCCCCGGTGTCCCGCCGTGTCCCCCCGTGTCCCCCCTGCCCCGTGTCCCCCCGTGTCCCCCCGTGTCCCCCCGTGTCCCCCCGTGTCCCCCCTGCCCCGTGTCCCCCCGTGTCCCCCCATGTCCCCCCATGTCCCCCCGTGTCCCCCCTGCCCCGTGTCCCCCCGTGTCCCCCCATGTCCCCCCATGTCCCCCCGTGACCCCCTGCCCTGTGTCCCCCGGTGTCCCCCCGTGTCCCCCTGTGTCCTCCCTGCCCCGTGTCACACTCAGTGTGACATCCCTGCCCTGTGTCCCCCCTGCCCCGTGTCCCCCCCGTGTCCCCCCGTGTCCTCCCGTGTCCCCCCTGCCCCGTGTCCCCCTGTGTCCCCTCGTGTCCCGCCTTGTCCCCCCGTGTCCCCGTGTCCCCGCGGCGTACCCGGGGTTTGAAGGCGATGATCTTGAGCACCATCTCCACGGTGAAGAGGCCGGTGAACACCATGTTCAGCAGGTCCATCACGTAGTTGAAGGGCTTGGACTGCTCGTAGTGCTGGAGGGGGGGACACGAGGGTCCGGCGCTGTCCCCTCCGTGCCCCCGGTGTCCCCCCGGTGTCCCCCCCCGGGCGTGTCCCCCCGGGCGTGTCCCCACCTGCACGGCCAGGGCGATGGTGTTGAGCAGGATGAGGACGAACATGATGTACTCGAAGGCGGTGGAGTTGACCATGGCCCACACGCGGTACTGGCTGCGGTTCTTGGGGATGTAGCGGCGCAGCGGCTGCGCCTTGAGCGCGTACTCCACACACTGCCGCTGCGGGGACACGGGGACAGCTTGGGGACACGGGGACAGCGTGTGGGGACACGGGGACAGTGTGGGGACACGGCCACCCCACTGCCACCCCACACACTGCCGCTGCGGGGACACGGGGACAGCATGTGGGGACACGGGGACAGCGTGTGGGGACACGGGGACACGGGGACACGGTCACTCCACACACTGCCGCTGGGGGACAGGGGGACACGGGGACAGCGTGTGGGGACACTGCCACTCCACACACTGCCGCTGCGGGGACACGGGGACAGTGTGGGGACACGGGGACAGCGTGGGGACAGCGCGAGGACACGGCCACCCCACTGCCACCCTGCACCCTGCTGCTATGAGGACGTGGGGATGGCACGGGGACATGGGGACTCTGCAGAGCCATGGGGACACCACAGGCCCACGGGGACACTACGGGGACACCACAGGCCCCTGGGGACACTGCAGGACCATAGGGACACCACAGACCCCCAGGGACACCACAGGGACACCACAGGCCCCAGGGGACACCACAGGACCATGGGGACACCACGGGGACACCACGGGCCCACAGGGACACCACAGGCTCATGGGGACACCAAGGGGGACACCACAGGACCACGAGGACACCACAGCCCCACGGGGACACCACAGGACCATGAGGACACCACGGGGACACCCCAGGCTCATGGGGCCACCGTGGGGACACCACGGGGACATCCCAGCCCCACAGGGACACCACAGGCCCATGGGGCCACCAAGGGGACACCACAGGACCATGAGGACACCACGGGGACACCCCAGGCTCATGGGGCCACCCTGGGGACACCACGGGCCCACAGGGACACCCCAGGCTCATGGGGCCACCATGGGGCCACCATGGGGACACCACAGGGACACCCCAGCCCCCCGGGGCCAGGCCGTGTCCCCGTGTCCCCACACCTGGTTCTTGTCCAGCTCGCAGTTGCGGTACTCGCTCTCGCCCTGCGCGCGGAAGGTGATGATGACGAAGCCCACGAAGATGTTCATCATGAAGAAGGCGATGACGATGATGTAGACGATGAAGAAGATGGAGATCTCCACGCGGTAGTTGTAGATGGGCCCCTGGTTCTCGGCGTTGGCGTCGATGGCCTTGTACAGCAGCCTGGGGAGGGGGGACGCGGCGTTTGGGGGTGTCCCCAGAGGCGGTGGCGGTGTCCCCGTGTCCCCAGCCCCGGGGGACTCACGCAGGCCACCCCTCGAAGGTGGACACGGTGAAGAGGGCCATCATCCCCGCCAGCACGTTGTCGAAGTTGAAGTCGCTGTTGAGCCACAGGCGCTCCCGCACCGAGGGGTGGGACACGTCCCCGTCCTTGTACACCAGGAATGTCCCCCTGGGATGGGGACAGACAGGGTGACACCCCCCAGGACACTGCCACCACCGAGGGGTGGGACACGTCCCCGTCCTTGTACACCAGGAATGTCCCCCTGGGATGGGGACAGTGAGGGTGACACATCCCCATGGACACTGCCACCACCGAGGGGTGGGACACGTCCCCGTCCTTGTACACCAGGAATGTCCCCCTGGGATGGGGACAGTGAGGGTGACACATCCCCCAGGACACTGCCACCACTGAGGGGTGGGACACGTCCCTGTCCTTGGACACCAGGAATGTCCCCCTGGGATGGGGACAGGGAGGGTGACACACCTCCATGGGACACTGCCACCACCGAGGGGTGGGACATGTCCCCACCCATGGACACTGCCACCACTGAGGGGTGGGACATGTCCCCACCCACGGACACCAGGAATGTCCCCCTGGGATGGGGACACGGGGATAGGGAGGGTGACACCCCCATGGACACTGCCACCACCGAGGGGTGGGACACGTCCCCGTCCTTGTACACCAGGAATGTCCCCCTGGGATGGGGACAGGGAGGGTGACACACCCCAGGACACTGCCACCACTGAGGGGTGGGACACGTCCCCGTCCTTGTACACCAGGAATGTCCCCCTGGGATGGTGACAGGGAGGGTGACACACCCCCCAGGACATTGCCACTGACTGGGGGGACACAGGGACACCACAGGGACAGCAACAGCAGGACCCCACGGGGACACAGGGACACTCTGGGGTCACGGGGACAGTGATGGTGACACCCCAAAGGGACACTGTCACCAGTGGGTGGGACAAGGCCCCATCCCTTACACCGGGAATGTCCCCGTGGGACAGGGGACTCAGATGAGACAACGGCGAGACCCCAAAGGGACACCCAGCAGGGGGTGGGACACCCAGCAGGGGGTGGGACACCCTGGGGACACTGGTGGGGTGGGCGGGGGTCAGGATTCGAGGGGCGGGGCTCAGTTTGGGGACACATTTTCGGGGGGTGACACTCACTTGCACTCTCCCGGCGTGTGCTTGGCCTCGTCGGTGCAGCTGTAGAACTTGCCCTGGGGGGGGTCGGGGGGACCCTCAGCCCCTCTTCGGGGGTGGAGACCCCTCAGGGGGGGGGTCAGGACCCCTCTTTGGGGGTGGAGACCCCTCAGGGGGGGGGTCAGGACCCCTCTTTGGGGGTGGAGACTCCTGGGGGGGGGCTCAAGGCCTCTATCTGGGGATGGGGACCCCTCGGGGGGGCTCAGGACCCCTATCTGGGGGTGGGGACCCCTCGGGGGGGGCTCAGTGGGGGTCGAGGACCCCTCGGGGGGGGCTCAAGGCCTCTATCTGGGGGTGGGGACCCCTGGGGAGGCTCAGGGTCCCTCTCTGGGGTCGGGGACCCCTCGGGGTGGGGTCAGTGGGGGTCGGGGACCCCCACCTTGAAGAGCTGCACCCCGATGCAGGCGAACATGAACTGCAGCAGCGTGGTGACGATCATGATGTTGCCGATGGTGCGGATGGCCACGAACACGCACTGCACCACGTGCTGGGGACAGCGACGGGGACAGCCGTGTCACCGGGGCGTGGGGACAGGGACAGCGGTGTCACCGGGGCGTGGGGACAGGGACAGTGGTGTCACCGGGGCGTGGGGACAGGGACAGCGGTGTCACCAGGGCGTGGGGACAGGGACAGGGACAGCAGTGTCACCAGGGCATGGGGACAGTGATGGGGACAGCGGTGTCACCGGGGCGTGGGGACAGGGACAGGGACAGGGGTGTCACCAGGGTGTGGGGACAGGGACGAGGATGTCACCAGGGCATGGGGACAGGGACAGCGGTGTCACCGGGGCATGGGGACAGAGACAGTGACAGCGGTGTCACCAGGTGTGGGGCAGGGACAGCGGTGTCACCGGGGTGTGGGGACAGGGACAGGGACAGGGGTGTCACCGGGGCGTGGGGACAGCGACGGGGACAGCGACGGGGACAGCGGTGTCACCGGGGCGTGGGGACAGGGATAGGGGTGTCACCGGGGTGTGGGGACACAGTCATGTCACAGGGTGTGGGGACAGGGACAGCGGTGTCACCGGGTGTGGGGACAGCGGTGTCACTGGGGCGTGGGGACAGGGACAGCAGTGTCACCAGGGCATGGGGACAGCGATGGGGACAGCAGTGTCACCGGGGCGTGGGGACAGGGACGGGGACAGCGGTGTCACCGGGGCGTGGGGACAGGGACAGCAGTGTCACCAGGGCATGGGGACAGCGATGGGGACAGCAGTGTCACCGGGGCGTGGGGACAGGGACGGGGACAGCGGTGTCACCGGGGCGTGGGGACAGGGATAGGGGTGTCACCGGGGCGTGGGGACAGAGACAGTGACAGCGGTGTCACTGGGGCATGGATAGGGACAGTGGTGTCACTGGGGCATGGGGACATGGACAGTGATGTCACCAGGACATGGACAGGGACAGTGATGTCACCAGGGTGTGGGGACAGGGACAGGGACAGTGATGTCACCAGGACATGGACAGGGACAGGGACAGCGGTGTCACCGGGACAGGGACAGGGACAGTGGTGTCACAGGGCGTGGGGACACGGACAGGTCAGCGGTGTCACTGGGGCATGGTGACACCACATGATGGGGACAGGGACAGTCCCTCCCCCGTGTTGGGGACACCCATGACACACTGCCTCAGGACACAGGGACAATGGGGACCCCTGTGCCACCATCGGCACGGCACACTGGGCTCCCAGTGCTCCCAGTCCCACCAGTACAGTGTCCCAGCCCCCAGCCTGCCGTGGCCGCTGCTGGGAGGATGCTGATCCCAGTGCTCCCAGTCTGTCCCAGTGCTCCCAGTGCTCCCAGTCTGTCCCAGTGATTCCCAGTGATCCCAGTGCTCTCAGTGATCCCAGTGATTCCCAGTGATCCCAGTGATCCCAGTGATCCCAGTGATTCCCAGTGCTCCCAGTGATTCCCAGTGATTCCCAGTGCTCCCAGTGCTCCCAGTGATTCCCAGTCCATCCCAGTGATTCCCAGTGCTCCAAGTGCTCCCAGTGATCCCAGTCTGTGCCTGTCCTCCCAGTGCTCCCATTCTGAACCAGTGCTCCCAGTCTGTCCCAGTGCCCCAGTCTCTCCCAGTGCCCCCAGTCCATCCCAGTCTGTCCCAGTCTGTCCCAGTGCCTCCAGTGCCCCAGTCCATCCCAGTCCATCCCAGTCCATCCCAGTCCCTCCCAGTCCATCCCAGTGCCCCCAGTTGCCCACCTTGAGGCCCTTGGCCCTGTTGATGGCTCGCAGCGGCCGCAGGACGCGCAGCACGCGCAGGATCTTCACCACGGAGATGGCGCTGGAGCTGCCAGGGGACACCAGTGCTCCCAGTGACGGCCCAGTGCTCCCAGTAACGGCCCAGTGCTCCCAGTGACGGCCCAGTGCTCCCAGTAACCCCCTGGCGCTCCCAGTAACCCCCCCAGTGCTCCCAGTAACCCCACAGTGCTCCCAGTGACGGCCCCGGGGCTCCCAGTGACGGCCCCGGTGCTCCCAGTAACCCCCTTAGTGCTCCCAGTAACCCCCCAGTGCTCCCAGTAACCCCCCAGGGCTCCCAGTAACGGCCCCAGTGCTCCCAGTGACGGCCCAGTGCTCCCAGTAACGGCCCCAGTGCTCCCAGTAACCCCCCAGTGCTCCCAGTAACCCCCCAGTGCTCCCAGTAACCCCCATAGTGGTCCCAGTAACCCCCCAGTGCTCCCAGTAACGGCCTCGGTGCTCCCAGTGACGGCCCAGTGCTCCCAGTAACCCCTCAGTGCTCCCAGTAACCCCCTGGTGCTCCCAGTAACGGCCCAGTGCTCCCAGTAACCCCCCGGTGCTCCCAGTAACCCCTCGGTGCTCCCAGTAACGGCCCAGTGCTCCCAGTAACCCCCACAGGGCTCCCAGTAACCCCCCGGTGCTCCGAGTAACCCCCAGTGCTCCCAGTAATGGCCCAGTGCTCCCAGTAACCCCCCAGTGGCGCTGTCAGTGACCCCCAGTGCCCCCAGCAGCATTCCCAGTGCCCCCAGTTCCCCCAGCAGTGCTCCGAGTGCTCCCCAGTTCCCCCAGTCCCCCCAGTTCCCCAGTTCCCCCAGTGCCCCCAGTTCCCCCAGTCCCCCCAGTCCCCCCAGTTCCCCAGTTCCCCAGTTCCCCCAGTGCCCTCCCAGTGCCCCCAGTTCCCCCAGTTCCCCCAGTTCCCCCAGCAGCCCTCCCAGTTCCCCAGTTCCCCAGTCCCCCCAGTTCCCCCAGTTCCCCCAGTCCCCCCAGTTCCCCCAGTTTCCCCAGTCCCCCCAGTGCCCCAGTTCCCCCAGTTCCCCCAGTTCCCCCAGTTCCCCAGTTCCCCCAGTTCCCCCAGTGCCCTCCCAGTTCCCCCAGTTCCCCAGTTCCCCCAGTTCCCCAGTTCCCCAGTCCCCCAGTTCCCCAGTGCCCCCAGTCCCCCCAGTTCCCCCAGTTCCCCCAGTGTCCCCAGTTCCCCCAGTTCCCCAGTTCCCCCAGTTCCCCCAGTCCCCCCAGTTCCCCCAGTTCCCCAGTCCCCCCAGTTCCCCCAGTTCCCCCAGTCCCCCCAGTTCCCCCAGTTCCCCAGTCCCCCCAGTTCCCCCAGTTCCCCCAGTTCCCCCCAGTTCCCCCAGTTCCCCAGTTCCCCCAGTTCCCCCAGTATCCCCAGTATCCCCAGTTCCCCCAGTTCCCCAGTGCCCCCAGTTCCCCCAGTGTCCCCAGTCCCCCCAGTTCCCCAGTTCCCCAGTTCCCCCAGTTCCCCAGTGCCCCCAGTTCCCCCAGTGTCCCCAGTTCCCCCAGTTCCCCAGTCCCCCCAGTTCCCCCAGTTCCCCAGTCCCCCCAGTTCCCCCAGTTCCCCAGTGCCCCCAGTTCCCCCAGTTCCCCCAGTTCCCCAGTTCCCCCAGTTCCCCAGTTCCCCCAGTGTCCCCAGTTCCCCCAGCAGCCCTCCCAGTTCCCCCAGTTCCCCCAGCAGCCCTCCCAGTCCCCCCAGTTCCCCCAGTTCCCCAGGCCCCCCATTTCCCCAGTTCCCCCATTTCCCCAGTTCCCCCAGTTCCCCCAGTCCCCCCAGTTCCCCCAGTCCCCCCAGTTCCCCCAGTGCCCCCAGTTCCCCCAGTGCCCCCCAGTTCCCCCAGTTCCCCCAGTTCCCCCAGTCCCCCCAGTGTCCCCAGTTCCCCAGTTCCCCCAGTTCCCCCAGTCCCCCCAGTGTCCCCAGTTCCCCCAGTTCCCCAGTCCCCCCAGTTCCCCAGTTCCCCCAGTTCCCCCAGTTCCCCAGTTCCCCCAGTCCCCCCAGTTCCCCAGTTCCCCCAGTTCCCCAGTTCCCCCAGTCCCCCAGTTCCCCCAGTTCCCCAGTTCCCCAGTTCCCCCAGTTCCCCAGTTCCCCCAGTTCCCCCAGTTCCCCCAGTGCCCCCAGTTCCCCAGTTCCCCCAGTTCCCCAGTTCCCCCAGTTCCCCCAGTTCCCCAGTTCCCCAGTGTCCCCAGTTCCCCCCAGTTCCCCCAGTCCCCCCAGTTCCCCAGTTCCCCCAGTTCCCCAGTTCCCCCAGTTCCCCAGTGTCCCCAGTTCCACAGTTCCCCCAGTCCCCCCAGTTCACCAGTTCCCCAGTTCCCCAGTTCCCCCAGTTCCCCCAGTCCCCCCAGTTCCCCAGTGCTCCCAGTTCCCCCAGTTCCTCCAGTGTCCCCAGCAGCCCTCCCAGTCCCCCCAGTCCCCCCAGTTCCCCCAGTCCCCCCCAGTCCCCCCAGTGTCCCCAGTTCCCCCAGTGTCCCCAGTCCCCCAGTTCCCCCAGTTCCCCAGTGCCCCCCAGTCCCCCCAGTTTCCCCAGTCCCCCCAGTGTCCCCAGTTCTCCCAGTTCCCGCTCACTGCATGCCGAAGGAGATGAGCGACACGCCGACCACCAGCACGTCCAGGAGGTTGAACCAGTTTCGGAGGAAGGAGCCTTTGTGCAGGAAGCCGCCGAACACCGTCATCTGTGCGGGGTGGTGAGCCCCGAGCGGGACCCCGGCCCTGGGGGCACCCCGAAACACCGGGGACCCCTCCCCAAAACACCGGGGACCCCCTCCCCAAAACAGCGGGAGCCCCCACCCCAAACCCTGGGAACCCCCCAAACCCCGGGAACCCCCCAAACCCTGAGGAACCCCAAACCCTGGAGAACCCCCACCCCAAACCCCGGGAACCCCCACCCCAAATCCTGGGGAACCCCCCAAACCCTGGGAACACCCCCAAACCCTGGAGAATCCCCACCCCAAACCCCAGGAGCCCCCACCCCAAATCCTGGGGAACCCCCCAAACCCTGGGAACACCCCCCAAACCCTGGGACCCCCCACCCCAAACCCCGGGAATCCTCCAAACCCCGGGAACCCCCCAAACCCCTGGGAACATCCCTAAACCCTGGGGACACCCCTAAACCCTGGGAACACCCCTAAACCCTGGGGACACCCCAAACCCCTGGGAACCCCCCACCCAAACCCCTGGGAACACCCCAAACCCTGGGAACCCCCAAAACCCCGGGAACCCCCACCCCAAACCCTGGGAACACCCCCAAACCCTGGGACCCCCCACCCCAAACCCCTGGGAACACCCCAAACCCCGGGAACCCCAAAACACCGGGAACCCCCACCCCAAACCCCTGGGACCCCCCACCCCAAATCCCTGGGAACACCCCCAAACCCCTGGGAAGACCCCCAAACCCTGGGAACACCCCAAAACCCTGGGGACACCCCTAAACCCTGAGAACCCCCACCCCAAACCCTGGGAACACCCCCAAACCCTGGGAACCCCTCCCCAAACCCTGGGAACACCCCCAAACCCTGAGAACCCCCACCCTAAATCCCTGGGAACACCCCCAAACCCTGGGAACACCCCCAAACCCTGGGAACACCCCACCCAAACCCCTGGGAACACCCCACCCCAAACCCCTGGGAACACCCCCAAACCCTGGGAACCCCCACCCCAAACCCTGGGACCCCCCACCCAAACCCTGGGAACACCCCCAAACCCTGGGGACACCCCTCCCAAACCCTGGGGAACACCCACCCCAAACCCTGGGACCCCCCATCCCAAACCCCTGGGAGCTCCCACCCCAAATCCCTGGGAACACCCCCAAACCCTGGGAACACCCCCAAACGCTGGGGACACCCCTAAACCCTGGGAACCCCCACCCCAAACCCTGGAACCCCCACCCAAACCCTGGGAACACCCCAAACCCCTGGGAACCCCCCACCCAAAGCCTGGGAACACCTCCAAACCCTGGGAACACCCCAAACCCCTGGGAACCCCCACCCCAAACCCCTGGGAACACCCCCAAACCCCTGGGAAGACCCCCAAACCCTGGGGAACACCCACCCCAAACCCCTGGGAACACCCCCAAACCCCGGGACCCCCCACCCCAAATCCCGGCAACCCCAAAACAACGGGAACCCCCACCCCAAACCCTGGGAACCCCCACCCCAAACCCTGGGACCCCCCAGACCTTGAGCAGGATCTCCACGGTGAAGATGGAGGTGAAGGCGTAGTCGAAGTACCCCAGGATCTGGGTGGGGAGGGGACAACGGGGTGACCCCCGCCCCTCTCAACCCCCCCCCGGCACCCCCAACCTCCTGCAGCCCCCCAAACACCCCCCAGACCCCCCCAAAACCCCTCCTTGCCCTTCCCGGGCCCCCCACTTCTGCCCCCAAACTCCGGGTCAGAGGATCCCACATCCTACATGGTTATGGGGTGAATTCCCCCAGTGCCTCCCAGTCCCTCCCAGTGCCTCCCAGTGCTCCCAGTGCTCCCAGTGCCTCCCAGTCCCTCCCAGCGCCCTCCCAGTGCCCCCAGTGCCTCCCAGTCCCTCCCAGTGCCTCCCAGTGCCTCCCAGTGCTCCCAGTGCTCCCAGTGTCTCCCAGTGCCCCCCAGTCCCTCCCAGTGCTCCCAGTGCCCCCCAGTCCCTCCCAGTGCCTCCCAGTGCCTCCCAGTGCTCCCAGTGCTCCCAGTGTCTCCCAGTGCCCCCCAGTCCCTCCCAGTCCATCCCAGTCCCTCCCAGTCCATACCAGTGCCCCCCAGTCCCTCCCAGTGCCTCCCAGTGCCTCCCAGTGCCCTCCCAGTGCCTCCCACTCCCTCCCAGTGCTCCCAGTCCCTCCCAGTGCCTCCCAGTGCCTCCCAGTGCTCCCAGTGCCTCTCAGTCCCTCCCAGTGCTCCCAGTGCCTCCCAGTGCCTCCCAGTGCCCCCCAGTGCCTCCCAGTGCCTCCCAGTGCCCCCCAGTGCCCCCCAGTCCCTCCCAGTGCCCCCCAGTGCCTCCCAGTGCCTCCCAGTGCCTCCCAGTGCCCTCCAGTGCCTCCCAGTGCTCCCAGTGCCTCCCAGTGCCTCCCAGTGCCTCCCAGTGCCTTCCAGTGCTCCCAGTGCCTCCCAGTGCCTCCCAGTGCCCCCCAGTGCCTCCCAGTGCCTTCCAGTGCCTCCCAGTGCCCTCCAGTGCCTCCCAGTGCCTCCCAGTGCCCTCCAGTGCCTCCCAGTGCCCCCCCAGTGCCCCCCAGTGCCTCCCAGTGCCTCCCAGTGCCTCCCAGTGCCCTCCAGTGCCTCCCAGTGCCCTCCAGTGCCTCCCAGTGCCTCCCAGTGCTCCCAGTCCCTCCCAGTCCCTCCCAGTGCCTCCCAGTGCCCTCCAGTGCCTCCCAGTGCCCTCCAGTGCCTCCCAGTGCCTCCCAGTGCTCCCAGTCCCTCCCAGTCCCTCCCAGTGCCTCCCAGTGCTCCCAGTCCCTCCCAGTCCCTCCCAGTGCCTCCCAGTGCTCCCAGTGCCTCCCAGTCCCTCCCAGTCCCTCCCAGTGCCTCCCAGTGCCTCCCAGTCCCTCCCAGTGCCTCCCAGTGCCCCCAGTGCCTCCCAGTGCCTCCCAGTGCTCCCAGTCCCTCCCAGTGCCTCCCAGTGCCTCCCAGTGCCCTCCCAGTGCCTCCCAGTGCCCTCCAGTGCCTCCCAGTGCCTCCCAGTCCCTCCCAGTGCCTCCCAATCCCTCCCAGTGCCTCCCAGTCCCTCCCAGTCCCTCCCAATCCCTCCCAGTGCCTCCCAGTCCCTCCCAGTCCCTCCCAATCCCTCCCAGTGCCTCCCAGTCCCTCCCAGTCCCTCCCAGTCCCTCCCAGTGCCTCCCAGTGCCTCCCAGTCCCTCCCAATCCCTCCCAGTGCCCTCCAGTCCCTCCCAGTGCCTCCCAGTCCCTCCCAGTGCCTCCCAGTGCTCCCAGTGCCCTCCAGTGCCTCCCAGTGCCTCCCAGTCCCTCCCAGTGCCTCCCAGTCCCTCCCAGTCCCTCCCAGTGCCCTCCAGTGCCTCCCAGTCCCTCCCAGTGCCTCCCAGTGCTCCCAGTGCCTCCCAGTGCCCCCCAGTGCCTCCCAGTGCCTCCCAGTGCTCCCAGTGCCTCCCAGTGCCTCCCAGTCCCTCCCAGTGCCCTCCAGTGCCTCCCAGTCCCTCCCAGTGCCCCCAGTCTCTCCCAGTGCCTCCCAGTGCCTCCCAGTGCCCTCCCAGTGCCTCCCAGTGCCCTCCCAGTGCCTCCCAGTCCCTCCCAGTGCCTCCCAGTGCCCTCCCAGTGCCCTTCCAGTGCCTCCCAGTGCCTCCCAGTCCCTCCCAGTGCCTCCCAGTCCATCCCAGTGCCTCCCAGTCCCTCCCAGTGCCTCCCAGTGCTCCCAGTGCCTCCCAGTCCCTCCCAGTGCCTCCCAGTGCCTCCCAGTCCCTCCCAGTGCCCTCCAGTGCCTCCCAGTGCCTCCCAGTCCCTCCCAGTGCCTCCCAGTGCCTCCCAGTGCTCCCAGTGCCTCCCAGTGCCTCCCAGTCCCTCCCAGTGCCTCCCAGTGCCTCCCAGTGCCTCCCAGTGCCCCCCAGTCCCTCCCAGTGCCTCCCAGTGCTCCCAGTGCCTCCCAGTGCCTCCCAGTCCCTCCCAGTGCCTCCCAGTCCCTCCCAGTGCCTCCTAGTGCCTCCCAGTGCTCCCAGTGCCTCCCAGTGCCTCCCAGTCCCTCCCAGTACCCTCCAGTCCCTCCCAGTGCCTCCCAGTCCCTTCCAGTGCCTCCCAGTGCTCCCAGTGCCCCCCAGTGCCTCCCAGTGCCTCCCAGTGCCCCCCAGTCCCTCCCAGTGCCTCCCAGTGCCCCCAGTGCCCTCCCAGTGCCTCCCAGTGCCTCCCAGTCCCTCCCAGTGCCTCCCAGTGCCTCCCAGTCCCTCCCAGTGCCCTCCAGTGCCCCCCAGTGCCTCCCAGTCCCTCCCAGTGCCTCCCAGTGCCTCCCAGTGCCTCCCAGTCCCTCCCAGTGCCTCCCAGTCCCTCCCAGTGCCCTCCCAGTCCCTCCCAGTGCCTCCCAGTGCCCCCAGTGCCTCCCAGTCCCTCCCAGTGCCTCCCAGTGCCTCCCAGTGCCTCCCAGTGCTCCCAGTCCCTCCCAGTGCCTCCCAGTGCCTCCCAGTCCCTCCCAGTGCCTCCCAGTCCCTCCCAGTGCCTCCCAGTGCCTCCCAGTCCCTCCCAGTGCCTCCCAGTGCCTCCCAGTGCCTCCCAGTGCCTCCCAGTGCCTCCCAGTGCCCTCCAGTGCCTCCCAGTGCCTCCCAGTCCCTCCCAGTGCCCTCCAGTGCCTCCCAGTCCCTCCCAGTGCCCCCAGTGCCTCTCAGTCCCTCCCAGTCCCTCCCAGTGCCTCCCAGTGCCCCCAGTGCCTCCCAGTGCTCCCAGTGCTCCCAGTCCCTCCCAGTGCCTCCCAGTGCCTCCCAGTCCCTCCCAGTCCCTCCCAGTGCCCCCCAGTGCCTCCCAGTGCCTCCCAGTGCCCCCCAGTCCCTCCCAGTGCCCTCCAGTGCCTTCCAGTGGCTCCCAGTCCCTCCCAGTCCCTCCCAGTGCCTCCCAGTGCCTCCCAGTCCCTCCCAGTGCCTCCCAGTGCCTCCCAGTCCCTCCCAGTGCCTCCCAGTGCCTCCCAGTCCCTCCCAGTGCCTCCCAGTGCCTCCCAGTGCCCTCCAGTGCCTCCCAGTGCCTCCCAGTGCCCCCCAGTCCCTCCCAGTGCCTCCCAGTCCCTCCCAGTGCCCCCCAGTCCCTCCCAGTGCCTCCCAGTCCCTCCCAGTGCCTCCCAGTGCCTCCCAGTGCCCTCCCAGTGCCCTTCCAGTGCCTCCCAGTGCCCCCCAGTGCTCCCAGTGGCTCCCAGTGGCTCCCAGTGCTCCCAGTTGCTCCCAGTGCCTCCCAGTCCCTCCCAGTGCCCCCCAGTGCCCTCCCAGTGCCCTCCCAGTGCCTCCCAGTGCCTCCCAGGGCCTCCCAGTGCCTCCCAGTCCCTCCCAGTGCCTCCCAGTGCTCCCAGTGCCTCCCAGTCCCTCCCAGTGCCTCCCAGTGCCTCCCAGTGCCCCCAGTGCCCCCAGTGCCTCCCAGTGCCTCCCAGTCCCTCCCAGTGCCTCCCAGTGCCCCCAGTGCCTCCCAGTCCCTCCCAGTGCCTCCCAGTCCCTCCCAGTGCCTCCCAGTGCCTCCCAGTGCCTCCCAGTGCCCCCCAGTGCCTCCCAGTGCCTCCCAGTGCCCTCCAGTGCCTCCCAGTGCCTCCCAGTGCTCCCAGTCCCTCCCAGTCCCTCCCAGTGCCTCCCAGTGCCTCCCAGTCCCTCCCAGTGCTCCCAGTGCCTCCCAGTGCCTCCCAGTGCCTCCCAGTGCCTCCCAGTGCCTCCCAGTGCCCCCCAGTGCCTCCCAGTCCCTCCCAGTGCCTCCCAGTGCCTCCCAGTCCCTCCCAGTCCCTCCCAGTGCCTCCCAGTGCTCCCAGTGCCCTCCCAGTCCCTCCCAGTGCCTCCCAGTGCTCCCAGTGCCTCCCAGTGCCTCCCAGTGCTCCCAGTGCCTCCCAGTGTCCCCCAGTCCCTCCCAGTTGCTCCCAGTGCCTCCCAGTCCCTCCCAGTGCCTCCCAGTGCCTCCCAGTGCCTCCCAGTTTGCCCAGTTTGCCCACGTGGTTGCGGGGCGAGTGGGCCCGCACGGGGTCCTCTGCGGCCAGGGAGATGCTGCTGAGGATGATGAAGACGAGGATGAGGTTGGTGAAGATGTGGTGGTTGATCAGGGCGTGGCACTTCACCCTCAGCCTGCGGCGGGCACAGGTCAGGTGTCAGTGCTCCCAGTCAGTGCTCCCAGTGCTCCCAGTGCTCCCAGTGCTCCCAGTGCTCCCAGTTCCCCAGTGCTCCCAGTCAGTGATCCCAGTGCTCCCAGTGCTCCCAGTTTCCCAGTGCTCCAAATGCTCCCAGTGCTCCCAGACCCAGTGCTCCAAATGCTCCCAGTGCTCCCAGTCGCCAGTGCTCCCAGTACTCCCAGTTCCCCAGTTTGTGTCTCCAGTCCCAGTGCTCCCAGTTCTCCCAGTCCCCCCACTTCTCCCAGTCCCTAGTACACCCAGTTCCCCAGTGCTCCCAGTTCCCCAGTCTGTAACTCCAGTCCCAGTGCTCCCAGTCCCCCAGTTTGTCTCTAGTCCCCAGTGCTCCCAGTCCCCAGTGCTCCCAGTCCCTCCACTGCTCCCAGTTCCCCAGTGCTCCCAGTTTGTGACTCCAGTCCCAGTGCTCCCAGCCCTCCCAGTCCCCCCAGTTCTCCCAGTGCTCCCAGTCCCTAGTACACCCAGTTCCCCAGTGCTCCCGGTTCCCCAGTTTGTCTCTAGTCCCCAGTGCTCCCAGTCCCCAGTGCTCCCAGTCCCCCCAGTTTGTGTCTCTAGTCCCAGTGTTCTCAGTGCTCCCAGCCCCCCAGTGCTCCCAGTGCTTCCAGTGCTCCCAGTTCCCCAGTTTGTGTCTCCAGTCCCAGTGCTCCCAGTCCCTCCAGTGCTCCCAGTTCCCCAGTGCTGCCAGTACTCCCAGTTCCCCAGTTTGTGTCTCCAGTCCCAGTGCTCCCAGTCCCCCCAGTTCTCCCAGTCCCTAGTACACCCAGTTCCCCTAGTGCTCCCAGTTTGTGACTCCAGTCCCAGTGCTCCCAGTCCCCAGTGCTCCCAGTCCCCCCAGTCTGTAACTCCAGTCCCAGTGCTCCCAGTCCTCCCAGTTTGTGTCTCCAGTCCCAGTGCTCCCAGTCCTTCCAGTCTGATTCCAGTTCCAGTGCTCCCAGCCTCCCAGTGCTCCCAGTGCTCCCAACACCAATGTCCCCAGTGCTCCCAGTGTCTCCAGTGCTCCCAGTGTCCCCAGTGCTCTCAGTGATCCCAGTGCTCCCCGTATCCTCAGTGTCCCCAGTGTCCGTAATGTCCCCAGTGCTCCCAGTGCTCCCAGTGCTCCCAGTGTCCCCAGTGTCCCCAGTGCTCCCAGTGCTCCCAGTGTCCCCAGTGTCCCCAGTGCCACTCACGGGTTGGTGCTGCTCAGCACGAAGAAGGCGCTGCCCTCGGGGATCGGGGTCACCTTGGCCTTGGGGGTCTCCTCCAGGGACTCCAGCCGGGCCCTGCCCAGGCTGTCCCTCTCCCCCCCGGCCTCCTCGTCACCTGCGAGGGACCTTGTCACGTCACTGTCACCTCCCCCCTCCAGGGACCCCGTGTCCGGCCACTGTCACCTCCCCCCTCCAGGGACCCTGTGTCCAGCCACTGTCACCTCCCCAGGGACCCTATGTCAGGCCACTGTCACCTCCCCCCTCCAGGGACCCTGTGTCCCGTCACCTCCCCCCTCCAGGGACCCTGTGTCCTGTCACTGTCACCTCTCCAGGGACCCTGTGTCAGACCACTGTCACCTCCCCTCCCCAGGGACCCTGTGTCCCGTCACTGTCACCTCCCCTCCCCAGGGACCCCCGTGTCCGGCCACTGTCACCTCCCCCCTCCAGGGACCCTGTGTCCGGCCACTGTCACCTCCCCCCTCCAGGGACCCTGTGTCAGGCCACTGTCACCTCCCCCCTCCAGGGACCCCCGTGTCCTGTCACTGTCACCTCCCCCCTCCAGGGACCCCGTGTCCGGCCACTGTCACCTCCCCCCTCCAGGGACCCCGTGTCCGGCCACTGTCACCTCTCCAGGGACCCCCGTGTCCGGCCACTGTCACCTCTCCAGGGACCCTGTGTCCGGCCACTGTCACTCCCCAGGGACCCCCACTCCAGGCAGTGTCACACCCCCAGGGACCCTATGTCCGGCCACTGTCACAGACCCAGGGACCCCCGTGTCAGGTTACTGTCACCTCCCCAGGGACCCCCGTGTCTGGCCACTGTCACCTCTCCAGGGACCCCCACCCGAGGCAATGTCACACCCCCAGGGACCCTCACCCCAGGCAGTGTCACCCTCCTCCAGGGACCTCCCATGTCCCTGTCACACCCCCAGGGACCCCGTGTCTGGCCACTGTCACATCCCCAGGGACTCTAGGCACTGTCACCCCGCTCCGGTGATGTGTCCAGGCACTGTCACCTCCCCAGGGACACCCGTGTCTGGCCACTGTCACCTCTCCAGGGACCCTGTGTCCGGCCACTGTCACACCCCCAGGGACCCTCACCCCAGGCACTGTCACCACCCCAGGGACCCCGTGTGTGGCCACTGTCACCTCCCTCCTCCAGGGACCCCTGTGTCAGGCCACTGTCACCTCCCCAGGGACCCCCGTGTCAGGCCACTGTCACCTCTCCAGGGTCCCTGTGTCCCGCCACTGTCACCTCTCCAGGGACCCCCACCCCAGCCACTGTCACCTCTCCAGGGACCCTGTGTCCGGCCACTGTCACACCCCCAGGGACCCTCACCCCAGGCACTGTCACACCCCCAGGGACCCCCACCCCAGCCACTGTCACCTCTCCAGGGACCCTGTGTCCAGCCACTGTCACCTCTCCAGGGACCCTGTGTCCAGGCACTGTCACACCCCCAGGGACCCCACCTCATGTCACTGTCACCTCCCTGGGACCCTGCTGTCCAAGGACTGTCACAGCCCCTCTTCCAGAGCCCCCCACACCGGGGCAGGTGACACTCACCTTCCTCCTCCTCCTCCTCCTCCTCCTCCTCCTCTTCCTCCTGCGGCTGATCCCCCTCAACCTGGGCAGGGGGAGGGGACAGGCCTGAGGGCTGTGCACACCTGGGGGGTCCCTCTCTGTCCCCCAGGACCCCCCGGTCACTGTCACCCCCCCCCAGGGACCCCTCCTCACCTTCACAGCCACGTCCTGGCTCTCCGTCCCCGCCTTCGCCTCCCCGGCCTTGTCCCTGGGTTGGGGACAAAGGGGGGCTCAGCCGGGGGGGTCTCGGGGGTCGCGGCACCCCCCAGGGGCTGGGTGCCACCCCCTTGTCACCCCCAAAAGGGTCCCAGGGGGCCGGGCTCACTTTTTGTCCCCCCCCGAGTTGATGTTGTCACCGTCGGCCAGGTTGTCCACGGCGATGGCCAAGAAGACGTTGAGGAGGATGTCTGAGGGGAGGGGGGGGCTCACCAGTGCTCCCAGTAGGTTCCCAGTAGCCTCCCAGTAGGCTCCCAGTATGCCCCAACGTCTTCCCAGTGCTCCCACTCCCCCCTTCTCAATCCAAACCTCACTGTCCCACCCCAGGTCCCCAGTTACCCAGTGCTCCATTGCCAGTGCTCCCAGTGATCCCAGTGCTCCTAGTGCTCCCAGTGCTCCCAGTGCTCCCAGTGCTCCATTCCCAGTGCCCCCAGTGCCCCCAGTGCTCCCAGTGCCCCCAGTGCTCCCAGTGCCCCCAGTGCCCCCAGTGCTCCCAGTGCCCCCAGTGCCTCCCAGTGCCCCTCCCAGTGCCCTCAGTGCCCTTCCCAGTCTATCCCAGTGCCTCCCAGTGCCCCTCCCAGTGCTCCCAGTGCCCCTCCCAGTGCTCCCAGTGCCCCCAGTGCCCCTCCCAGTGCTCCCAGTCCCCTTCCCAGTCTATCCCAGTGCCCCTCTCAGTGCCCCTCCCAGTGCTCCCAGTGTTCCCAGTGCCCCTGCCAGTCTACCCCAGTGCTCCCAGTGCCCCTCCCAGTGCTCCCAGTCCCCTTCCCAGTCAATCCCAGTGCACCCCAGCGCCCCTCCCAGTGCCCCCACTGCCCCTCCCAGTGCCTCCCAGTGCCCTCCCCAGTCTATCCCAGTGCATCCCAGTGCCCCCAGTACCCCCAGTGCTCCCAGTGCCCCCAGTGCCCCTCCCAGTGCCCCACGTGCCCCTCCCAGTGCCTCCCAGTGCCCCCAGTGCCCTTCCCAGTCTATCCCAGTCTATCCCAGTGCCCCCAGTGCCTCCCAGCGACCCTCCCAGTGCCTCCCAGCACCCTTCCCAGTGCCTCCCAGTGCCCCTCCCAGTGCTCCCAGTCCCCTTCCCAGTCTATCCCAGCACCCCTCCCAGTGCCCTCAGTGCCCTTCCCAGTCTATCCCAGTGCATCCCAGTGCCCCTCCCAGTGCTCCCAGTGCCCCTCCCAGTGCTCCACGTGCCCTTCCCAGCGTTCCCAGTGCCCCCAGTGCCCCCAGTGCCCTTCCCAGTCAATCCCAGTGCCTCCAAGTGCCCTCCCAGTGTTTCCAGTGCCCCTCCCAGTGCTCCTAGTGCCCCCAGTGCCCCTCCCAGTGCTCCCAGTTCCCAGTGCCCCTCCCAGTGCACCCCAGTGCCCCTCCCAGTGCACCCCAGCGCCCCTCCCAGTGCCCCCAGTGTCCCCAGTGCCCTTCCCAGTCTATCCCAGTGTCTCCCAGTGCTCCCAGTGCCCCTCCCAGTGCCCCCAGTGCCCCTCCCAGTGCCCCGCGTGCCCCTCACAGTGTCCCCAGTGCCCCCAGTGCCCTTCCCAGTCTATCCTAGTCTATCCCAGTGCCCCCAGTGCCTCCCAGCACCCCTCCCAGTGCCTCCCAGTGCCCCTCCCAGTGCTCCCAGTCCCCTTCCCAGTCTATCCCAGCACCCCTCCCAGTGCCCTCAGTGCCCTTCCCAGTCTATCCCAGTGCATCCCAGCACCCCTCCCAGTGCTCCACGTGCCCTTCCCAGCGTTCCCAGTGCCCCCAGTGCCCCTCCCAGCGCTCCCAGTGCCCTTCCCAGTCAATCCCAGTGCCTCCAAGTGCCCTCCCAGTGTTTCCAGTGCCCCTCCCAGTGCTCCCAGTGCCCCCAGTGCCCCTCCCAGTGCCTCCCAGTGCCCTCCCCAGTCTATCCCAGTGCATCCCAGTGTTCCCAGTGCCCCCAGTGCCTCCCAGTGCCCTTCCCAGTCTATCCCACTGCTCCCAGTGCTCCCAGTGCTCCCAGTGCCCCTCCCAGTGCCTCCCAGTGCCCTTCCCAGTCTATCCCACTGCTCCCAGTGTTCCCAGTGCCCCTCCCAGTGCCCCCAGTGCCCCCAGTGCCCACGCACAGTTCCCGCAGATGAAGAGGATGACGAAGTAGACGCAGACGAGCATCCCGGGGAACACGGGCCCGCCGTAGGCCATGATCCCGTCGTACATCACCGCGTTCCAGTCCTCCCCCGTCAGGATCTGGGGGGGCGCCGGGGGTCCCCCGAACGCCGGGGACACCTCAGTGCCACCCCCACCAGTGCTCCCAGTGCTCCCAGTGCCCCCCAGTTCTGAGTGCATCCCCCCCGAGCGGCTCCAGGGTGGTGATGGGGCGGTTCGAGGGGGGCTCCTGGGGTTTGGGGTCTCCCCACAGGTTTGGGGGACCCAGGGGATTCAAGGTGCCCTCAGGGCTGTTGGGAGCTCTCACAGCTTTTAGGGTGTCCCGTGGGTTTCGGGGTGTCCCTCAGGTTTTGGGGTTCCAAATAGTTTTGGGGTTTTCTCATGGCTTTGGGGGTGCATTTTGGGGTGTCCCCACAACTTCCAGAGCGTCCTGTGGGTTTCAGGGACACCCTGCAGGCTTTGGGGTCCCCCTGAGGGATTTGGGGTGTCCCCACAACTTCCAGAGCATCCCACAGGTTTCAGGGACACCCTGCAGGTTTTGGGGTCCCCCTGAGGGATTTGGGGGTGTCCCCACAACTTCCAGAGCATCCCGTGGGTTTCAGGGACCCTCTGCAGGTTTTGGGGTCCCCCTGAGGGGTTTGGGGTCTCCCCACAACTTCCAGAGCGTCCTGTGGGTTTCAGGGACACCCTGCAGAATTTGGGATCCCCCTGAGGGATTTGGGGTGTCCCCACAACTTCCAGAGCATCCCGTGGGTTTCAGGGACCCTCTGCAGGTTTTGGGGTCCCCCTGAGGGGTTTGGGGTCTCCCCACAACTTCCAGAGCGTCCTGTGGGTTTCAGGGACCCTCTGCAGGCTTTGGGGTCCCCTGTGCATTTTAGGGTGTCCCCACAACTTCCAGAGCATCCCACAGGTTTCAGGGACACCCTGCAGGCTTTGGGGTCCCCCGTGTATTTTGGGTCTCCCCACAACTTCCAGAGCGTCCCGTGGGTTTCAGGGACCCTCTGCAGGCTTTGGGGTCCCCCTGAGGGGTTTGGGGTGTCCCCACAACTTCCAAAGGTCCCATGGGTTTCAGGGACACCCTGCAGGCTTTGGGGTCCCCTGTGCATTTTGGGGTGTCCCCACAACTTCCAGAGCATCCCGTGGGTTTCAGGGACCCTCTGCAGTTTTGGGGGTCCCTCTGAGGGATTTGGGGTCACCTCACAACTTCCAGAGCATCCCACAGGTTTCAGGGACACCCTGCAGGCTTTGGGGTCCCTCTGAGGGATTTGGGGTCTCCCCACAACTTCCAGAGGTCCCACAGGTTTCAGAGACACCCTGCAGACTTTGGGGTCCCCCGTGTATTTTGGGGTCTCCCCACAACTTCCAGAGGTCCCACAGGTTTCAGGGACCCTCTGCAGGCTTTGGGGTCCCCTGTGCATTTTAGGGTGTCCCCACAACTTCCAGAGCATCCCACAGGTTTCAGGGACACCCTGCAGGCTTTGGGGTCCCCCTTGCATTTTGGGGTCTCCCCACAACTTCTAGAGCATCCCACAGGTTTCAGGGACCCCCTGCAGGGTTTGGGGTCCCCCTGAGGGGTTTGGGGTCTCCCCACAACTTCCAGAGTGTCCCGTGGGTTTCAGGGACACCCTGCAGAGTTTGGGGTCCCCCTGAGGGGTTTGGGGTGTCCCCACAATTTCCAGAGCATCCTGTGGGTTTCAGGGACCCTCTGCAGGTTTTGGGGTCCCCTGTGCATTTTGGGGTCTCCCCACAACTTCCAGAGCATCCCACAGGTTTCAGGGACACCCTGCAGGTTTTGGGGTCCCCCTGAGGGATTTGGGGTGTCCCCACAACTTCCAGAGCATCCCACAGGTTTCAGGGACACCCTGCAGGCTTTGGGGTCCCCTGTGCATTTTGGGGTGTCCCCACAACTTCCAGAATGTCCCGTGGGTTTCAGGGACACCCTGCAGGGTTTGGGGTCCCCCTGAGGGGTTTGGGGTCTCCCCACAACTTCCAGAGCATCCCACAGGTTTCAGGGACACCGTGCAGAGTTTGGGGTCCCCCTGAGGGATTTGGGGTCTCCCCACAACTTCCAGAGCATCCCACAGGTGTCAGGGACCCTCTGCAGGCTCTGGGGTCCCCTGTGCATTTTGGGGTGTCCCCACAACTTCCAGAGCATCCCACAGGTTTCAGGGACCCCCTGCAGGCTCTGGGGTCCCCTGTGCATTTTGGGGTGTCCCCACAACTTCCAGAGTGTCCCACAGGTTTCAGGGACCCCCTGCAGGCTCTGGGGTCCCCCTGAGGGATTTGGGGTGTCCCCACAACTTCCAAAGGTCCCATGGGTTTCAGGGACACCCTACAGACTTTGGGGTCCTCCTGAGGGTTTGGGGTCTCCCCACAACTTCCAGAGCATCCCACAGGTTTCAGGGACCCCCTGCAGGTTCTGGGGTCCCCCTGAGGCGTTCGGGGCCCCCCCAGGTTTTGGGGTACCTGGAAGACGGTGAGCAGCGCCTGCGGGAAGGTGTCGAAGGTGCTGCGCTTGGTCTGGGTCTCGTCGAAGCTGAATTTGCCCCCGAAGAGCTGCATGCCCAGGAGGGCGAAGATGATGATGAAGAGGAAGAGCAGCAGCAGCAGGGAGGCGATGGATTTCATGGAGTTCAGCAGCGACCCCACCAGATTGCTCAGGGATGCCCAGTGCCTGCGGGACACGGGGGTTACTGGGAGAACTGGGAGCACTGGGAGCACTGGGGAGGGACTGGTGGAGCTGGCCCACAGCTTGCTCAGGGACTGGGGTTACTGGGAGCACTGGGAGCACTGGGAAGGGACTGGTGGAGCTGGCCCACAGCTTGCTTGGAAGTGCCTAGGGACTGGGAGCACTGGGAGCACTGGGAGCACTGGGAAGGGGCTGGTGGGGCTGTCCCACAGCTTGCTCAGCAGTGCTCAGGGACTGGGGTTACTGGGAGAACTGGGAAGGGGCTGGTGGAGCTCCTCACAGCTTGCTCAGGGACTGGGGTTACTGGGAGCACTGGGAGCACTGGGAGCACTGGGAAGGGGCTGGTGGGGCTGACACACAGCTTGTTCAGTAGTGCTCATGGACTGTTGTTACTGGGAGCACTGGGAGCACTGGGAAGGGGCTGGTGGGGCTGGCCCATAGCTTGCTCAGGGACTGGGGTTACTGGGAGCACTGGGAGCACTGGGAGCACTGGGAGCACTGGGAAGGGACTGGTGGAGCTCACCACAGCTTGCTCAGGGACTGGGTTTACTGGGAGCACTGGGAGCACTGGGAAGGGGCTGGTGGAGCTGGCCCACAGCTTGCTTGGAAGTGCCTAGGGACTGGGAGCACTGGGAGCACTGGGAGCACTGGGAAGGGGCTGGTGGAGCTGGCCCACAGCTTGCTTGGAAGTGCCTAGGGACTGGGAGCACTGGGAGCACTGGGAGCACTGGGAAGAGACTGGTGGGGCTGGCCCACAGCTTGCTCAGCAGTGCTCAGGGACTGGGGTTACTGGGAGCACTGGGAGCACTGGGAAGGGGCTGGTGGAGCTGGCCCAGAGCTTGTTCAGGGACTGGGGATTACTGGGAGCACTGGGAGCACTGGGAAGGTGCTGGTGGGGCTGGCCCACAGCTTGTTCAGCAGTGCCCAGGGACTGGGGATTACTGGGAGCACTGGGAGCACTGGGAAGGGGCTGGTGGAGCTCCCCACAGCTTGTTCAGCAGTGCCCAGGGACTGGGGATTACTGGGAGCACTGGGAGCACTGGGAAGGGGCTGGTGGAGCTGGCCCACAGCTTGCTCAGGGACTGGGGTTACTGGGAGCACTGGGAGCACTGGGAAGGGACTGGTGGAGCTGGCCCACAGCTTGCTCAGGGACTGGGGTTACTGGGAGCACTGGGAGCACTGGGAAGGGACTGGTGGAGCTCCCCACAGCTTGCTCAGCAGTGCTCAGGGACTGGGGTTACTGGGAGCACTGGGAGCGCTGGGAGCACTGGGAAGGGGCTGGTGGGGCTGGCCCACAGCTTGCTCAGGGACTGGGGTTACTGGGAGCACTGGGAGCACTGGGAAGGGCAGGAGGGATGATGCAGAGCCAACATCTGGTGGAGCTGGCCCACAGCTTACTCAGCAGTGCCCAGGGACTGGGGTTACTGGGAGCACTGGGAGCACTGGGAGCACTGGGAAGGGGCTGGTGGAGCTGGCCCACAGCTTGTTCAGCAGTGCCCAGGGACTGTTGTTACTGGGAACACTGGGAGCACTGGGAAGAGACTGGTGGAGCTGGCCCACAGCTTGCTCAGGGACTGGGGTTACTGGGAGCACTGGGAGCACTGGTTAGGGACTGGTGGAGCTGACACACAGCTTGCTCAGGGACTGGGGTTACTGGAGTTACTGGGAGCACTGGGAGCACTGGGAAGGGGCTGGTGGATCTGGCCCACAGCTTGTTCAGCAGTGCTGAGGGACTGGGGTTACTGGGAGCACTGGGAGAACTGGGAGCACTGGGAGCACTGGGAAGGGGCTGGTGGAGCTCCCCACAGCTTGCTCAGCAGTGCTCAGGGACTGGGAGCACTGGGAGCACTGGGAGCACTGGGAAGGGGCCAGTGCAGAGCCAACACCCATTGGTGGGACTGTTGCAGCACTGGGGTGTCACCAGTTGGGGACATCTCGGCATTATGGCACCTTGGGACATCAGGGCGGCACGGATTTGGGACATTGCAGGGTTGGGACATCGTGGTGTTGTGGCACTGGAGAGCCACAGTGTTGGGGCGTCCCAGTGTTGGGGTGTCCCAGCGTTGGGGTGTCCCAGTGTTGGAGTGTCCCAGTGTTGGGGTGTCCCCGTGTTCTGGTGTCTCAGTGTTGGGGTGTCCTGGGTGTTGCAGCACTGGGGTGACCCAGTGTTGAGGTGTCCCAGTGTTGGGGTGTCCCAATGTTGTGATGTCTCAATGTTGGGGTGTCTCAGTGTTGGGGTGACCCAGTGTTGGGGTGTCTCCACCCGTGCCATCAGGCCATGGCGCTGTCCCCACGCCATGTCCCCATGTTGTGTCCCCACGCTGTGTCCCCAGGCCGTGTCCCCAGGCCGTGTCCCCATCCCCATATCCCCATATTCCCATGTCCCCATATTCCCATGTCCCCACACCGTGTCCCCACACCACATCCCCACATCCCCACAGCCTGTCCCCACAGCCTGTCCCCACACCATGTCCCCACACCGTGTCCCCACACCACATCCCCACATCCCCACATCCCCACATCCCCACATCCCCACATCCCCACACCATGTCCCCACACCATGTCCCCACATCCCCACACCGTGTCCCCACACTGTGTCCCCAGGCCGTGTCCCCACACCATATCCCCACACCATATCCCCATCCCCATATCCCCATCCCCACATCCCCACGCCCTGTCCCCATCCCTACATCCCCATCCCCATGGCCCCACACTGTGTCCCCACGCTGTGTCCCCAGGCCGTGTCCCCATCCCCACATCCCCACACCCTGTCCACATCCCCACATCCCCACACCGTGTCCCCACACCATGTCCCCACACCATATCCCCATCCCCACACCGTGTCCCCACACCACATCCCCACATCCCCACACCCTGTCCCCAGGCCGTGTCCCCACACCATATCCCCACACCGTGTCCCCAGGCCGTGTCCCCACACCACATCCCCACATCCCCACATCCCCACATCCCCACACCATGTCCCCACACCATATCCCCACACCGTGTCCCCAGGCCGTGTCCCCACACCATATCCCCATCCCCATATCCCCATTCCCATATCCCTATCCCCACATCCCCACGCCCTGTCCCCATCCCTACATCCCCATCCCCATGGCCCCACACTGTGTCCCCACGCTGTGTCCCCAGCCCGTGTCCCCATCCCCACATCCCCACGCCGTGTCCCCACGCCCTGTCCCCACACTGTTGTCCCTCACCGGGTGACCTTGAAGACGCGCAGCAGGCGCACGCAGCGCAGCACGGAGATGCCGAGGGGCTCCATGGCGCCGCGCTCCACCAGCGCGGTCTCCAGCACGCCGCCGCACACCACGAAGCAGTCGAAGCGGTTGAAGAAGCTGGCGAAGTAACACGAGGGCCCCAGGGCGTAGAGCTTCAGCACCATCTCGGCGGCGAACAGCGACAGCAGCGCCTTGTTGGCGTACGCTGCGGGGACAGCGCGGGGACAGCGCCGGGTCACCGCCCGCGCCGGGGGCCGCCGAGGGACGGGTCAGGATGGGGGGGATTGGGGGGCACTGGGAGGTTTTGGGGGGCACTGGGGAGTTGGGGGGTACCAGGGGTTGGGGGGTACCAGGAGTTTGGGGTACAGGGGGTTGGGGGGGCATTGGGGGTTTGGGGGGCACTGGGGAGTTTGGGGGGCTCTGGGGAGTTTGGGGGGTAGCGGGGGTTTGGGGGGTACTGGGGGTTTGGGGTACAGGGGATTGGGGGGGCAGTGGGGAGTTTGGGGGGTACCAGGGGTTTGGGGGGTACCAGGGGTTTGGGGGGTACTGGGGGTATTGGGGGGTACCAGGGGTTTGGGGGGTACCAGGGGTTTGGGGGGCAGGGACATTGGGGGGCTCTGGGGAGTTTGGGGGGTACCGGGGGGTTGGGGGGCACAGGGAGGTTTTGGGGGGTACTGGGGGGTTTGGGGTACAGGGAGTTTGGGGGGCACTGGGGGTTTGGGGGGTACTGGGAGTTTGGGGTACAGGGGGTTGGGGGGGCATTGGGAGTTTGGAGGGTACCAGGGGTTTGGGGGGTACTGGGAGTTTGGGGTACAGGGGGTTTGGGGGGTACAGGGGGTTTGGGGGGCACTGGGGAGTTTGGGGGGCACTGTGAGGTTTTGGGGGGCATTGAGAAGTATCGGGGGGCACTGGGAGGTGTCGGGGTCACCGAGGGGTTTGGGGGGCACTGTGGAGTTTGGGGGGCACTGAGAGGTGTCGGGGGGCACCGCTGGGTTTGGGGGGCATGAAGAGTTTGGGGGGCACTGGGGGATATCAGGGGGCACTGGGAGGTGTCAGGGTCACCGGGGGGTTTGGGAGTCACTGGGACGTGTCGGGCAGCACTGGGGGGTCCCGGGGAGGTGCCCGGGGGTCCCGGGGCTCCCGGTGGGTCCCGGGGGTGCCGTGGGGGTCCCAGGGATCCCGGGGAGGTGCCCGGGGGGGTCCCGGGGGTCCTGGGGAGGTGCCCGGGGGTCCTGGTGGGTCCCGGGGTGTCCTGGTGGGTCCTGGGGGGTCCCGGTGAGTCCCGGGGGTCCCGGTGGGTCCCGGGGAGGTGCCGGGGGGTCCCGGTGGGTCCCGGGGGTCCCGAGGGGGTCCCAGGGGTCCCGGTGGGTCCCGGTGGGTCCCGGGGAGGTGCCCGGGGGTTCCGGTGGGTCCCGGTGGGTCCCGGGGGGTCCCGGGGGTCCCGGTGGGGTCCCGGTGGGTCCCGGGGAGGTGCCCGGGGGTCCCGGTGGGTCCTGGTGGGTCCCGGTGGGTTCCAGGGGTCCCGGGGGTCCCGGTGGGTCCCGGGGGTGCCGTGGGGGTCCCGGGGGGTCCCGGTGGGTCCCGGTGGGTCCCAGGGGTGCCGTGGGGGGTCCCGGGGGTGCCGGGGGGTCCCGGGGGTCCTGGTGGGTCCCAGTGGGTCCCGGGGGTCCCGGGTGTCCCGAGGGGCTCCCAGGGGTCCCGGTGGGTCCCGAGGGTCCCGGGGGTCCTGGGGGGTCCCGGGGAGGTGCCCGGGGGGGTCCCGGGGGTCCCGGGTGTCCCGAGGGGATCCCAGGGGTCCCAGTGGGTCCCGGTGGGTCCCGACGGGTCCCAGTGAGTCCCGGGGGTCCCGGTGGGTCCCGGGTGTCCCGAGGTGGTCCCGGGGGTCCCGGGGGGCGCACCCTGTGTCTCGGTGAGCCAGGGCGGCTGCCCGTGGTGCTCGGAGGCGATGGTCAGCGTGTTGAGGAACACGAGCAGCAGCACGGTCCAGTAGAAGGACACGGATTTCACCGCGGCGCGGCAGCGGCGGCGCCACAGGCGGTTCAGGCGGCGCAGGCGGCGACTGCGGGGGTTTGGGGGGGATTTGGGGGGCAGCAGGAGGGTTTTGGGGGCAGCAGAGAGGATTTTGGGGGGTCGCGGGGGGATTTTGGGGGCAGCAGTGGGGTTTGGAGGGCAGCAGGGGGGATTTTGTGGGCAGCAGTGGGGTTTGGGGGGCAGCAGAGAGGATTTTGGGGGCAGCCGGGTGGTTTTGGGGGCAGCAGTGGGGTTTGGGGGACAGCGACGGAGTTTTTGGGGGGCAGCAAGGGGATTTTGAGAGGCAGCAGTGGGGTTTGGGGGGCAGCAGGAGGATTTTGGGGGCAGCCAGGGGGATTTTGGGGTCAGCAGAGAGGATTTTGGGGGGTCGCAGGGGGATTTGGGGGGCAGCAGAGAGGATTTTGGGGGGTCGCAGGGGGATTTGGGGGGCAGCAGAGAGGATTTTGGGGGGCAGCAGGAGGGTTTAGGGGTCAGGAGAGAAGATTTTGGGGGGTCGCAGGGGGATTTTGGGGGCAGCAGAAAGGATTTTGGGGGGTCGCAGTGGGGTTTGGGGGGCAGCAGAGTGGTTTGGGGGGCAGCCAGGGGGGTTTTGGGGTCAGCAGAGAGGATTTTGGGGGGCAGCAGGGGAATTTGGGGGGCAGCAGGAGGATTTTGGGGCAGCAGTGGGGTTTGGGGGGCAGCAGGGGGATTTTGGGGTCAGCAGAGGGGATTTTGGGGGGCATCGAGGGGGTTTTGGGGTGCATCAGGAGGGATTTGGGGACAGAGGGGAGGTTTGGGGGTGACAAACACCCCCCATCACACGGGAGGGGGTTTTTGGGTTGAGGAGGGAAATTCGGGGTCACACAAAATCCCAAAATCACCAGGTTGGAAAAAAAACCAAAACAACTCAAGACCATCGAGTCCAACCCATGCCCGAGCTCCACATCGAGGTGTTTTAATCCTTAATTAATTAACTAAAATTAAATCACCCTCCCATCAGGGCCCGTGACTCCACCACCTCCCCGGGCAGAAAATCCCGGGTTTTTATCCCCTTTTCCATAAATAAAACCTTTTTCCTAATACCCAATTTCTATTTCCCTTGTCTCGGGGGGAATTTGGGGTCGGGAGGGACAAAGTGAGGAGGGAATTTGGGCTCGAGGGCGGATTTTGGGGACCGTGGAGGAATTTGGGGTGATGGGAGGGGGTGGAGGATATAGGGGCAGCGGGATTTTGGGGACAGAGGGGAGATGTGGGGGTGACAAAGCCCCTGAGAGGGGTCACTCCCCTTTTGGGGGGTCCCACTGTGTGTCCCCCCCTTTTTTTTCCAGCCCCCCCAATCCCGTTTTTGTCCCCACTCACCAGAATTTTGTCTTCGTTATTTTGCCCCTGGGGAGAGAAAAAGCAGAGTGACCCCAAAGTTTGGGGGTTCTGGGGGGACCCCCTTGGCCGTGGGGGGATATTTGGGGGGGCTCTAGAGGGGTGCTGGGGTCACTTGGGGGGTCCTGGGGGGAGTGTGGGGGGCTCTGGAGGGGTCCCAAAGGGCTTTGGGGTGCCCTGGGGGTCAAATTGTTCTGAGGTGCTGCAGGTGTCGGGTTTGGGGTCCCAGCGATCTATGGGGTGTCCCAGGGATCTGTGGGGTGTCCCAGCGATCTGTGGGGTGTCTGAGGGATCTGTGGGGTGTCTGAAGGATCTGTGGGGTGTCCCAGGGTTCTATGGGGTGTCCCAGGGATCTTTGGGGTGTCCCAATGATCTATGGGGTGTCCCAGTGATTGTGGGGTGTCTGAGGGATCTGTGGGGTGTCTGAAGGATCTATGGGGTGTCTGAAGGATCTGTGGGGTGTCTGAAGGATCTGTGGGGAGTCCCAGGGATCTTTGGGGTGTCCCAATGATCTGTGGGGTGTCCCAGAGATCTGTGGGGTGTCCCAATGATCTGCGGGGTGTCCCAGCGATCTGTGGGGTGTCCCAGGGTTCTATGGGGTGTCCCAGTGATTGTGGGGTGTCTGAATGATCTGTGGGGTGCCCCAGCGATCTGTGGGGTGTCCCAGGGATCTGTGGGGTGTCCCAATGATCTGTGGGGTGTCTGAAGGATCTATGGGGTGTCCCAGCGATCTGTGGGGTGTCTCAATGATCTTTGGGGTGTCTGAGGGATCTTTGGGGTGTCCCAATGATCTGTGGGGTGTCTGAAGGATCTGTGGGGTGTCCCAGGGTTCTATGGGGTGTCCCAATGATCTGTGGGGTGTCCCAGCGATCTGTGGGGTGTCTGAGGGATCTGTGGGGTGTCCCAGTGATTGTGGGGTGTCCCAATGATCTGTGGGGTGTCCCAGTGATTGTGGGGTGTCCCAGGGATCTTTGGGGTGTCCCACTGATCTATGGGGTGTCCCAGCGATCTGTGGGGTGTCCCAATGATCTGTGGGGTGTCCCAATGATTGTGGGGTGTCCCAATGATCTGTGGGGTGCCCAGCGATCTGTGGGGTGTCCCAATGATTGTGGGGTGTCCCAGGGATCTGTGGGGTGTCTGAAGGATCTGTGGGGTGTCTGAAGGATCTGTGGGGTGCCCCAGCGATCTGTGGGGTGTCCCAATGATCTATGGGGAGTCCCAGCGATCTGTGGGGTGTCCCAGGGTTCTATGGGGTGTCCCAGTGATTGTGGGGTGTCCCAGTGATTGTGGGGTGTCTGAATGATCTTTGGGGTGTCCCAGTGATTGTGGGGTGTCCCAATGATCTGTGGGGTGTCCCAGGGATCTTTGGGGTGTCCCAGTGATTGTGGGGTGTCTGAGGGATCTGTGGGGTGTCCCAATGATCTGTGGGGGGTCCCAGGGATCTGTGGGGTGCCCCAGCGATCTGTGGGGTGTCTGAAGGATCTATGGGGTGTCCCAGCGATCTGTGGGGTGTCCCAATGATCTATGGGGTGTCTGAGGGATCTGTGGGGTGCCTCAGCGATCTGTGGGGTGTCCCAATGATCTTTGGGGTGTCTGAGGGATCTGTGGGGTGCCTCAGCGATCTGTGGGGTGCCCCAGCGATCTGTGGGGTGTCCGGGGTCCCTGGGGGGTCCAGGGTCCCAGGGGGTCCCTGGAGTGTCCCGGGGTCCCTGGGGGTCCCTGGGTGTCCCTGGGGATCCCTGGGGGGTCCCTGGGGGTCCCTGGGTCCCTGGGGTGTTCCTGGGTGTCCCCGGGGGTCCCGGGGTCCCTGGGGGTCCCTGGGGTGTCCCGGGGTGTCCCTGGGGTGTCCCTGGGGGTCCCTGGGGTGTCCCTGGGGTGTCCCGGGGTCCCTGGGGTGTCCCGGGGTCCCTGGGTGTCCCTGGGGGGTCCCTGTGGTGTCCCGGGGTCCCTGGGGGTCCCTGGGGTGTCTGGGGTCCCTGGGGGGTCCCTGGGTGTCTCTGGGGGTCCCGGGGGCCGGGGCAGGCCCGGGGGTCTCCGCGGGGCTCACAGGCAGCGGTCGCAGGCGCTCGGTGGTGTCTCCTCCTCGCCCACCGTCTCCGTGTTCACTGAGGTGGTCTCGCTGCCGGGGAGGCTGGCTGGGGTGGGGGGCACCGTCAGAGGGGTGGGGGCACCGTCAGCGGGGTGGGGGCACCGTCAGAGGGGTGGGGGGCACCGTCAGAGGGGTGGGGGGCACCGTCAGCGGGGTGGGGGGCACCCTCAGCTGGGGTGGGGGCACCGTCAGAGGGGTGGGGGCACCGTCAGTGGGGTGGGGGGCACGGTCAGCGGGGTGGGGGGCACCGTCAGAGGGGTGGGGGGCACCGTCAGCGGGGTGGGGGCACCGTCAGAGAGGTGGGGGGCTCGGGGGGCCGGCCCGGGGGGTTTGGGGGGTCTGGACCCGGGGGATTTGGGGGGTCTGGGTTCAGGGGATTTGGGGTGTCTGGACCCGGGGGATTTGGGGTGCCCAGTCCAGGGCATATGGGATGCCTCGCCCGGGGGATTTGGGGTCTGGGGGATTTGGGGTGTCTGGGTCCAGGAGATTTGGGATCTGGGGGATTTGGGGTGTCTGGGGGATTTGGGGTGTCTGGACTCAGGGAATTTGAGGTGTCTGGGTTCAGAAAATTTGGGGTGTCTGGGCCCAGGGGATTTGGGGTGCCCGGCCCGGGGGATTTGGGGGGTCTGGGTTCAGGGAATTTGGGGTGCCCGGCCCGGGGGATTTGGGGGGTCTGGGTTCAGGGAATTTGGGGTGCTCAGCCCGGGGGATTTGGGGGGTCTGGGTTCAGGGAATTTGGGGTGCTCAGCCCGGGGGATTTGGGGTCTGGGTTCAGGGAATTTGGGGTGCCCGGCCCGGGGGATTTGGGGGGTCTGGACCCGGGGGATTTGGAGTGCCCAGTCCAGGGCATATGGGATGCCTCGCCCGGGGGATTTGGGGTCTGGGGGATTTGAGAGGTCTGGGCTCAGGGGATTTGGGGTCTGGGGGATTTGGGGTGTCTGGGCCCAGGGGATTTGGGGTGTCTGGGCCCAGGAGATTTGGGGTGTCTGGGCCCAGGGGATTTGGGGTCTGGGGGATTTGTGGTGTCTGGGCCCAGGGGATTTGGGGTGTCTGGGCTCAGGGAATCTGGGCTCTGGGGGATTTGGGGTGTCTGGGCCCAGGGCATTTGGGGTCTGGGGGCTTTGGGGTCTGGGGAATTTGGGGTCTGGGGGCTTTGGGGCACCCCAGGAGTACCGTGGGTGTCAGTGGAGTGACTGGCGTGGCGCAGCCACTTCAGCCGTGGTTTCCTCTTCCCCATCAGGTCCTCGGCGGTCAGGCCTGGGGGAAAGGGGGGCTCACAGAGCTTTGGGGGGGCTCAAAGTTTACGGGGGGGCCCCATAACCTCCCCCCCCAGCCCCACTCACGGTGCTTCTCGTGCTCCCCCTCCTCTTCATCACCCTCCAGCTCGGCCTGGGTGATCCAATCCATGTAACCCCGCAGGTCCTCCTCCAGCTGCTGCTTCTCCCGAAGCTTCTGGAAATCCCCGCGGGCTTTGGCTTTCTCTCGCTCCTTGGAGAACTCCCTGGGGACAGCGGGGGGACAGCTGTGACACCCCCCTCCCCAAAAAAAAAAACCCCACCCGTGCCCCACTGCCCACCCTGAGCCCCACCCGGGGCTCCTCACCCGCTCAGCACCCCCAGCACCAGGTTGAGGACGAAGAAGGAGCCGAAGATGACGAGGCTGACGAAGTAAATCCAGGGCAGCTCGTGGCCCATGGCGTCCTGCATCTGCCGGGGGGAGATCGGGGGTCACCTGGGGAGGGTTTTGGGGGACCCCAAATCCTTCCTCGGGTGAGGCCAGTGGCACCCAGCAGAGAGGTTTGGGGTTCCGCCCTGGCCCTGGGGAGGTTTGGGGGATCAGGGATGTGCGTGTGAGGATTTTTGGGGATCTCAGGGAGAGGTTATGAGGATTTGGGGGGGCTCAGGGATATATGTGAGGATTTTAGGGGTACTCTCAGCGATTTATGTGAGGATTTTGGGGTGCTCAGTGATTTATGTGAGGATTTGGGGGACTCAGTGATTTATGTGAGGGTTTTGGGGCACTCAGGGATGTGTGTGAGGGTTTTGGGGCTCTCACCCAGTAGAGCACGTCCGTCCAGCCCTCCATGGTGATGCTCTGGGTTTTGGGGTGCTCAGTGATTTATGTGGGGATTTTGGGGCACTCAGGGATGTGTGTGAGGGTTTTGGGGGCACTCAGTGATTTATGTAAGGATTTTGGGGGCAGTCAGTGAGGATTTTGGGGTGCTCAGGGCCCTCACCCAGTACAGCACATCCATCCAGCCCTCCATGGTGATGCTCTGGGTTTGGGGTGCTCAGGGATGTGTGTGAGGATTTTTGGGCACTCAGGGGTGTGCTGTGAGGGTTTTGGGGCTCTCACCCAGTACAGCACGTCCGTCCAGCCCTCCATGGTGATGCTCTGGGTTTGGGGGCACTCAGGGATGTGTGTGAGGGTTTTGGGGTGCTCAGGGATGTGTGTGAGGATTTGGGGAGCTCAGGGATGGGCTGTGAGGATTTGGGGGCACTCAGGGATGTGTGTGAGGGTTTTGGGGGGCTCAGTGATTTATGTGGGGATTTTGGGGTGCCCAGGGCCCTCACCCAGTAGAGCACGTCCGTCCAGCCCTCCATGGTGATGCTCTGGGTTTTGGGGTGCTCAGGGAAGGATTTGTGAGGATTTTGGGGTGCCCAGGGCCCTCACCCAGTAGAGCACGTCCGTCCAGCCCTCCATGGTGATGCACTGGAACACGGTGAGCATGGCGAAGAAGAAGTTGTCGAAGTTGGTGATGCCGCCGTTGGGGCCCTCCCAGCGCCCGCGGCACTCGGTGTTGTTCTGCAGGCAGGCGCGGCCGTGCCCCGAGAAGGCGCACGGGGAGGGGTCGTCCTCCGACTCCAGGTCTGGGGACAGGCGACAGCGGCCGCTGGGGACAGCTCCGGGGCGGGGCGAGGCCACCGCTGCCTCTCACAGCGCCGGGAGGAGCCGCTGCCGCTTGTCCCCGCTGACGGCGGCTGTCCCTGGGGACAATTCCTGTCCCTGGTGACAATTCCTGTCCATGGTGACAATTCTGTCCCTGGTGACAACTCCTGTCCCTGGTGACAATTCCTGTCCCTGGGGACAATTCCTGTCCATGGTGACAACTCCTGTCCCTGGGGACAACTCCTGTCCCCGCTGACAGCGGCTGTCTCTGCGAGTGTCTGGTGACAATTCCTGTCCCTGGTGACAATTCCTGTCCCTGGGGACAATTCTGTCCCCTCTGATAATTCCTGATCCTGGTGACAATTCCTGCTCCTGGTGACAATTCCTGTCCCCGCTGACAGCGGCTGTCCCTGGGGACAATTCCTGCCCCTGGTGACAACTCCTGTCCCTGGTGACAGCGGCTGTCCCTGGTGAAAATTCCTGCTCCTGGTGACAATTCCTGTCCCTGGTGACAATTCCTGTCCCCGCTGACAGCGGCTGTCCCTGGTGACAATTCCTGTCCCTGGTGACAATTCCTGTCCCTGCGGGTAATTCCTGTGCCTGGTGACAATTCTTGTGCCTGGTGACAATTCCCGTCCCTGCGGGTAATTCCTGTGCCTGGTGACAACTCCTGTCCCTGATGACAATTCCTGCTTCTGGTGACAATTCCTGTCCCTGGTGACAATTCCTGTGCCTGCTGACAACTCCTGTCCCTGGTGACAATTCCTGTCCCTGGTGACAATTCCTGTCCCCGCTGACAGCGGCTGTCCCTGGTGACAATTCCTGCTCCTGGTGACAACTCCTGTCCCTGGTGACAATTCCTGCTCCTGGTGACAATTCCTGTCCCTGGTGACAATTCTGTCCCCTCTGATAATTCCTGCTCCTGGTGACAATTCCTGTCCCCGCTGACAGCAGCTGTCCCTGCGGATGATTCCTGTCCCTGGTGACAGCGGCTGTCCCTGCGGATGTCTGGTGACAATTCCTGCTCCTGGTGACAATTCCTGTCCCCGCTGACAGCGGCTGTCCCTGCAGGTGCCTGGTGACAATTCCTGCTCCTGATGACAATTCCTGTCCCTTGGTGAATTCCTGGCCCCTCTGATAATTCTTGTCCCTTGCTGAATTCCTGTCCCTGGTGACAATTCCTGTCCCTGGTGACAATTCCTGTCCCTGGACACAATTCCTGTCCTCTCTGATAATTCCTGTCCCTGGTGACAATTCCTGTCCCTGGTGACAATTCCTGTCCCCTCTGACAATTCCTGTCCCTGGTGACAATTCTGTCCCCAAGCTCCTCTTCCACCTGCACTAACTCAGCTGCTGTCCCCACTCTTGTCCCTCCTGGCTGCCACATCCCTGACGCTGCTGTCCCAGGGGCCTTCTGGTGGCTCAGGGGTGTGCTGGGAGCCCCAAAACTCTGCTGGGGTGTCCTTGGGGGGTGATCAGGGAATTTGGGGGGTCTCAGTGTGTGCTGGGAGCCCCAAAACCCTGCTGGGGTGTCCCTGGGGAGTGATCAGGAAATTTGGGGGGTCTCAGTGTGTTAAGGAGCCCCAAAACCCTGCTGGGGTGTCCCTGGGGGGTGATCAGGGAATTTGGGGGGTCTCAGTGTGTGCTGGGAGCCCCAAAACCCTGCTGGGGTGTCCCTGGGGGGTGATCAGGGAATTTGGGGGATCTCAGTGTGTTAAGGAGCCCCAAAACCCTGCTGGGGTGTCCCTGGGGGATCCTCAGTGCTGGGGAGGGGTCTCAGGGATTTTAGGGGGGTCTCATAGTGGGATATCTCTGACAGATCCTCAGTTCTGAGGGGGTCTCAGGGGTTTTAGGGAGGTCTCATAGTGGGGTGTCCCTGGGGGATCCTCAGTGCTGGGGAAGGGTCTCAGGGCTTTTAGGGGGGTCTCATTGTGGGATATCTCTGACATATCCTCATTTCTGGGAGGGGGTCTCAGGGTTTTAGGGTGGTCTCATAGTGGGGTGTCCCTGAGATATCCTCATTTCTGGGGGGGGTCTCATAGTGGGAAATCCCTGGGGGATCCTCATTTCTGGGGCGGTCTCAGGGCTTTTAGGGTGGTCTCACTGTGGGATATCCCTGAGATATCCTCATTTCTGGGGGGGGGGGGGGGGGGGGTCTCATAGTGGGAAATCCCTGGGGGATCCTCATTTCTGGGGAGGGGTCTCAGGGTTTTAGGGTGGTCTCACTGTGAGATATCCCTGAGATATCCTCATTTCTGAGGCGATCTCAGAGCTTTTAGGATTTTAGCTGCCCCCGGAGGATCCCCACCCCTGTGACCACTGAAGGAACCCCTGAGGGGGGGTATCCCTGCCTCTGGGGGTGTCCCAGGGCTGGGGGCACCACACGGGGTGACCCCCCAGTGCCCTACCAGAGCCGATGAAGAAGCAGGTCTTGTGCATGCGCCCGATGAAGAGCTCGAGGCCGATGATGGCGTAGATGATGATGACGAAGAGCACGAGCAGCGCGATGTGCAGCAGAGGCACCATGGCCTTCATGATGGAGTTGAGCACGATGTGGAGGCCTGGAGGCACAGGGGAAGGAGGCTGAAGGCGTGTAGGAGATGCGAGAGGTCACACATAAACAATCTGGCCAGGGTGCTGCTCAGCCCTTATCTTTACTGCAGCCCTTATCTTTATCGTTAGAGACGCCGTGTGTTATGAGAGAGGCTAAGAATTAATTCATGCCCGTAATAATATTTAATACAAAGTGCTGAAAGTTAAATGGAGTCAACACCCCTTTTGTAAAATTCAGACTGCAAAATCTAAACTCAGGGAGAGACTTCATTTGCATTTGAAGGCACAGAGCAAAGTCCAAATTCAAGGGAGAGGTTTCATTTGCACTTGAAGGCGCAGGGCGAAATAACATTTTTGTGGAGTGAGACAGGAGTGATCATCGCTCCCTGACCAGACTGGTGCCACCTGGATCAGATCACCAGACCGGGAGAAAAAGACAAAAGGATTTACAGTAAGCCTGGGGAAAAAAGCTATGCAATGCAAGAGATAACACCGTATGGGACGGCTGAGAAGATTTACATCGCTGGGTTTAGCCTGAGGGCACAAAAACTGAACAAAAACCATCTCCAGCAACTGCTCCTTGTGAACAAGGGGGAGAACTGTTTGGCCAGGTAGATCACTGGTCCGACCTTGTTCACCGGTGCCGAACCCCGGGGCTCGGCATCTTTGGTGGTGGACTTTTTATTTCTTTGTAACCAAATTGACCTTAATAAATTTCCTCATAAAAAACAATTCGGCTGTTTCGCTTATAACGCCGTGTCTCTGGGCTCTGTGGGATGTAACTCCTGGGTAACATCAAAGGCGTGGCAGAAGCCACAGGAACGCAGAGGTTAGTTTTGTACTTCTTCATTTAACCAATAGTATGCTTACTTTTAGTTTCATGCACGAGCTTTTTTTAGGCGCTCTACAAATCCTTCTAAATAAACCGATCGATCGTATCGATTGGCGGCAATCGGCACGATGGCGACCCCCGACGTGATACCAACACGCAGCCTTCTGACAAAGGGGAGGGGGGGTCCCCCCAAAGCCCCACCCCGTGCCCCCTCCCCCGGGGGTCTCACTGGGGACGCCGGAGACGAGGCGCAGCGGGCGCAGCACGCGGAAGGCGCGCAGGGCCTTGACGTCGAAGCCGCCCGGTTTCCCGCTCATGTGGTGAGCGTCGCCCGGTTTGTGGGACACCTGCTCCAGGATCACGCTGAACAGCCTGCAGGGGTGTTATGAGGGAGGCCGAGAATTAATTCATGCCTATAATGGTATTTTATATAAAGTGCTGAAAGTCATATGAAGCACCCCCTTTTTGTAAAATTCAGACTGCAAACTCAGGGAAGAGACTTCGTTTGCATTCGAAGGCGCGGAGCAAAGTTCAGAACCGAGGTGGTAGACCTCATTTGCACTTGAAGGCATAGGGTGAAATAACATTTTCTTGGAAGGAGACAAGGAGCATCATCATCTGACTACCACCTGGCACCCACGTCACCTGGACCCCCGTCACCACCTGGACCCCCGTCGGGACAGAGGGAAGAGACGAAAAGACTTCAGTAAACAACTGTGCAATGCAAGAGATAGCATCATATCGAGATGACTGAGGGGATTTACATCCTGGATCTAGCCTGAAGGCACAAAAACTGTATAAAAATTAAAATCCAGCAGCAGTTTCTCGTGAACAAGAGATGGACTGTTTTTGCCAGATAGACCGTTAGTCCAACCTTGTTTCACCAGGTGCCAACACCCGGGCTTGGCATCTCTCTTTTGTTTTAGTGGTAGGCTTTTTATTTTTATTTCTTTATAACCTAATTAACTTTAATAAATTTTTTAATATAAAATAATTCGGCTATTTCGCTTATAACAGCCTGCAGGGGGAAAGAGGCTGAACAGCCTGCAGGGGGGAAAAGAGGCTGAACACCTGCAGGGGGAAAGAGATGGGCCCCTGAGATACTTCGTCTGCCTCAGGACCATCGGCAGAACAGACTGAAAATCCTAAAGGACTCTGAAAGTGCTAAAGGGACTCTGAAAGCCCTAAAGGACTGTAAAACCCTTAAAGGACTGTAAAACCCCTAAAGGACTCAGAAATCCTTAAAGGACTGTAAAACCCCTAAGGGACTCTGAAATCCCTAAAGGACTCTGAAACCCCTAAAAGGACTCAGAAATCCCTAAAGGACTCAGAAATCCCTAAAAGACTCTGAAATCCCTAAAGGACTCTGAAATCCTTAAAGGACTGAAACCCCTAAAAGGACTGTAAAACCCCTAAAGGACTGAGAAATCCCTAAAGGACTCTGAAATCCCTAAAAGACTCTGAAACCCCTAAAAGGACTCTGAAATGCCTAAAAGGACTCAGAAATCCCTAAAGGACTCAGAAACTCCTAAAGGACTCTGAAATGCCTAAAGGACTGAAATCCCTAAAGGACTATAAAACCCCTAAGGGACTCTGAAATCCTTAAAGGAGTCAGAAATCCTTAAAGGACTGAAATCCCTAAAGGACTCTGAAACCCCTAAAGGGATTCAGAAACACCTAAAGGACTCTGAAACTTCTAAAAGGACTCACTCAGAAATCCCTGAAGGATTCAGAAACCCCTAAAGGACTCTGAAACTCCTAAAGGACTCTGAAACCCCTAAAAGGACTGTAAAACCTCTAAGGAACTCTGAAATCCTTAAAGGAGTCAGAAATCCTTAAAGGAGTCAGAAATCCTTAAAGGACTGAAACCCCTAAAGGACTGAAACCCCTAAAGGACTGAGAAACTCCTAAAGGACTCTGAAATCCCTAAAGAACTCAGAAATCCTTAAAGGAATGAAACCCCTAAAGGATTCAGAAACCCCCTAAAGGGCTGTAAAACCCCTAAAAGGACTCTGAAACCCCTAAAGGACTCAGAAATCCCTAAAGGACTCTGAAACCTCTAAAGGATTCAGAAATCCTTAAAGGACTGAAACCCCTAAAGGACTCTGAAATCCCTAAAGGACTCCGAAATCCCTAAAAGGACTGAGAAACTCCTAAAGGACTCTGAAACCCCTAAATTATTCTGAAATCCCTAAAGGACTCTGAAACCCCTAAAAGGGCTGTAAAACCCCCAAGGCAGGAGTTGTGGCTCCTGCAGGAGTGTTGTGGAAAAGCCCAGCTCGGGAACCTGAGCAGGAGCAATGGGCAAGTCCCGGTGAGTTCTGACTGCGCCTTCTGACAGACCGATTTGTTTCTCAGTTCTCTCCAAACAAAGGCACCTTAACGACCTTTCGGCCAGCTGCCTGTCGCTTTGGAGAAGGCTGTAAAAGATCCCCGAGCTAAACAAACACTGTGATCACTCCAGGGAAGAAGATGGATCTATAGGGCCGCACCACGAGGATTTCATCTCTCTGTTGGTAGCTGTTACCCACCCTGTATTTCTCTTTTCTCTCTATCCTTTATTTCCTTCCAAACCCTTCTATCCCACTGGCTGTTAGCACTCCATGAAGGCGCGTTTGTTGGGTAAATACTGAAATCTCCTCTGTGTTGTTTTTGCACTCTTGAGGTCGGTTAACGAACCCTCGCTGGGAGGGTGACAGGGGGACACCGCGGGGTGGGGTCACACAGGTCTGTCCCCTGCCCTCCCCTGGCTGTCCCCGTGTCCCCCCGGAGAGCCCCTCACCCCACGATGACGATGACAAAGTCCAGCAGGTTCCAGCCGTTGCGGATGTAGGCGCTGGGGTGCAGCACCAGCCCGTAGGCGATGATCTTCAGGAACGTCTCCACCGTGAAGATGATGAGGAACACGTACTCCACCTGCTCCTGGAGGTGGTGGGCAGGGGGTCAGCACCCCCCTGCTCCAGGGGCACCCAGGGTCACCCAGTGTCCCCCTTTTCCCTTTGGGGACCCTCCCCTTGCCTGGCACCGTGACCCATTTTCCAGGAGGGCATTTCAGGACAACTCCGTCCCCTCATCCCCTTCCCTGGGGGTCGGGGACATTTGAGGACCCTCACTGAGCCCTCCGCCCCTCCCAGCACCCCTGGGGATGTTTGGGGACCCTCTCCCAGCACCCCCTTTCTCCTGAGGAACGCCACAGGGATTATTTGTCCCTTTTTGGGGACCAGAGACACTTCGGGAACTCCCTTTCATCCCCTTCCTTTTGGGGACAAAGGACACTGGGGACCCCCTCCCCAGCCCCTCAGCCCTCCCAGTGTCCCCTTCCCCAGGGACAGGAACACTTTGGGACCTCCCCTGACCTTGCACAAGTGACAGGGACATTTGGGGACACCCCTGACACCAGCCCAGAAAATCCCGTTGGTTTTGGTGGGTGGGGGGATCAAAGGACGGAGACATTCAGAGTGTCCTGCCCCAGCTTCTCCTCCCCCGGGGTGACAAGGGACATTTGGGCCCCCTCCCGCCCCCTCCCCGTGTCCCCTTTGTGGGTGACTGGGGCGGCTCAGCCCGGATTAAACCCCCCCCCCCCCCGCGCCCCCTCCCCCGACGGCAGCAAAGCGGATTAAAGCAGCGGCACAGGCGTGTGCCAGGGGACACGCGTGACACGGGGACCCACAGCCCCTGCCACCCCCCCGGTGCCACCCTCTGGCACCCCCAGACCCCCCCGAGGTGGGGTGAAACGCCCCCTGCCCCATTGCCAGCAGGGGAGGTCCTGGCAGGGTGAGGGGCTCCCCCCGGCCCTGGGGGGGCTCTGGGGGGGGGGGGTCTCTCACCAGGTTGTGGTTGGAGGTGTTGGAGTCATCCTCGGGGAAGGGGATGTAGACCCCCAGCGCCACGCAGTTGGCGAAGATGGTGGCGAGGATGAGGATGTCGAAGGGCCTGGGGGGAAGGGAGGGGCAGCGGGGGTGGGGGGCGTCCCCAGAGACCCCCGAGACCCCCACTCAATTCCACTCCACGATGCTGATGGGGACCCCCAGACCCCCAAAACCCCCCAGACACCCCCAGAACCCCCGACCCCCACTCAATTCCACCCCACGATGCTGATGGAGACCCCAGACCCCCAAAACCCCCCAGACCTCCTGAGCCCCCCAGACCCCCCAGACTCCCCACAGACCCCTCAGACCCCCTCAACCCTCAAGCCCCCCACTCACTTCCACCCCACGATGCTGATGGTGCCCCCCAGACCCCCTCAGACCCCCCCAATCCCCGAGCCCCCCACTCAATTACACCCCACGATGCTGATGCTGCCCCCCAGACCCTCCAAAAGCCCCCCGACCCCCACTCAATTCCACCCCACGATGCTGATGGAGACCCCAGACCCCCCCAGACCCCCCCAGACCCCCCCAGACCCCCCGAGCCCTGCTCACTTCCACTCCACGATGCTGATAGTGACCCCTAGACCCCCCAAACCTCCCAGACACCCCAAAACCCCCCCGACCCCTGCTCACTTCCACCCCACGATGCTGATGGTGACCCCCAGACCCCCAAAAAAACCCCAGACCCCCCGAGCCCCGCTCACTTCCACCCCACGATGCTGATGGTGCCCCCCAGACCCCCCCAGACCCCCCAAACCCCCCCCGACCCCCACTCACTTCCACCCCACGATGCTGGTGGTGTCCCCCAGACCCCCAAAACCCCCCAGACACCCCAAAACCCCCCAGACACCCCAAAACCCCCCCGAGCCCTGCTCATTTCCACTCCATGATGGTGATGGAGACCCCAGACCCCCTCAGACCCCTCCAGGACCCCCTGAGCCCCCAGACCCCTCAGACCCCCCCAATCCCCGAGTCCCCCACTCACTTCCACCCCACGACGTTGATGGTGCCCCCCAGACCCCCAAAACCCCCCAGACCCCCCCAGACTCCCCGACCCCCGCTCACTTCCACTCCATGATGGTGATAGTGTCCCCCACACCCCCCCAGACCCCCCGCAGACCCCCCAAACCCCCCAGACTCCCCCAGATCCCCAAAAGTCCCCCGACCCCCGCTCATTCCCACTCCACGATGCTGATGGAGACCCCAGACCCTCTCAGACCCCTCCAGACCCCCAAAACCCCCCAGACCCCCCCCCAGACTCCCCGAGCCCCGCTCACTTCCACTCCACGATGCTGATGGTGACCCCCAGACCCCCAAAAAAACCCCAGACTCCCCAAGCCCCCCACTCATTTCCTCTCCACGATGCTGATGGTGTCCCCCAGACCCCCAAAAAAACCCCAGACCCCCCGAGCCCCGCTCACTTCCACTCCACGATGCTGATGGAGACCCCAGACCCCCTCAGACCCCCCGCAGACCCCCAAAACCCCCCAGACTCCCAAAACCCCCCAGACCCCCCCAGATCCCCAAAAGTCCCCCGACCCCCGCTCATTCCCACTGCACGATGCTGATGCTGCCCCCCAGACCCTCCAAAAGCCCCCCGACCCCCGCTCACTTCCATCCCACGATGCTGATGGTGTCCCCCAGACCCCCCCAGACCCCCCCCAGACCCCTCGACCCCCGCTCACTTCCACTCCACGATGCTGATGGTGCCCCCCAGACCCCCAAAACCCCCCAAACCCCCCCAGACCCCCCCAGACCCCCCCAGACCCCCCGACCCCCACTCACTTCCACTCCACGATGCTGATGGTGCCCCCCAGACCCCCCCAGACCCCCTCGGACACCCCCAGACCCCCCGAGCCCCGCTCACTTCCACTCCACGATGCTGATGGCCGCCCGGCGGATGGGGTTGTTGAGGCGGAGGCAGAAGAGGGCTCGGGGGGAGCGATGGACCCCCCCGGTGCCCCCCTGACCTTTGTGTTTGGGGTGGGGTGGGCGGCGCTGCCGCTGCCCCGGGGGGGTCCCAGCGCCGCCCGCAGCCCCCCCGGGGCCATCGGTGGACCCCCAGCCCAGGGGCTGCCCCATGGCCTCGGCCAGGGGGGACAGATCCTTGGGGGGCCCTGGGGAGGGGAACGGGCGCTTCAAGGGTAGGAAAAGACCCCCCCTCAAAAAAAAACCCTTCTGGACCCCCGCAGGGGAACAGGGACCACCCTCAAACCGATAGAGCAGAACCTTCTGGAACCCCCAAACTCCTCCTGGTGCCTCCCCAAATTCCTTCTGGACCCCCTCAAATCTTCGTGGACATCCCCCCAAACCCCTTCCATCACATCTGGACACAGAGTGAGCACCCCAAAACAGCCACCCCCATTGAGCAGGGCCCCCCAAAACCTTCCTGGACACCCCAAAACCCTCCTGAAACCTTCAAACCCTCCTGGACACCCCAAAAACCTTCCAGGACACCCCAAAAACCTTCCAGGACACCCCAAAACCCTCCTGAAACCCTTCAAGCCCTTTTGGACACCCTCAAACCTTCCTGGACACTCCCAAAAAACCTTCCTGGACCCCCCAAAAAAACCTTCCTGGGCACCCCAAAAAACCTTCCTGGACACCCCCAAACCCCTCCTGAACCCTTCAAGTCCTTTTGGACCCCCCCAAAACTTCCAGGACACCCCCAACCCCCTCCTGAAACCCTTCAAGTCTTTTTGGACACCCCCAAACCTTCCTGGACCCCCCAAAAACCTTCCAGGACACCCCCAAACCCCTCGATTAAACCCTTCAAACCCTCCTGGACCCCCAAAAAACCTTCCTGGACACCCCCAAAAACCTTCCAGGACACCCTAAAACCCTCTTGAAACCCTTCAAGCCCTTTTGGACCCCCCAAACTTCCAGGACACCCCAAAAACCCTCCTGAAACCCTTCAAGTCTTTTTGGACACCCCCAAAAAACCTTCCTGGACACCCCCAAAACCTTCCTGGACACCCCCAAACCCTCCTGAACCCTTCAAGCCCTTTTGGACACCCCCAAACCTTCCAGGACACCCCCAAACCCCTCGATTAAACCCTTCAAACCCTCCTGGACCCCCCAAAAACTTTCCTGGGCACCCCCAAACCTTCGTGGACACCATCAAACCCTCCTGAACCCTTCAAGTCCTTTTGGACACCCCCAAAAACCTTCCTGGGCACCCCAAAAAATCTTACTGGACACCCCAAACCCCCTGAAACCCTTCAAGCCCTCCTGGACCCCCCAAAAACCTTCCAGGACACCCCCAAACCCTCGATTAAACCCTTCAAACCCTCCTGGACACCCCAAAAACTTTCCTGGACACCCCAAAAAACCTTCCTGGACACCCCCAAACCCTCCTGAACCCTTCAAGTCCTTTTGGACACCCCCAAAAAACCTTCCTGGACACCATCAAACCCCCCTGAACCCTTCAAGTCCTTTCGGACACCCCCAAAAAACCTTCCTGGACACCCCCAAACCCTCCTGAAACCCTTCAAACCCTCCTGGACCCCCAAAAAACCTTCCTGGACACCCCCAAACCCCTCCTGAACCCTTCAAGTCCTTTTGGACCCCCCAAAAAACTTCCTGGACACCCCCAAACCCCTCCTGAACCCTTCAAGTCCTTTTGGACCCCCCCAAAACTTCCAGGACACCCCCAACCCCCTCCTGAAACCCTTCAAGTCTTTTTGGACACCCCAAAAAACCTTCCTGGACACTCCCAAAAAACCTTCCTGGACACCCCCAAACCCCTCGATTAAACCCTTCAAACCCTCCTGGACCCCCAAAAAACCTTCCTGGACACCCCCAAAAACCTTCCAGGACACCCTAAAACCCTCTTGAAACCCTTCAAGCCCTTTTGGACCCCCCAAACTTCCAGGACACCCCCAAACCCTCCTGCACCTCAAAATCTTCCTGGACACCCCCTCCCACCCTGCAAACCCTTCCAACCCTGGGACCCCCAGACACGCAGTGACCACCCCTGAACCCCCATCCCATAGACTGGGGACCCCCCAGGAACACTCAGGGACCCCCAGGAACACTCAGGGACCCCCCGGAACACTCAGAGACCCCCCAGGAACACTCAGGGACACCCCAGGAACACTCAGGGACCCCCAGGAACACTCAGGGACCCCCCGGGAACACTCAGGGACCCCCCGGGAACACTCAGAGACCCCCAGGAACACTCAGGGACACCCAGGAACACTCAGAGACCCCCCAGGAACACTCAGGGACCCCCCGGAACACTCAGAGACCCCCCCAGGAACACTCAGAGACCCCCCCAGGAACACTCAGAGACCCCCCGGGAACACTCAGGGACCCCCAGGAACACTCAGGGACCCCCCAGGAACACTCAGGGACCCCCCGGAACACTCAGAGACCCCCCAGGAACACTCAGGGACCCCCCGGAACACTCAGAGACCCCCCCAAACCCCTCAAAGACCCCACCTTTGGACCCTCACGTTTCCCCAAGAGCCCCCCCAGACTCACCCTCTCCATTCTCCTCTGACTCTGACATGCCGTGGGGGGGCTGGGGGGAGTTTCTGGGGGGGTGGGGGCAGCTGAGGGGGGGAGTTTGGGGGTGTCCGGGAGGGTTTGGGGTGCTCTGGGAATGGGGTGGGGGTGGGGGGAGGGTGATCCGAAGGACTTTCAAAGGGATTTGTGGGGTCTCTTGGGGTTTGGGATCATGGAGGGGATGGGTTGGGGGGTTCAGGGGTGTTTAGGGGGGTTCAGGGGTGTTTAGTGGGGTTCCTGGGGGTTCAGGGGGGTTCAGGGGTGTTTAGGGGGGGTCAGGAGGGGCTCAGGGGTGTTCCGGGGGGCTCAGGGGGGATTCAGGGATATTTAGGGGGGGTCAGGAGGGGCTCAGGGATGTTTAGGGGTGTTCCGGGGTGTTTAGGGTGGGTTCAGGGGTGTTCAGGAGGGGCTCCGGGGGGGTTCAGGGGTGTTCTGGGGGGTTCAGGAGGGGCTCAGGGATGTTTAGGGGTGTTCCGGGGTGTTTAGGGGGGTTCGGGGGTGTTTAGGGTGGGTTCAGGGGTGTTCAGGAGGGGCTCGGGGGGGATTCAGGGGTGTTTAGGGGGGTTCAGGAGGGGCTCAGGGGTGTTTAAGGAGGTTCAGGAGTGTTCAGGGGGGTTCAAGGGTGTTCTGGGGGACTCAGGGATGTTCAGGGGGGATCAGGGGTGTTTAAGGGTGTTCAGGGGCTATTTAAGGGGGTTCCGGGGTGTTCAGGGGGGTTCAGGGATATTTAGTGGGGTTCAGGAGGAGTTCAGGGGGGTTCCGGGGGGCTCCGGGGGGCTCAAGGGTGTTCAGGGGGGTTCAGGGGGTGTTTAGGGGGGGTGCAGGGATGTTTAGGGGGGGTTCAGAAGGGGTTCAGGGGGGTTCAGTGATGTTTAGGGAGTTCAGGGGTGTTCCGGGGGGCTCAGGGGGATTCAGGGATGTTTAGGGGGGCTCAGGGGTGTTTAGGGTGGGTTCAGGGGTGTTCAGGAGGGGCTCAGGGGGGATTCAGGGGTGTTTAGGGGGGTTCAGGAGGGGCTCAGGGGTGTTTAAGGAGGTTCAGGGGTGTTTAGGAGGGATCGGGGGTGTTTAAGGGTGTTCAGGGGCTATTTAAGGGGGCTCAGGGGTGTTCAGGGATGTTCCGGGGGGCTCCGGGGTGTTCAGGGGTGTTCAGGGGGGCTCCGGGGGGGTTCAGGGATGTTCAGGGGGGTTCAGGGATGTTCAGGGGGTGTTTAGTGGGGTTCCAGGGGGCTCCGGGGGCTCCGGGGGCTCTCCCAGGCCGGCCCAGGGCTCGTCCCAGCTGGTCCCTGCCGGGGATTAACGGGGATTAACGGGGGGGCCGGGGGCAGCGCTGCCCACGTGTGCGGGGACAGGGAGGGGACAGCGGGGACGGGAGAGAGGGGCGGGGGACAGGTGTGGGACAGGTGTGAGGGGCTGGGGACAGGTGTGGGGGACTGGGGACAGGTGTGGGGCTGGGGACAGGTGTGGGGACAGATGTGGGGAGGTTTGGGGACAGGTGTGAGGGGCTGGGGACAGGTGTAGGGGGTTTGGGGACAGGTGTGGGGACAGGTGAGGGGACAGGTGGGAGGGTTTGGGGACAGGTGTGAGGGGCTGGGGACAGATGTGGGGCTGGGGACAGGTGTGAGGGGCTGGGGACAGGTGAGGGGCTGAGGACAGGTGTGGGGACAGGTGGGAGGGGCTGGGGACAGGTGTGGGGACAGGTGTGGGGAGGTTTGGGGACAGGTGTGAGGGGCTGGGGACAGGTGTGGGGGGGTTTTGGAGACAGGTGTAGGGGTTTGGGGACAGGAATGGGGGGGCTTTGGGGACAGCAGTGATGGATTTAGGGACAGGTGTGAGGGGCTGGGGACAGGTGTGGGGGTTTGAGGACAGGTGCGTGAGGGTTAGGGACAGGTGTGGGGACAGCAGTGATCTCATTCCTTCCCCTCATCCCGCCATTGCTCCTTCCCCTCACGGTCCCCAAAGGCTCCATCTCCCCGATCGCCCCTCACGGTCCCCAAAGGCTCCATCTCCCCATTGCTCCTTCCCCTCACAGTCCCCAAAGGCTCCATCTCCTCAATCGCCCCTCACGGTCCCCAGAGGCTCCATCCCCCCATTGCTCCTTCCCCTCACGGTCCCCAAAGGCTCCATCTCCTCAATCACCCCTCACGGTCCCCAAAGGCTCCATCACCCCGATCGCCCCTCACGGTCCCCAAAGGCTCCATCTCCCCATTGCTCCTTCCCCTCACAGTCCCCAAAGGCTCCATCTCCCCATTGCTCCTTCCCCTCACGGTCCCCAAAGGCTCCATCCCCCCATTGCTCCTTCCCCTCACGGTCCCCAAAGGCTCCATCTCCTCAGTCGTCCCTCACGGTCCCCAAAGGCTCCATCTCCCCGATCGCCCCTCACACTCCCCAAAGGCTCCATCTCTCCAATCGCCCCTCACGGTCCCCAAAGGCTCCATCTCCCCATTGCTCCTTCCCCTCACGGTCCCCAAAGGCTCCATCCCTCTGATGGCCCCTCACGGTCCCCAGAGGCTCCATCCCCCCATTGCTCCTTCCCCTCACGGTCCCCAAAGGTTCTATCCCCCCGATCGCCCCTCACGGTCCCCAAAGGCTCCATCTCCTCAATCGCTCCTCACATTCCCCAAAGGCTCCATCCCCCCGATTGCCCCTCACGGTCCCCAAAGGCTCCATCCCTCTGATGGCCCCTCACGGTCCCCAAAGGCTCCATCCCTCTGATGGCCCCTCACGGTCCCCAAAGGCTCCATTCCCCCGATCGCCCCTCACGGTCCCCATCGCCCCCCGCCCGCCATTTTCCCGCCCTTCGCACCTCTGCAAGTTCCCGCCACACGCCGCTGCCTACAACTCCCGTCATGCTCCGCCGGCGCCGCCTACAACTCCCGTCATGCCCCGCGGCTCGGCCGCAGCTTGCCTACAACTCCCATCATGCCCCGCGCGCGGCACTCCGCCCCCTTCCCTCATGTGACCGGCGGCCGCGCGCTGGGTGCGGGAGCCCCCCGGTGTCCCCAAGTGCCACCCGCAGAATTTGGGGACCCCCCCGACCCCCCCCCAGCCATGGAGGAGGTGGACAAGATCCTGATCCACTCCCTGCGCCAGGCGGGGACGTGAGTGGGGCGGGATTTGGGGGGCGGGGAGCCCGACCTGCGGGGGGATCGGGAGGGCGGGGGGACCTGGGGGGGTCTCCGGGGGTCCCTGAGGAATTTGGGAAGTCTGAGAGGGGGAGAGCGTGAAAGGGCGGAGGGACACCCCGATAGGGGTTTGGGGAGTCACTGTGGGGACCCCGAGGAGTTCGGGTGGGGGTCCCTGGGGAGGTTTGTGGGGGTCCCTGGGGAGGTTTGTGGGGGTCCCTGGGGAGGTTTGTGGGGGTCTCTGGGGGAAGATCCTGAGCGGGTTGTGAGGCCTGACTGGATAATTGGGGGTCCCTGCGGGGGGAGGTCATGGGGCACACCCTGAGGACTCCTGAGGGGACAATTTTGGGGGATACGAGCAGTTTTGGGGAGTCTGGGGGAAGACTGAAGATGAGGTTGAGCCCTTAGTTGGGGAGGGGTCACCCTAAGGGTTTGGGGTATGGGAGTGCTGTGCCCCATGGAGAGGGGGCTGTCAGGGTTTGGGGGGGTCCCACACAGAAAGAGGGAGCTATCAGGGTTTTGGGGGGTCCCACACACAAAGAGGGGGCTGTCAGGGTTTTAGGGGGTCCCACACACAAAGAGGAGGCTGTCAGGGTTTTGGGGGGTCCCACACACAAGGAGGGGGCTGTCAGGGTTTTGGGGGGTCCCACACACAAAGAGGGGGCTGTCAGGGTTTTGGGGGGTCCCACACACAAGGAGGGGACTGTCAGGGTTTGGGGGGTCCCCACGGCCGTACCCCATAAAGCGGGGGCTGTCAGTGTTTTGGGGGTCCCCACAGCCGTGCCCTATAAAGAGGAGGCTGTCAGGGTTTTGGGGGGTCCCACACACAAGGAGGGGGCTGTCAGGGTTTTGGGGGTCCCCACGGCCGTGCCCCATAGAGAAGGGGCTATCAGGGTTTTGGGGGGTCCCACACACAAAGAGGAGGCTGTCAGGGTTTTGGGGGGTCCCACACACAAAGAGGGGACTGTCAGGGTTTTAGGGGGTCCCACACACAGAGAGGGGACTGTCAGGATTTTAGGGGGTCCCACACACAAAGAGGAGGTTGTCAGGGTTTTGGGGGGGGTCCCACACACAAAGAGGGGGCTGTCAGGGTTTAGGGGGTCCCACACACAAAGAGGAGGCTGTCAGGGTTTAGGGGGTCCCCACAGCCGTGTCCTATAAAGAGGAGGTTGTCAGGGTTTTGGGGGGTCCCACACACAAAGAGGAGGCTGTCAGGGTTTTGGGGGGTCCCACACACAAAGAGGGGACTGTCAGGGTTTGGGGGGGGTCCCACACACAAAGAGGGGAATGTCAGGGTTTTGGGAGTCCCCACGGCCGTGTCCTATAAAGCGGGGACTGTCAGGGTTTTGGGGGGGTCCCACACACAAAGAGGGGACTGTCAGGGTTTGGGGGTCCCCACGGCCGTACCCCATAGAGAGGGGACTATCAGGTTTTGGGGGGTCCCACACACAAAGAGGGGGCTATCGGGGTTTGGGGGGGTCCCACACACACAGAGGGGACTGTCAGGGTTTTAGGGGGTCCCACACACACAGAGGGGGCTGTCAGGGTTTTGGGGGGGGTCCCACACACAAAGAGGAGGCTGTCGGGGTTTTGGGGGGTCCCATACACAAGGAGGGGGCTGTCAGGGTTTTGGGGGGTCCCTATGGCCATGCCCTATAAAGCGGGGGCTGTCAGGGTTTTAGGGGGTCCCACACACACAAGGAGGGGACTGTCAGGGTTTTGGGGGTCCCCACAGCCGTGTCCTATAAAGAGGGGGCTATCAGGGTTTTGGGGGTCCCCACAGCCGTGTCCTATAGAGGGGGGGCTGTCAGGGTTTTAGGGGGTCCCACACACAAAGAGGAGGCTATCAGGGTTTTAGGGGGTCCCACACACACAAGGAGGGGACTGTCAGGGTTTTGGGGGTCCCCATGGCCATGCCCCATAGCGAGGGAGCTGTCAGGGTTTGGGGGGGGGTCCCACACACAAGGAGGGGTCTGTCAGGGTTTTGGGGGTCCCCACGGCCGTGCTGCCCCCCCAGCGCCGTGCCCCCCGAGGTGCAGAGTGTGCGGGACCTGAGCCCGGAGCTGGTGGTCGAGGCGGCCGTGCGCTGTGTCCGCGCCGTGCGCCCGGCGCTCGGAGCCCCCCTGAGCCTCACGCTGCCCCCCGGCATCTCCGCCCGATTCCGCCTGGCCTCCGACCTGGCCGCCGCCTGCCAGGTACCCCCAAAAAACCCCCAAACACCCCCAAAAATGGAGAGGGGCTTCTCACCTCGCTGCTCTCCCCCACCAGCGGAGATTTGGGGTGGGGGGATTTGTGGTCCCCCTCCAACAAACCACCACCAAATCGTCAAACCCAAACCGTTTTTTTGGGGTGTCCCCAATGGCTCCCTCATCCCGCAGGAGCTGGGATTTGGGGGCGACGTGGGCTACCAGACCTTCCTGTACAGCTCCGAGCACGACACGCGGCGCCTGCTCCTCTTCCTCGTGGAGAAGCTGCCGCGGGACGAGGGCGAGCGCGGGGCCGAGCCCCCCGGTACCCACCCGGCCTCGGGGAGGGGTCCCGTGGGGGGGATTTGGGGATATTTGGAGGGTCCTGACCTCTCCTCCCCTCGTTGTCCCCTTGGCAGGGAAATCGGGGGCGCTGCTCCGAGCCATCGGCGCCCAGATCCGGGAGCAGCTGGGGGTCCCTTGGGTGCCCCCCGGGTGTCGCACGGCGAGGCTGCAGCGGCTGCAGGTGACCGGGGGGGGCACCGGGACCCCTTGAGATGGGGGGGCCTGTGACACCCCCCTGAGTTGGGGGAGCCTCTGAGACCCCCCGAAATGGGGGAGCCTCTGAGACCCCCTGAAATGGGGGGGGCTGTGACACCCCCCTGAGCTGGGGGAGCCTCTGAGACCCCCTGAAATGGGGGAGCCTCTGACACACCCCGAAATGGGGGAGCCTGTGACACCCCCCTGAGCTGGGGGAGCCTCTGAGACCCCCTGAAATGGGGGAGCCTCTGACACACCCCGAAATGGGGGAGCCTGTGACACCCCCTGAAATGGGGGAGCCTGTGACATCCCCCGAAATGGGGGAGCCTGTGACACCCCCCGAGCTGGGGGAGCTTCTGACACCCCCCGAAATGGGGGAGCCTCTGACACCCCCTGAAATGGGGGAGCCTCTGAGACCCCCCGAAATGGGGGAGCCTCTGACACCCCCTGAAATGGGGTAGCATCTGACACCCCCCGAGCTGGGGGGTCCTGTGACACCCCCCGAAATGGGGAGCCTCTGAGACCCCCTGGGCTGGGGGAGACTGTGACACCCCCTGAGCTGGGGGAGCCTCTGAGACCCCCCGAAATGGGGGAGGCCCCCCTCTTAATCTGGGGAGGGTGTTAGTGTTATTACATATATATTTTTATTATTATTATTTCTAGATTATAATATGCATAACATATTATATTATGTATGTTATAATATATTATGTACACAATACAATGCAATAGAACATAATACAATATAATATGGTATAACATAACATAACGTAATGTAATATAATATAATATAATATAATATAATATAATATAATATAATATAATATAATATAATATGGGGGTGTTATATATTTATATACTTTATACTATATATAATAAATAGTATAATATAATGTAATGTAATGTAATATGGAGTTTTTAAGATACTTATATATTTTATACTGTACTATATATAATATATAGTATAATATAGTGTGATATAGTGTAATATAACATAATATAATACAATATAATATAATATAATATAATATAATATAATATAATGTAATATAATGTAATATAATATAATATAATATATTGTTTTTGTGTATGTGCAATATATAGTTATATAGGACTTTATAAATTTCTATGTTTCTGTATTTATATATACTATTTATTTTTATTATTATAATATATTAGTAATTAATTAATGCCCATTAATGACTTCTCTTTCAGGGCACGAGTCACCTCCGGCCTCTGACGACCTGTCCCCTGGTGCTGCCCCAAAGTGGGGGACTCCCAGGTCAGAGCTGGGGGGGTTTGGGGGGGTCGTTGTCCCAAATTTGGGGAGCTCCAGGTGAAATTTGGGGGTGTCACCCCAAGGGTTTGGGGTGTGGGAGGGCTGGGCCCCACAGGAGGGGGGTCAGGGTTTGGGGGGGTCAGGATTTGGGGGGGGTCAGGATTTTTGGGAGGGGGTGTCAGAATTTGGGGGTGTCAGGATTTTTAGGAAGGGGGGAGATGATTTGGGGGGTGTCAGAATTTTTGGGAGGGGGTGTCAGAATTCCAGGGGGTGTCAGGATTTTTGGGAGGTGTCACAATTTTGGGGGTGTCAGAATTTTGGGTGTGTCAGAATTTTGAGGATGTCAGAATTTTGGGGGTGTCACAATTTTGGGGGTGTCAGAATTCTGGGTGTGTCAGGATTTTGGGGGTGTCACAATTTTGGGGGTATCACAATTTTGGGAGTGTCAGAATCTTGGGGATGTCAGAATTCTGGGGTATGTCAGGATTTTTAGGAGGTGTCAGAATTTTGGGGGTGTCAGAATTTTGGGGGTGTCAGAATTTTGGGTGTGTCACAATTTTGGGGGTGTCAGGATTTTGGGGGTGTCAGGATTTTTGGGAGAGGTGTCAGAATTCTGGGGAGTGTCAGAATTTTGGGGGTGTCAGGATTTTGTGGTGTCAATTTTGGGGATGTCAGGATTTTTGGGAGGGGTGTCAGGATTTGGGGGGTGTCAGAATTCTGGGGGGTGTCAGGATTTTGGGGGTGTCACAATTTTGGGGGTGTCAGAATTCTGGGGGGTGTCAGGATTTTGGGGGTGTCAGGATTTTTGGGAGGGGTTGTCAGAATTTGGGAGGTGTCAGAATTTTGGGGGTGTCAGAATTTTGGGGTGTGTCACAATTTTGGGGGTGTCACAATTTTGGGGGTGTCAGAATTTTGAGAGTGTCAGAATTCTGGTGTGTGTCAGGATTTTGGGGGTGTCACAATTTTGGGGGTGTCACAATTTTGGGGGTGTCAGAATTTTGGGGGTGTCAGGATTTTTGGGAAGGTGGGAGATGATTTGGGGGGTGTCAGAATTTTTGTGAGGGGGTGTCACAATTTTGGGGAGTGTCAGGATTTTTGGGAGGAGTGTCAAGATTTTGGGGGGTGTCAGAATTCTGGTGTGTCACAATTTTGGGCGTGTCAGAATTTTGGGGGTGTCAGGATTTTTGGGAGGGGTGTCAGGATTTGGGGGGGTGTCAGAATTCTGGGTGTGTCAGGATTTTGGATGTGTCAGGATTTTGGGGGTGTCACAATTTTGGGGATGTCACAATTTTGGGAAGAGTGCCTGCTGACCTGGAGATCCCCAAACCTGGGAGCTGCTGAAAAATCCTTATTTTTTGGAGTTTTTTGGAGTTTTTTGTTGGTTTTTTTTTTGCTCACCCCTCGCCACCCCCCCAGAGGTGCAGGATTATTTCGGGGGGGCCGCCCCCCCGGTGCCAGCACAGCCCCCCCGGCCCTGGCACAGCCCCCCCGCCCTGCTGGAGACCCACACGGCGCAGCTCAGCGCCCGCCAGCGCTGGGACACCGAGTGGGGGGGCCCCGGGCTGGCCTCCCGCCTGCCCCCCCAGGTGAGACCCCCGGCGCCGGGGGGTCCCCGGGGATTGGGGGGGGTCCCCTGGGAATTGGGGGGTCCCTGGGGTTTGGGTGGGGGTCCCCGGGAATTGGGTGGGGGGTCCCTAGGGATTGGGTGGGGTCCCGGGGCTTGGAGGGGGGTCCCGGGAATTGGGTGGAGGGTCCCTGGGGATTGGGGGGGTCCCCGGAATTGGGTGGGGGGTCCCTGGGGATTGGGTGGGGTCCCGAGGCTTGGAGGGGGGTCCCGGGAATTGGGTGGGGGGTCCCCGGGAATTGGGTGGGGGGTCCCCGGGGCTTGTGGATCCCTGGGGATTGGGTGGGGGGTCCCCGGGGATTGGGTGGGGGGTCCCAGGGCTTTGGGGGGTCCCTGGGGTTTGGGTGGGGGGTCCCTGGGGATTGTGGGTCCCTGGGGATTGGGTGGGGGGTCCCCGGGAATTGGGTGGGGGGTCCCTGGGGATTGGGGGGGGGGGGTCCCCGGAAATTGGGGTGGGGTCCCGGGAATTGGGTGGGGGGTCCCCGGGGCTTGGGGGTGTCCCTGGTGCTTGGGGGGCGTCCCTGGGAATTGGGTGGGGGGTTCCTGGTGCTTGGGGAGGGTCCCCGGGGCTTGGAGGGGGGTCCTGGGAATTGGGTGGGGGGTCCCTGGGAATTGGGGTGGGGTCCCGGGAATTGGGTGGAGGGTCCCTGGGGCTTGGAGGGTGGTCCCAGGGCTGGGGGGGGTCTCCAGGGTTTGTAGGGGGGATCCCCGGGAATTGGGCAGGGGGTCCCCGGGAATTGTGGGGGGGTCCCTAGGGATTGGGGGGGTCCTCGGGACTTGGGGGGGGGTCCCGGGAATTGGGTGGGGGGTCCCTGGTGCTTGGGGTGGGGTCCCGGGGCTTGGGGGGGTCCCGGGAATTGGGGGGGATCTCCAGGGTTTGTAGGGGGGATCCCCGGGAATTGGGCAGGGGGTCCCCGGGAATTGTGGGGGGTGTCCCCAAAAATTGGGTGGGGGGTCCCCGGAAATTGGGGGGATCCCCAGGACTTGGGGGGGGGTCTCCAGGGTTTGTAGAGGGGGTCCCCGGGAATTGGGTGGGGGGTCTCGGGTGCTTGGGGGTGTCCCTGGGGCTTGGGGGGTGTCCCCAGGGCTTGAGGGGGGTGTCCCCAGGGCTTGGGGGTGGGCGGTCTCTGGACCCCCTTTCTCTCATTCCCAGGAGTTTGAGGGAGGGGCTCCCTCTGTGGTATGAGGGGGGTGTTTTGGGGGGCTGTTGGGGATTTTTGGGGCCGTTTTGGGGATTGTCTCAGGGGGCTGCTGGGATTTTTTGGGGATTTTCTCAGGGGGCTGTTGGGATTTTTTGGGGCCATTTTGAGGATTTTCTCAGGGGGGCTGTTTTGGGTTTTTTGGGGGCTGTTGGGATTTTTTGGAGATCATCTTGGGGGGCTGTTGGGGTTTTTTGGGGCCGTTTTGGGGATTGTCTCAGGGGGCTGCTGGGATTTTTTTGGGGATTTTCTCAGGGGGCTGTTGGGATTTTTGGGGACCGTTTTGGGGATTGTCTCAGGGGGCTGCTGGGATTTTTTTGGGAATTTTCTCAGGGGGCTGTTGGGATTTTTGGGGGGCTGTTTTGAGTTTTTTTGGGGCTGTTGGGATTTTTTGGGGTTTTTCTCAGGGGGCTGTTGGGATTTTTTGGGGACCATTTTGAGGCTATTCTCAGGGTTCTGTTGGGGTTTTTTGGGGCCGTTTTGAGGATTGTCTCAGGGTTCTATTGGGGATTTTTGGGGCCATTTTTGGGGGTCCCTACAGCTCTGACCCCCCATTTTCTCTCCCCCCCAGGAGTACCTGGAGCGGAAGCGGCTCCGGGCGCGGCTCCGGGCGCTGGAGCCCCTGCGCCAGGCGTGTCCCCCCCACCCCCAGGGACCCCCCCCGGGGCCCCCCCTGGACCCCGCCTGGCTGCAGGAGGCCTTTGGGGCTGGGGGCGCCGGGGGGGCCCTGCCGAAGGGCTCCCGCTTCACCCGCACCCAGCACCTCACCCACCAACAGGTTGGGGGGGGATTTGGGGGCTGGGGGTTGGTTTTGGGGGGCTGGGGTTGGATTTGGGGGTTTTTGGGGGGCTGGGGGTCGGTTTTGGGGTGTTGGGAGGGTGCTGCAGGGCTGAAAGTTGGTTTTGGGGGGCTGGGGGTCGGTTTTGGGGGGCTGGGGGTTGGATTTGGGAGCTGGGGGTTGTTTTGGGGGTTTTTGGGGGGCTGGGGGTTGTTTTGGGGGTCAGTTTTGGGGGGCTGGGGGTCAGTTTTGGGGGGCTGGGGGTTGTTTTTTGGGGGGCTGGGGGTTGGATTTGGAGGGCTGGGGGTTGTTTTGGGGGGCTGGGGTTGGTTTTGGGGGGCTGGGGGTTGGATTTGGGGTTGTTTTGGGGGTTGTTTTGGGGGTCAGTTTTGGGGGGCTGAGGGTTGGTTTGGGGGGCTGGGGGTTGTTTTGGGGGGCTGGGGGTTGAATTTGGGGGGTTGTTTTGGGGGGCTGGGGGTTGGTTTTGGGGGCTGGGGGTTGTTTTGGGGGGCTGGGGGTTGGTTTTGGGGGCTGGGGGTTGTTTTGGGGGGCTGGGGGTTGGATTTGGGGGGGTTGGGGGTTGTTTTGGGGGGCTGGGGGTCAGTTTTGGGAGGCTGGGGTTGTTTTGGGGGTTGTTTTTGGGGGCTGGGGGTTGTTTTGGGCGGCTGGGAGTTGGATTTGGGGGGCTGGGGGTTGGATTTGGGGGGTTGTTGTGGGGGGCTGGGGGTTGTTTTTGGGGTTGTTTTGGGGGTCAGTTTTGGGGGGCTGGGGGTTGTTTTGGGGGCTGGGGGTCAGTTTTGGGGGGCTGGGGGTTGTTTTTGGGAGCTGGGGGTTGTTTTGGGGTCAGTTTTGGGGGGCTGGGGTTGGTTTTGGGGGGCTGGGGGTTGTTTTGGGAGCTGGGGGTTGTTTTGGGGGTCAGTTTTGGGGGGCTGAGGGTCAGTTTTGGGGGGCTGGGGGTCAGTTTTGGGCGGCTGGGGGTCAGTTTTGGGGGGCTGGGGGTTGTTTTTGGGGGGCTGGGGGTCAGTTTTGGGGGGCTGGGGGTCAGTTTTGGGGGGCTGGGAGTTGGATTTGGGGGGCTGGGAGTTGGATTTGGGGGGCTGGGGGTTGGATTTGGGGGGTTGTTTTGGGGGGCTGGGGGTTGTTTTTGGGGGCTGGGCGTTGTTTTGGGGGGCTGGGGATTGTTTTAGGGGTCAGTTTTGGGGGGCTGGGGGTTTTTTTTGGGGGGGTGGGGGTCAGCCCAGCCCTCCCCAGGCTCTGACCCGCTCTGGGGTCTCACCCCCAGGACCCCCGGGTGCTGCTGCAGCAGATGCAGGCGGCTGCCGAGACCCTGCAGCCCCCCGGGACCCCCGAGGAGGTGAGAGGGTCACTCCGGGACCCCCCACGGCCCTGAGTGGTCACTCTGGGACCCCCCATGGCTCTGAGTGGTCACTCCAGATACCACAATGGCCCTGAGTGGTCACTCTGGAGTCCACTGATGGCTCTGAGTGGTCACTCTGGGACCCCCCATGGCTCTGAGTGGTCACTCTGAACCCCCCCACGGCCCTGAGTGGTCACTCTGGGACCCCCCACGGCTCTCAGTGGTCACTCCAGCCCCCCCCACGGCCCTGAGTGGTCACTCCAGCCCCACTGATGGCCCTGAGTGGTCACTCTGGGACCCCCCATGGTCCTGAGTGGTCACTCCAGCCCCCCCACGGCCCTGAGTGGTCACTCCAGCCCCCCCACGGCCCTGAGTGGTCACTCCGGGACCCCCCATGGCTCTGAGTGGTCACTCCAGACCCCAGTGATGGCTCTGAGTGGTCACTCTGGAGTCCACTGATGGCCCTGAGTGGTCACTCTGAGATCCCCCATGGCCCTGAGTGGTCACTCTGGGACCCCCCATGGCTCTGAGTGGTCACTCCAGCCCCCCACAGCCCTGAGTGGTCACTCTGGAGTCCCAGCCACGGCCCTGAGTGGTCACTCCAGCCCCCCGCTGGCTCTCAGTGGTCACTCCAGCCCCACTGATGGCCCTGAGTGGTCACTCCAGCCCCACTGATGGCTCTGAGTGGTCACTCTGGGACCCCCCATGGCTCTGAGTGGTCACTCTGAACCCCCCAATGACCCTGAGTGGTCACTCCAGATACCACAATGGCCCTGAGTGGTCACTCTGGGACCCCCCACGGCCCTGAGTGGTCACTCCAGATACCACAATGGCCCTGAGTGGTCACTCTGGAGTCCACTGATGGCCCTGAGTGGTCACTCCAGCCCCAGCCATGGCTCTCAGTGGTCACTCTGAACCCCCCCACGGCTCTCAGTGGTCACTCCAGCCCCACCCACGGCCCTGAGTGGTCACTCTGAACCCCCCCAATGGCCCTGAGTGGTCACTCCAGCCCCACTGATGACCCTGAGTGGTCACTCCAGCCCCACTGATGGCTCTCAGTGGTCACTCTGAGATCCCCCACGGCCCTCAGTGGTCACTCCAGCCCCCCCACGGCTCTCAGTGGTCACTCTGGGATCCCTGATGGCCCTGAGTGGTCACTCTGGAGTCCACTGATGGCTCTGAGTGGTCACTCTGGGACCCCCCACGGCCCTGAGTGGTCACTCCAGATACCACAATGGCTCTGAGTGGTCACTCCAGCCCCCCCAATGACCCTGAGTGGTCACTCCAGATCCCAGTGATGGCTCTCAGTGGTCACTCCAGCCCCCCACTGGCTCTCAGTGGTCACTCCAGACCCCACTGATGGCCCTGAGTGGTCAGTCCAGCCCCACTGATGGCTCTGAGTGGTCACTCCAGACCCCACTGATGGCCCTGAGTGGTCACTCTGGAGTCCACTGATGGCTCTGAGTGGTCACTCTGAACCCCCCCATGGCCCTGAGTGGTCACTGCAGCCCCCCCCCGGCCCCGTGTCCCCCCAGGAGGCCGGCCCACGCCAGGCCGGTGAGGAGGCGGCGCTGGAGGAGACCCTGGCCCGGCTGGAGGCCGAGATCGAGGGGCGCCGGGGGGAGCTGCGGGCGGCCCAGCTCAGCCTCACCCAGGTGGGGGCTGGGGGGGGGTCTGGGGGGCTCGGGGGGGGGTTTTGGGGGGCTCTGGGGGGCTCTGGGGGGTTCTGGGGGGCTCTGGGGGGTTTTGGGGTACCCTGAGTGACTCTCCTTGCTCAGAGGTGCTGGGGGGTTTCTGGGGGGTTTTGGGGTGCCCTGAGTGACCCCCCTCACCATCCCCAGGCCGAGGCCGAGTTGCAGCAGGGCCGGGGGGCTCTGGGGGGTTTTGGGGGGGTTTGGGGGGTTTTGGGGGGCTCTGGGGGGTTTTGGGGTGCCCTGAGTGACCCCCTCACCATCCCCAGGCTGAGGCCGAGGTGCGGCAGGGCCGGGGGGCTCTGGGGGGGCTCAGGGGGGCTCTGGGGAATTTTGGGGTACCCTGATGATCCCCCCTTGGTGCTCAGGCAGAGGCTGAGGTGCGGCAGGGCCGGGGGGCTCTGGGGGGCTCTGGGGGGGTTTGGGGGGCTCAGGGGGGTTTTGGGGTACCCTGATGACCCCCCTCACCGTCCCCAGGCCGAGGCCGAGGTGCGGCAGGGCCGGGGGGCTCTGGGGGGTTTTGGGGGGCTCTGGGGGGTTTTGGGGGGCTCTGGGGGATCTGGGGGGTTTTGGGGTGCCCTGAGTGACCCCCTCACCAACCCCTGGCAGAGGCCAACGTGGGGCAGATCCGGGGGGCTCTGGGGGGTTCTGGGGGGCTCTGGGGGGTTTTGGGGTGCCCTTAGTGACCCCCCTCACCGTCCCCAGGCCGAGGCCGAGGTGGGGCAGGGCCGGGGGGCTCTGGGGAGTTTTGGGGGGCTCAGGGGGGTTTTGGGGTGCCCTGAGTGACCCTCCATCCCCATGCAGGGGGGCTCTGGGGGATTTTGGGGGGCTCTGGGGGCGCTCTGGGGGGTTTTGGGGTGCCCAGGCAGTGGGGCTGGGGGACACTTGGGGGAGCACAGGGGGGGTTTTGGGGTGCCCTGATGATCCCCTCACACCCAGGCAGGGGGTCCTGGGGAGTTTTGGGGTGCCCTGAGTGACCCTCCATCCCCATGCAGGGGGGGCTCAGGGGGTTTTGGGGGGCTCTGGGGGGTTCAGGGGGGCTCTGAGGGGCTCTGGGGGGTTTTGGGGGGTTTTGGGGTGCCCTGAGTGACCCCCCTTTGTGCCCAGGCCGAGGCCGAGGTGCGGCAGGGCCGGGGGGCTCTGGGGGGTTTGGGGGCCTCTGGGGGGGTTTTGGGGTGCCCTGAGTGACCCCCCTCACCGTCCCCAGGCCGAGGCCGAGGTGCGGCAGGGCCGGGGGGCTCTGGGGGGGCTCTGAGGGGTTTTGGGGGGCTCTGGGGGGTTTTGGGGGCCTCTGAGGGGCTCTGGGGGGTTTTGGGGTGCCCTGAGTGACCCCCAACCATGCCCTGGCAGAGGTCAAGGTGGGGCAGATCCGGGGGGCTCTGGGGGGCTTTGGGGGGCTCAGGGGGGTTTTGGGGGGCTCAGGGGGGTTTTGGGGGACTCTGGGGGGCTCTGGGGGGCTCAGGGGGGTTTTGGGGTACCCTGAGTGACCCCCCCTTGGTGCCCAGGCCGAGGCCGAGGTGCGGCAGGGCCGGGGGGCTCTGGGGGGGCTCTGGGGGGTTTTGGGGTGCCCTGATGACCCCCCTCACCATCCCCAGGCCGAGGCCGAGGTGCAGCAGGGCCGGGGGGCTCTGGGGGGTTTTGGGGTGCCCTGAGTGACCCCCCAATCATGCTCAGGCCGAGGCCGAGGTGCGGCAGGGGCGGGGGGCTCTGGGGGGCCGTGAGGACGCCCTGAGGGTCAAGGCCAAGGCCGTGGAGCTGCTCCCGGACGCTCAGAACAACGTGGCCAAGCTGCAGGTGAGGGGCCGAGGGGGGGGGGAATTTGGGGGTCCCAGCAGATGTGGGGAGGGGGTTTGGGGTACAGGGTGGTCCCAGTGGGGGGCAGGTGAAGGAGAGGGGGGTTTGGGGGGGGTCAGGAGTTTGGGGGGGCAGGTCAGGGGGGTTCAGAAGGTTTGAGGGGGGGTCAGTCCAGGGGGTCTCAGCAGTTCAGGGGGTCAGTTTGGGGGTCTCAGTGGTTCGAGGGGGGTCAATCCAGGGGGTCTCAGTGGTTTGGGGCTCTTTGCAGTCTGGGGGGGTCAGTCTGGGGGGTCTCAGTGGTTTGGGGGTCTCAGTTTGGGGGTCTCAGTGGTTCGAGGGGGTCAATCTGGGGGGTCTCAGCCTTTTGGAGGTCTCAGTGGTTTGGGGGTCTCAGCAGTCTGGGGGCTCAGTTTGGGGGTCTCAGTGGTTTGAGGGGTGTCAATCCAGGGGGTCTCAGCCCTTGGGGGGTCTCAGCAGTCTGGGGGTTCAATCCAGGGGGTCTCAGTGGTTCGAGGGGGTCAATCCGGGGGGTCTCAGCAGTCTGGGGGTGTCAATCTGGGGAGTCTCAGTGTTTAGAGGGTCTCAGCAGTCTGGGGGCTCAGTTTGGGGGGTCTCAGGGGTTCGAGGGGGTCAGTCCGGGGGGGTCTCAGCAGTCTGGGGGATCAATCTGGGGGGTCTCAGCAGTCTGGGAGTGTCAGTCTGGGGGGTCTCAGTGGTTTGGGGCTCTCAGCAGTCTGGGGGGCTCAGTCCGGGGAGTCTCAGTGGTTCAAGGGGGTCAGTCCGGGGGTCTCAGTGGTTTGGGGGTCTCAGTCTGGGGGGTCTCTGCAGTCTGGGGGGTCAATCCGGGGGGTCTCAGCAGTCTGGGGGTCTCAGTTTGGGGGTCTCAGCAGTCCAGGGGGCTCAGTTTGGGGGTCCTAGCAGTCTGGGGGTGTCAGTCTGGGGGGTCTCAGCCTTTTGGGGGTCTCAGCAGTCTGGGGGTGTCAGTCTGGGGGGGTCTCAGTGTTTCAGGGGTCTCAGCAGTCTGCGGGGTCTCAGCCTTTTGGGGGTCTCAGCAGTCTGGGGGGCTCAGTTGGGGGGTCTCAGCAGTCTGAGGGTTCAGTCCGGGGGGGTCTCAGCAGTCTGGGAGTGTCAGTCCGGGGGGGTCTCAGCCTTTTGGGGGTCTCAGCCTTTTGGGGATCTCAGCAGTCTGGGGGGCTCGGTTTGGGGGTCTCAGTGGCTCGAGGGGGTCAATCCGGGGGGGTCTCAGTGTTTCAGGGGTCTCAGCAGTCTGGGGGGTCAGTCTGGGGGGCTCAGTTTGGGGGTCTCAGTGGTTCGAGGGTGGCTCAGTCTGGGGGGTCTCAGCCCTTCGGGGGTCTCAGCAGTTCAGGGGGTCAGTCTGGGGGTCTCAGCAGTCTGGGGAACTCGGTTTGGGGGTCTCAGTGATTCGAGGGGGTCAGTCCGGGGGGTCTCAGCAGTCTGGGGGGTCAGTCCGGGGGGTCTCAGCGTTTTGGGGGTTCTCAGCAGTTCAGGGGGTCAGTGTGGGGGTCTCAGCAGTCTGGGGGGGTCAGTTTGGGGGTCTCAGTGGTTTGAGGGGTGTCAATCCAGGGGGTCTCAGTGGTTTGGGGGTCCTAGCAGTCTGGGGGGCTCAGTCCAGGGGGTCTCAGCAGTCTGGGGGGTCTCAGCAGTCTGGGGGTCTCAGCAGTCTGGGGGTTCAATCCGGGGGGTCTCAGTGGTTCGAGGGGGTCAGTCCGGGGGGTCTCAGCGGTTTGGGGGCCCTAGCAGTCTGGGGGGCTCAGCTGGGGGGTCTCAGCAGTCTGGGGGGGTCAGTTTGGGGGTCTCAGTGGTTCGAGGGGCTCAGTCCGGGGGGTCTCAGCCGTCTGAGGGGCTCAGTCCGGGGGTCTCAGCCCTCGGGGCCCTGGCACTGCCCACAGCTGGTGGTGGAGGCCAGCAGCCGCCGCATCGTCAGCCTGGCGGGGCAGTGGGAGCGGCACCGCGGGCCCCTGCTGGCCCAGTACCGCCAGCTCCGCGCGCTGCGGGACTCCGCACAGGTAACCGGGGGTCTGGGGGCCCTGGGACCTTCCTGAGGGTCCTAGGGCACTTCCCTGGGGGTCCCACGGCACTTCCCCGGGGGTCCCAGGGCCCTTCCTGAGGGGTTTCAGGGCCTTTCCCTGTGGGTCTGGGGTCCCTGGGCCCTTTCCTGGGGGTCTCAGGGCACTTCCCCGGGGGTCTCAGAGCCCTTTCCTGGGGGTCTCAGGGCACTTCCCGAGGGGTCTGGGGTCCCTGGGCACTTCCCTGTGGGTCTGGGGTCCCTGGGACCTTCCCGGGGGGTCCCTGGGCCTTTCCCGGGAGTCCTAGGGCCCTTCCCCAGGGGGTCTGGGGTCCCTGGGCCCTTCCCGAGGGGTCTGGGGTCCCTGGGACCTTCCCTGAGGGTCCCTGGGACCTTCCCGGGGGGGTCTGGGGTCCCTGGGACCTTTCCCTTTGGGCTTGGGGTCCCTGAGCACTTCCCCAGGTGCTTCCCTGGTCTATTTAGGGGCCCCCACCTAATTTTTGGGGGTCACCAGGTCCTTTCCTGGTGAGTTTTGGGGTGCCCTGGGGTCTGGAAGTGCCTTCCCAGCAGTTTTGGGGTGCCCAGGTTCTCAAATGGGGTTTTGGGGTTCCTTCCCTGTGAGTTTGGGGGTTCTTCCCCAATGGATTTGGGGTCCCCAGGTCCCTCCCTGGTTGGTTTTGGGGGTCCCCTGGGGCCTCTGAGGTCCCTTCACAGTGAGTTTGGGGTGCTCAGAGTCCCCAAAATAGACTTTGGGGGTCCCCAGGGTCCCTTTCCCTCGGGTTTGGGGGTCCCCAGGGTCCCTTCCCCATGGGTTTGGGGGTCCCCAGGGTCCCTTTCCCATGGGTTTGGGGGTCCCCAGGGTCCTTTCCCTCGGGTTTGGGGGTCCCCAGGGTCCCTTTTCCTCGGTTTGGGGGTCCCCAGGGTCCCTTTCCCTCGGGGTTTGGGGGTCCCCAGGGTCCCTTCCCCTCGGTTTGGGGGTCCCCAGGGTCCCTTCCCCTCAGGTTTGGGGGTCCCCAGGGTCCCTTTCCCATGGGTTTGGGGGTCCCCAGGGTCCCTTTCCCTCGGTTTAGGGGTCCCCAGGGTCCCTTCCCCTCGGGTTTGGGGGTCCCCAGGGTCCTTTCCCTCGGTTTGGGGGTCCCCAGGGTCCTTTCCCTCGGGTTTTGGGGGTCCCCAGGGTCCCTTCCCCTCGGTTTGGGGGTCCCCAGGGTCTTTTCCCCTCGGGTTTGGGGGTCCCCAGGGTCCCTTCCTCTCGGTTTGGGGGTCCCCAGGGTCCCTTCCCCTCGGGTTTTGGGGGTCCCCAGGGTCCCTTCCCCTCGGGTTTGGGGGTCCCCAGGGTCCCTTTCCCGCGGGTTTGGGGGTCCCCAGGGTCCCTTCCCCTCGGTTTGGGGGTCCCCAGGGTCCCTTTCCCTCGGTTTGGGGGTCCCCAGGGTCCCTTTCCCATGGGTTTGGGGGTCCCCAGGGTCCCTTTCCCATGGGTTTGGGGGTCCCCAGGGTCCCTTCCCCATGGGTTTGGGGGTCCCCAGGGTCCCTTTCCCATGGGTTTGGGGGTCCCCAGGGTCCTTTCCCTCAGTTTGGGGGTCCCCAGGGTCCCTTCCCCTCAGTTTTGGGGTCCCCAGGGTCCCCTTCCCCATGGGTTTGGGGGTCCCCAGGGTCCTTTTCCGCTCGGTTTGGGGGTCCCCAGGGTCCCTTCCCCTCAGTTTTGGGGTCCCCAGGGTCCCCTTCCTCATGGGTTTGGGGGTCCCCAGGGTCCCTTCCCCTCTTTTTGGGGGTCCCCAGGGTCCTTCCCCTCGGTTTGAGGGTCCCCAGGGTCCTTTCCCTCGGTTTGGGGGTCCCCAGGGTCCCTTCCCCATGGGTTTGGGGGTCCCCAGGGTCCCTTCCCCATGGGTTTGGGGGTCCCCGGGGTCCCTTCCCCATGGGTTTGGGGGTCCCCAGGGTCCTTTTCCTCAGTTTGGGGGTCCCCAAGGTCCCTTCCCCTCGGGTTTTGGGGGTCCCCAGGGTCCCTTCCCCATGGGTTTGGGGGTCCCCAGGGTCCCTTCCCCTCGGGTTTTGGGGGTCCCCAGGGTCCCTTTCCCTCGGTTTGGGGGTCCCCAGGGTCCCTTCCGCTCGGTTTGGGGGTCCCCAGGGTCCCTTTCCCATGGGTTTGGGGGTCCCCAGGGTCCTTCCCCTCGGGTTTTGGGGGTCCCCAGGGTCCCTTTCCCTCGGTTTGGGGGTCCCCAGGGTCCTTCCCCATGGGTTTGGGGGTCCCCAGGGTCCCTCCCAGGAAGGTTCTGGGGGCTCTGAGATCTCAGGAGCTTTTGGGGTGCCCTCTTCTCCCCAAAAGTCCCTGCAGTCCCTTTCCTGTGGGTTTGGGGCTCCCCAGATCCCCTCGGTAGATTTTGGGGTTCCTCAAGCTTTGGGAGTCTCTTCCCAGGCGATTTTGGGGGGTTTCTCCAATCAATTCTCTGTCAAATTTTGGGGTCCCCCCCAAAAAAAACCCCAAAAAATTCCATTTTTGGCCTCCCCTCCCCGATGGGTTTCGCTTGGGGGATTCTGGCGTCTCCAGCTCCTCCTCCTGGATGTGTTTGGGGGTTCCCCGTCCCCCCCCCGGCCTGGGGGTGATTTTGGGGACCCCCCCGTGTGTCCCCCGCAGCGGGAGTCGTCGCGGCGCCTGGCGGAGACTCGGGCCCTGCTCCAGCGCAGCCGCGCCGCCGCCGAGGAGGCCCGGAGGAAGGAGAGTCTGCACGCCCAGCTGGTGGGGCTGGGGGCTCGAGGGGCCCTGGGGGGGCTCGAGGGGGTCTGGAGGGGGTTTTGGGGGGGCTCAGGGGGGGCCTGGAGGGGTTTGGGGGGGTCACTGGGGGGGCCTGGAGGGGTTTTGGGGGGGCTCAGATGGGGCCTGGAGGGGTTTTGGGGGGTTAATGGGGGGGCCTGGAGGGGTTTTGGGGGGTCTCAGGGGTCATTGAAGGACACCTTGAGGTGTTTTAGGGGGGCTCTGGGGGGCCCTTGAGATGTTTTGGGGGGCCTCTGGGGGGCCTTGAGGCGTTTGGGGGAGCTCAGGGATCATTGAAGGACACCTTGAGGTGTTTTGGGGGTCACTGGGGGAGGCTTGAGGTGTTTTGGGGGCTCTGGGGGGGCCTGGAGGGGTTTTGGGGGGGCTCAAGGGTCACCGGGGGGACCCCTGAGGTGTTTTAGGGGGGCACTGGGGGGGTCTTTAGGTGTTTTGGGGGGGCTCTGGGGGGCCCTTGAGGTGTTTTAGGAGATCTTAGTGGTCGCTGGGGAACCTTTGAGGTGTTTTGGGGGGCTCTGGGATCATTGAAGGAGACCTTGAGGTGTTTTGAGGGGGCTCAGGGGTCACTGGAGGGGTTTGGAGGGTCTCTGGGGGCACCCTTGAGGTGTTTTGGGGGTCACTGGTGGGACTGGGGGCTCGGAGGGGGGGCTCTGGGGGGCCCTGGAGGGGGTTTGGGGGGTCACTGGGGGGGCGTGGAGGGGTTTTGGGGGGCTCTGGAGGGGTTTTGGGGGGGCTCAGGGGGGGCCTGGAGGGGTTTTGCGGGGGCTCGAGGGGCCCTGGGGGGGCTCAGGGGGGGCCTGGAAGGGTTTTGGGGGGGCTCTGGGGGGGGCTTGAGGCATTTGGGGGGGGCTCTGGGGTCACTGGGGGGACCCTTGAGGTGTTTTGGAGGGTTAATGGGGGGACCTTGAGGTGTTTTGGGGGGTCACTGGTGGGGCTGGGGGCTCGGGGGGGGGCCTGGGGGGGCTCTGGAGGGGGTTTTGGGGGGTCACTGGGGGGGGGGGTCTTTAGGTGTTTGGGGGGGCTCAGAGGTCACTGGGGGGGCCTTGAGGCATTTGGGGGGGGCCTGGAGGGGTTTTAGGGGACCTCAGAGGTCACTGGGGGGACCCTTGAGGTGTTTGGGGGGGGCTCAGTGGGGGCCTTGAGGTGTTTTAGGAGATCTTAGTGGTCGCTGGGGAACCTTTGAGGTGTTTTGGGGGGCTCTGGGATCATTGAAGGAGACCTTGAGGTGTTTTGGGGGGGCTCAGGGGTCACTGGAGGGGTTTGGAGGGTCACTGGGGGCACCCTTGAGGTGTTTTGGGGGGTCACTGGTGGGGCTGGGGGCTCGGGGGGGCCTGGGGGGGTCTGGGGGGTCCGGAGGGGGTTTTGGGGGTCACTGGGGGGGGGTCTGGAGGGGTTTTGGGGGGGGGCTCTGGGGTCACTGGGGGGGCCTTGAGGTGTTTTGGGGGGTTAATGGGGGGGCCTGGAGGGGTTTTGGGGGGGCTCAGGGGTCACTGGAGGGGTTTGGGGGGTCACTGGGGGGGCCTTGAGGTGTTTTGGGGGGTCACTGGGGGGGCCTTGAGGTGTTTTGGGGTGCTCTGGGGGGCCTGGAGGGGTTTTGGGGGTCTCAGGGGTCATTGAAGGACACCTTGAGGTGTTTTGGGGGTCACTGGGGGGGCCTTGAGGCGTTGGGGGGGGCTCTGGGGGGGGCCTGGAGGGGTTTTGGGGGGACTCAGGGGTCACTGGTGGGGTTTGGAGGGTCTCTGGGGGCACCCTTGAGGTGTTTTGGGGGGTCACTGGGGGGGCCTGGAGCGGCTTTGGAGGGGTTTGGGGGGGGCCTGGAGGGGTTTTGGGGGGCTCAGGGGTCATTGAAGGACACCTTGAGGTGTTTGGGGGGGGCCTTGAGGTGTTTTAGGGGATCTCAGGGGTCACTGGGGGGACCCTTGAGGTGTTTTGGGGGGCTCTGGGGGGGGGCCTGGAGGGGTTTGGGGGGCTCAGGGGTCATTGAAGGACACCTTGAGGTGTTTTAGGGGGGCTCTGGGGGGCCCTTGAGATGTTTTGGGGGGCCTCTGGGGGGCCTTGAGGTGTTGGGGGGGGCTCTGAGGGGGCCTGGAGGTGTTTT
>JACEWE010000076.1:157364-260147 GCA_014839755.1 Sylvia borin | reverse complement strand
GACACCCAGGGCGTGGGCTGGGGGGGAAACCAGGATAGACCCGGGATAGACCGGGATTGGACCGGGATAAACCCGGGATAGACCCGGGATAAACCTGGGATAAACCTGGGATAAACCTGGGATAAACCTGGGATAGACACGGGATAGCCCCAGGAGCGTTCAGCCGGCGCCAGGACACCCAGGGCGTGGGGCTGGGGGATAAACCGGGATAGACCGGGATTGGACCGGGATAAACCCGGGATAGACATGGGATAGACCCGGGATAAACCCGGGATAGACACGGGATAGACACGGGATAGCCCCAGGTGTGTTCAGCCGGCGCCAGGACACCCAGGGCGTGGGGCTGGGGGGGAAACCGGGATAGACCGGGATAAACCGGGATAAACCAAGATAAACCCGGGATAGCCCCGGGATAGACACGGGATAGACACGGGATAGACACGGGATAGACCCGGGATAGACACGGGATAGCCCCAGGAGCGTTCAGCCGGCGCCAGGACACCCAGGGCGTGGGGCTGGGGGGAAACCGGGATAGACCCGAGATAAACCGGGGATAAACCGGGGATAAACCGGGATAGACCCGGGATAGACCCGGGATAAACCCGGGATAAACCCGGGATAAACCTGGGATAAACCCGGGATAGACCCGGGATAAATCCCTGGGATGATCCCGGGATAGCCCCAGGGGGGTTCAGCCTCTGCCAGGACACCCAGGGCGTGGGGCTGGGGGAGAAAAACCGGGATAGACCTGGGATAAATCGGGATAAACTGGGATAAATCAGGATAGACCCGGGATAAACTGGGATAAATCGGGATAGACCCGGGATAAATCCCTGGGATAATCCCTGAGACCCTGGAGTACCCCTGAGATAATCCTGGGATAATCCCGGGATAGCCCCAGGTGCATTCAGCTGGCACCAGGACACCCAGGGCGTGGGGCTGGGGGGGATAAAAACCGGGATAGACCCGGGATAGACCCGGGATAAACCGGGATAAACCGAGGATAAACCGGGATTGGACCAGGATAACCCTGGGCATTCCCTCGACCCCCTGGGATCATCCCCCATCAGCCCCAGGGACCCCTCAGAGCCCCCCAGGACCCCCGAAACATCCCCAGGACCCCCCAAATCCCCTCCAGGACCCCCCCAAAACCCTTCTGGAGACCCCCCGGGATTCCCCCAGATCGCCTCAGGACCCCAAAACCCCCCAGGACACTTTGGGACCCCCCAAAACCCCCCAAAACCCTTCTGGACCCCCCAAAACCCCCCCAAAACCCTTCTGGACCCCCCAACTGCCCCCCAAACCCTTCTGGACCCCCCAAACCCCCCCCCAGGACCCTCCAAATCCCCTCAGGACCCTTCTGGACCCTCCAGATCCCCCCCCCCAAACACCCCCAAGACCCCCCTAAACTCCCCCAGGACCTTTCGGACCCCCCAAATCCCCCCAAAACCCCTCCCAGGACCCCCCCCCGAGCCCCCTCCCCACTCACAGCCCCTCGGCGATGCACTCCAGCACCAGGGTCTCCCCCCGGAGCGCCACGTGGGTGGGCTTGGGCTCCTTGGGGACCAGCAGGCGGGGCCGCCGGGACTGCACCGAGTTACCTGGGGGGGGAAGGGGCTTAGAGACCCCCCAAATCCATGAGGAGCCCCCCAAACCTTCCCAGGACCCCCCAAATTCATGAGGACCCCCCCAAATCCATGAGGACCCCCCAAATCCATGAGGACCCGCCCAAACCTTCCCAGGACCCCCCCAAATCCATGAGGACCCCTCAAATCTATGAGGACCCCCCCAAATTCATGAGGACCCCTCTAAATTCATGAGGACCCCCCCAAAATTCATGAGGACCCCCCTAAATTCATGAGGACCCTCCCAAGTCCATGAGGACCCCCCAATCAATGAGGACCCCTCAAATCCATGAGGACCCCCCCAAATCCATGAGGACCCCCCAAAATTCATGCAGACCCCCCAACCTTCCCAGGACCCCCCCAAATTCATGAGGACCCCCCCTAAATTCATGAGGACCCCCCCAAATCCATGAGGACACCCCCCCAAATCCATGAGGACCCCTCAAATCCATGAGGACCCTCCCCAAATCCATGAGGACCCCCCCAAATCCATGAGGACCCCCCAAACCTCAGGGGTGAGTGAAGAGCCCCCCACCAAAGCCCCCTCCTCATATGGGGAGGGGTCTCCCATGGGGGGGGTCCCCAGGTGGGGTTTGGGGGCTCTTGGGGGGGTCCTGGGGGGTCCCAGCCCACGATTTTGGGGGGGATTCTCCAAAAGGGAATTTAGAGGCTCCCACAGCATTTCCTTAGCGGGGAGACCCTGGAGAATTTGGGGGTGGGTTTGGGGGTCCCGGGTGGGTTTGGGGTTGAATTCAGGGGTCCCTGGGGATTTGGGGGTTCCTGAGGGTTTGGGGTTGGGTTTGGGTCCCCAGGGGGATTTTGGGGGCGGGTCCGGGGGTCTCTGAGGGTTTGGGGTTGGGTTGGGGTCCCGGGGGGATTTGGGGTGGGTCCGGGGGTCCCCGAGGTGTTTTGGGGCGGGTCCGGGGGTCCCCGGGGGATTTTGGGGTTTGGGGTGGGTCCGGGGGTCCCCGGGGGGATTTTGGGATTTGGGGTGGGTCCGGGGGTCCCTGAGGGATTTTGGGATTTGTGGGAGGTCCGGGGGTCCCGGGGGATCTTGGGGCGGGTCCGGGGGTCCCTGAGGTGTTTTGGGGCGGGTCCGGGGGTCCCCGGGGGGATTTGGGGATTTGGGGGGGGTCCCCCCGCTCACTGGGGTCACCCGCAGGTCCAGCGGCTCCTTCTGGATGATGGTGCGGGGTCCCAGGTAATGGGCGTGGCAGATGTAATCGGGGTGACTGTCCCCGACCTCAGCGTTGGCGAAGTACAGGAACCCGTCCTGGCCCATGCTGACCCGGGCGTCCTGGGCGATGTGAACAATGCCTGGGGGAAAAACCCTAAATTTACCCAAAACTGACCCCAAACTGACCCTAAACTGACCCGGGCGTCCTGGGCGATGTGCACGATACCTGGGGGAAAAACCCTAAATTTACCCCAAAACTGAGCCTAAACTGAGCCCAAACTGACCCCAAACTGACCCGGGCGTCCTGGGCGATGTGAACAATGCCTGGGGGGAGAAAAACCCAAAACTGACCCAAAACTGAGCCTAAACTGACCCTAAAACTGACCCTAAACTGACCCTAAAACTGACCCAAAACTGACCCCAAACTGACCCCAAACTGACCCGGGCGTCCTGGGCAATGTGCACAATGCCTGGGGAGAAAAACCCAAAACTGACCCCAAACTGACCCCAAAACTGACCCCAAACTGAGCCCAAACTGAGCCCAAACTGAGCCCAAACTGACCCTAAAAGTGACCCCTAAACTGACCCAAACTGACCCGGGCGTCCTGGGCGATGTGAACAATGCCTGGGGAAAAACCTAAATTTACCCCAAAACTGACCCCAAACTGACCCTAAACTGACCCCAAAACTGAGCCTAAACTGACCCTAAACTGACCCCAAACTGACCCAGGCGTCCTGGGCGATGTGAACAATGCCTGGGGGAGAAATCCTAAATCTGACCCCAAAACTGAGCCTAAACTGACCCCAAACTGACCCCAAACTGACCCGGGCGTCCTGGGCGATGTGAACAATGCCTGGGGGAGAAAAACCCAAAACTGACCCTAAACTGACCCTAAAACTGACCCCAAAACTGACCCGGGTGTCGTGGGCGATGTGCACGATCCCTGGGGAAAAAACCCTAAATTTACCCCAAAACTGAGCCTAAACTGACCCCAAACTGACCCCAAACCGACCCCAAACTGACCCGGGCGTCCTGGGCGATGTGCACGATCCCTGGGGGAAAACCTAAATTTGACCCCAAAACTGAGCCCAAACTGAGCCTAAACTGAGCCCAAACTGACCCCAAAGCGACCCTAAACTGACCCTAAACTGACCCCAAAGTGACCCGGGCGTCCTGGGCGATGTGAACGATCCCTGGGGAGAAAATCCCAAAACTGACCCTAAAACTGACCCCAAAGCTTAATCCTAAACCTGACCCCAATCTGGCCCCAAAGCCTGACCCTAAACTGGGCCCAAAACTGACCCCAAATGTGAGCCTAAAAGTGACCCCAAAGTGACCCCAAACTGACCCCAAACTGACCCCAAACCCCAAACCGGCCCCAAACCCAAACCAGGCCCGGGATCAGGAGCGGTCCCCAAACCCTGACCGAGGTGTCGGGAGATATTTTGGGGTGTCAGGGGAAAATTTGGGTTCAGGGGGGATTTGGGGGTTCGGGGGGGATTTGGGGGTGGTTTTGTTCGGGGGATTTTTGGGGTTCAGGAAGACTTCGGGGTTCAGGAACATTTCGGGGTTCAGGGACATTCCGGAGTTTTTGGGGTTCAGGGACATACCGGGGTTCAGGGAAGATTTTGGGGTTCAGGGAGGGATTTTTGGGGTTCAGGGACATTCCGGGGTGTTTTTTTCGGGGGGATTTGGGGTTCAGGGAAGATTTTGGGGTTCAGGGACATTCCGGGGTGTTTTTGGGGTTCAGGGAAGATTTTGGGGTTCAGGGCCATCCCGGGTGTTTTTTCGGGGGGATTTGGGGTTCAGAGAGGGATTTTTGGTGTTCAGGGAAGATTTTGGGGTTCAGGGACATTCCGGGGTTCAGGAACATTTCGGGGTTCAGGGAGGGATTTGGGGTTCAGGGCCATTTCGGGGTGTTTTTTGGGGGGATTTTTGGGGTTCAGGGAGGGATTTGGGGGTTCAGGGCCATACCGGGGTGTTTTTTGGGGGGATTTTTGGGGTTCAGGGAGGGATTTGGGGGTTCAGGGCCATCCCGGGGTGTTTTTCGGGGGATTTGGGTTCAGGGAGGGATTTGGGGGTTCAGGGACACCCCGGGGTGTTTTTTGGGGGGGATTTGGGGTTCAGGGCCATCCCGGGGTGTTTTTTCGGGGGGATTTGGGGTTCAGGGAGGGATTTTTGGGGTTCATGGAGGGATTTGGGGTTCAGGGCCATCCCGGGGTGTTTTTTGGGGGGATTTGGGGTTCATGGAGGGATTTTGGGGTTCAGGGCCATTCCGGGGTCCCCCCGCCCCCCCGGCCCCGCTCACGGCTGTTGAGCCAGTAGATCTTGGGGGCACGGCGCTCCGCGGGGGTCGCAGGGCAGCACCACGGGGTGCCCCTCCTCCACCCGCACCGGCGACACCTTCTCCTTGGGCCACTGCGGGGTGTCTGCGGGGACACGGCGGCTGCGGCACCCCGAAACCCGCGGGGACCCCAAAAACCAACCAGGGACCCCAAAAACAGGGACCCCAAAACCCACAGGGGACCCCGAAACAGAGAGGGGACCCCGAAACCCGCGGGGGACCCCAAAATCCACAGGGACACGGCGGCTGCGGCACCCCGAAAACCAACCAGGGGGACCCCGAAACCGAGAGGGGACCCCGAAACCCACAGGGGACCCCAAAAACCCACAAGGGAACCCCAAAACCAGCCAGGGGACCCCATTTGGGGAGGGTTTGGGGGGATTTGAGGGATTTTTGGGGTGAATTCGGGGGTTTTTGGGGTCATTTAGGGGTTTTTGGGCTCTCACTCTCGGCGATGACGCGGCTCTCAGGTGACAGTGCTGTCCCCAGGGATTTTGGGGTGATATAGGGGATTTTTGGGTGAATTCAGGGTTTTTTGGGGTGAAATTAGGGGATTTTTGGGGTGATTTAGGGTTTTTTTTGGGGGAATTAAAGGATTTTTGGGCTCTCATCTCGGCGATGACGCGGCTCTCGGGTGACAGCGCTGTCCCAGGGATTTGGGGTGAATTCAGGGTTTTTTGGGGTGATTTAGGGGGTTTTTGGGGTCTCACTCTCAGCGATGATGCGGCTCTCAGGTGACAGCGCTGTCCCCAGGGATTTTGGGTTTTTTTGGGGTGAATTAAGGGATTTTCGGGGTGGATTTGGGGATTTTTAGGGGTTTTTGGGCTCTCACTCTCGGCGATGACGCGGCTCTCGGGTGACAGCGCTGTCCCCAGGGGGATTTTTGGGATGAATTAAAGGATTTTTGGGGTGAATTCAGGGATTTTTAGGGGTTTTGGGCTCTCACTCTCGGCGATGACGCGGCTCTCGGGTGACAGCGCTGTCCCCAGGGATTTTGGGTTTTTTGGGGGTTTTTTGGGGTGAATTAAAGGATTTTGGGCTCTCACTCTCAGCGATGACGCGGCTCTCGGGGGACAGCGCTGTCCCCAGGGGATTTTGGGGTGAATTCAGGGTTTTTGGGGTGGATTTGGGGTTTTTTGGGGTGAATTAAGGGATTTTTGGGCTCACTCTCAGCGATGACACGGCTCTCAGGTGACAGCGCTGTCCCCAGCGCGTTGGTGGCCGCGCAGCGGAAGCGGCCCTGCAGGCGCCCGGCCACGCTGGCGTTGATGACCAATGTCCCCCCGCCCGGGGACACCGAGACCCCGGGAGCTCCGCCGAGAACGGGCGGTCCTCGCGTGTCCAGCGGAACCTGCGGGGACAGGGACAGCGCTCAGGGGACACTGAGGGGACACGGGGACAGCGCTCAGGGGACACGGGGACACTGAGGGGACAGAGGGGACACTGAGGGGACAGGGACAGCGCTCAGGGGACACGGGACAGCGCTCAGGGGACACTGAGGGGACACTGAGGGGACACGGGGACACTGAGGGGACAGGGACAACGCTCAGGGACAGGGGACACGGGGACAGCGCTCAGGGACACTGAGGGGACACGGGGACACTGAGGGGACAGAGGGGACACTGAGGGGACAGGGACAGCGCTCAGGGGACACGGGGACAGCGCTCAGGGGACACTGAGGGGACACGGGGACACTGAGGGGACAGGGACAACGCTCAGGGGACAGGGGACACGGGACAGCGCTCAGGGGACACTGAGGGGACACGGGGACACTGAGGGTCAGAGGGGACACTGAGGGGACAGGGACAACGCTCAGGGGACAGGGGACACGGGGACAGCGCTCAGGGACACTGAGGGGACACGGGGACACTGAGGGGACAGAGGGGACACTGAGGGGACAGGGACAGCGCTGAGGGGACACTGAGGGGACAGGGGACACGGGGACAGCGCTCAGGGGACAGGGGACACAGGGGACACGGGGACACTGAGGGGACACGGGGACAAAGCGGGGACAGAGGGGACAGCAGCTGAGCACGGGGACACCGGGGGACACGGGGACAGGACGGGGACACCAGGACTGCAGGGGACATTTGGGGACACGGGGACAGCAGGGGACACGTGAGGGGACATTCGATGAACAGGGGGTCACGGGGGGACACGGTGGGGACACAGGTGACCCAGGTGACACACAGGTGACACTAACGACAGAGATGAGCACACAGATGACATCCAGGTGACACACAGATGACATTAATGACCCAAGTGACACACAGATGACATTAATGACCCAGATGAACACACAGGTGACCCAGGTGACACACAGGTGACACTAACGACAGAGATGAGCACACAGGTGACATCCAGGTGGCACACAGGTGACACACAGGTGGCACACAGGTGACACAGAGGTGACACAGGGGTGACACCCAGGTGGCCCAGGTGACACCCAGGTGACACTAATGACCCAGGTGATACAGGTGACACACAGGTGACACTAATGACCCAGGTGACACACAGGTGACCCAGGTGACACCCAGGTGACACTAATGACCCAGGTGATACAGATGACACACAGGTGACACACAGGTGACATTAATGACCCAGGTGACACACAGGTGACACACAGGTGGGAAGTGACACAGGTGACACACAGGTGACACAGGTGACACACAGGTGACACTCACTCCACCGGGGGGTCTCCGGTGGCCGCGCACTTGAGGATGACGTCATCGCTGGGGAACACCACCAGCTGCTCGGGGGGCTGCTCCGTCAGCTCGGGGGCTGCTGGACTGGGGGGGACAGCGGCTGGGACCCCCCCTGCGACCCCCGGGACACCCCTGACCCTCTGCGACCCCCCTGTGACCCCCGGGACCCTCTGCGACCCCCGGGACACCCCCGAGACCCCCCGGAGCCACCCAAAAACTCCTCAAGACCCCCGAGCCCCCTCCTCAAAACCCTCGGGGACACTTGGACACCCCGGGGTGACCACGGAGACTCCCCGGGACCCTCCCCAAAGCACCCAGGACCCCTACGACCCCCAAAGACCCCCCCAGGAGCCTCCTCAACCCCCTGGGACCCCTTACGACCCCCCGGGGACACCCCCAGGACCCCCCAAAGACCCCCCAGGAGCCTCTCCAATTCCCTGGGACCCCCCAGGGACCCCCAGACCCCCCCCGAGCCCCAAAGCCCCCCTGGGACCCCGAACTCACGCTCGTGCAGCGAATCTGCACCATCCATTTGAGGGGGGGGCACAGGAGGGGGGAGGGGAGAGACAGAGCGTGAGTGGGGGAGGGGCGTCCTGTGAGACCCCCGAGAAAGGCGGGAGGGGGGAGGGGCGGGAAAAGGTGAGGGGGGGGCGGGGTCCTCGTGCAAAGAGGTGAATTTGGGGAGGGGTCCACGATGAGAGGAGGGGAATTGAGGGGGGGGTCCTAAAAAAAAAAAGGGGGGGGAGGGGAAAAGGGTTGGGGGAGGGGCGGTCCAGGTGAGAGGAGGGGAATTTGGGGAGGGGTCTCCATTTGGGGAGGGGTCTCCTCATGCCGGGGGGGGTCTCCTCATACCGGGGGGGGTGGGGGAGGGGAAGGGGGCGTGTCCTCATGCATCAGCAGGCGGCCCCAGCGCGGGGGGAGGGGCTCCATGCAGGAATCCGGGGTGGGGGTCGGTGGGGGGAGGGGCCATGCTCGCCCCCCGCCCCAAGCTGTCACTCACACTCGGGGGGGATGGCGATGGCGGCGCCCCGCCCCCCAGCAGCAGCAGCAGCAGCAGCGGGACGAGGCCACGCCCCCTGGGCGGCGCCATCGGGGCCCTGAGGGGGGGTCTGGGGGGAGGGTCCGGGGGGGGGTCGGTTTGTATTTTGGGGAGGGGGGGTCATATTTTAACCCCCCCTCATTAAACCCCCCCCCCCGATTTTTCAATCCCCTCCCCCTCCCCATTGTGCGGCGGGTTCCTCGCCCTCCCCCCCCCCCCGGCGGTGGTTGCCATGGCAACGGGCGGTGAGGGGACCCTGTCACCTTGGCCCGGAGACCCCCCCTCAACCCCTGCGACCCCCCCCCAATAACAACAACAACAATCCGCCCCTCCCCCCAGGGCGGAGCGCCGCCCCTCCCCAATTCAGCACCGCGGACAGCGACGGGACCCCCGAAACCGCCCGGAATTCACCCAAAATGCGCCCAAAGACACCCAAGGGTGCCTCAAAGCCTCTGGAAACCCCCGAGGCCTCTCAAAGACCCCCAAAGAGCCCCAAAAGCTCCAAAATCCGCCCGAAATCTGTCAGAATTCACCCGAAACATCCCAAAATCCACCCAAAAAACCCCAAAATCCACCCAAAATACCCAAAAATCCACCTGAAATACCACAAAATACACCCGAAATACCCAAAACATCCTAAAATCCACCCAAATCCCCGAAAATCCACCAAAACCCACCCAAAGCCACCCAAATCCCCCCAAAGCCTCTGGAAACCCCCCGAGGCCCCTCAAAGACCCCCCCAAACCCCCCCCCCACACCCAACCGGGGATCCCCTCACGCCCCTCCCCCATTCCCCACCCCCTCGGGGGGGGTCTGAGGATGCAAAGACCCTCCCCAAAAAAACAACCCCACCCCCCCTCGAGGTGTCGTTCGTCCCCCTCCTCCAGCCCTGGGGGGGCTTCGGGCGGAGCCGGGAATCGGGGACCCCTCCCCCCCCAAAATAATCCCGGAAGGATTTGGGGACCCCCGGGGGGAATTTTGGGACCCCCGGGGTGAATTTTGGGACCCCCCGGGGTGAATTTGGGACCCCCCGGGTGAATTTTGGACCCCCGCCCGGCCGGAAGCGGGGGCGGCCCCGGCGAGAACAAGGGGTCCCTTGTTGACCCCAAATTCCTGGGGGAGGGCGGCGGGGATGGCCCTGAGCTGACCCCTCCCCCACCCCAAAATCCCCCCCTTCACCCCAAAATCCATCCCCTCCCCCCAAAAAAATAAATAAATCGCCCGCGGGGGGAGGGGCGGGCACCTGTAGGGAAATGAGGAGGGGAGAGGGAAACACCGGGCTGCCCCTCCCCCACCCCAGCGGGACCCCGGCCACACCCAGAGCCCCTCCCCCCAAAATCCAACCCTGGGGGGCCCTCGGGGGGGGGGAGGGGCGGGGGGCGCCGAGGGGTGACGGAGCCGCTCCCCTCCCCCCCCGGCCCCACCCATCTGTTGGACGCGGCGGACCCGATAGAGAACCGATAGAGACCCTACAGACCCCCCCCGGGGACCCCCCGGGGCTGTTGGGACCCCCCCTAAATCCGTGTCCCCCCCGGAGCCGCCTCCCCCCACTGGGGCCTTCCGGAGAGCCAAAATTGCACCAAACAGCCCCAAATCGCCTCAAAATTCACCCAAAACAGCCTCAAAATCGCCTCAAAATTCACCCAAAGCAGCCTCAAAACAGCCCCAAAATTCACCCAAAACAGCCCAAAATTGCCTCAAAAATTCACCCAAAACAGCCCCAAAAACGGCCCCAAAATTCACCCAAAACAGCCTCAAAACAGCCCCAAAATTGACCCAAAACAGCCCCAAAAACAGCCCCAAATCGCCTCAAAATTCACCCAAAACAGCCCCCAAAAACGGCCCCAAATCGCCCCAAAACAGCCCCAAAATTCACCCAAAATCGGCCCAAAATTCACCCAAAATTCACCCCAAATCGGCCCCAAAATTCACCCAAAACAGCCCCAAATCGGCCAAAATTCACCAAAACAGCCCCAAATCGCCCCCAAATTCACCCAAAATCGCCCCAAAATTCAGCCAAAGCAGCCTCAAAACCGGCCCCAAATCCCCCAAAATCGCCCCAAAATCGGCCCCAAATCCGGCCCCAAAATCCCCCCCAAAACAGCCTCAAAATCAGCCCAAAACCGGCCCCAAAACCGCCCAAATCCCCTCAAACCAGCCCCAAATTCACCAAAGCAGCCCCAAACCTCCAGAGCCGGCTCCCCGCCCCGATTTCTGCCCCCCCAATCCCCTATAGGGCCCCTATAGGGTCACCTGGAGCCCCCCGCCTCAGCTGCCCCAATGGCAGCCCCAAAGCGCCCCTGGGCTCGGCCTGACCCTATAGAGCCCCTATAGAGCCCCTATAGAGCCACCTGTGCCCTACAGAGCCCCTATAGAGCCACCTGTGCCCCTCAGCCGGCCCTATAGAGCCCCTATAGAACAGCCTGTGCCTATAAGCCCCTATAGAACCGCCTGTGCCCTACAGAACCACTGTGCCCTATAGAGCCCCTATAGAGCCGCCTGTGCCCCATAGAGCCACCTGTGCCCTATAGAGCCCCTATAGAGCCCCTATGACAACACTGTGCCCCTCAGCCGGGCCCTATAGAGCCCCTACAGAACCACCTGTGTCCCCTAGTCCGACCCTATAGAGCCCCTATAGAACGCCCTGTACTCCCCCATCTGACCCTATATGCCCCTACAGAACCACCTGTGCCCTATAGAGCCCCTACAGAACCACCTGTGCCCTATAGAGCCCCTATAGAACCACCTGTGCCCTATAGAGCCACCTGTGCCCCCCGGTCTGACCCTATAGAGCCCCTATAGAACACCTGTGCCTCTGCCCAGCCCCACGGAGCACCTTGAGACCCACCTGGAGCTCCCGCCCGGCCCACAGAGACCTATAGGGACCCTATAGATCCACCTGTGCCTCTGCCCAGCCCCACACGGACCCTATAGACCCACCTCTACCTGTGCCCGGCCCTATAGAGACCCTACAGAAACCCCACAGACCCCCTTTACCTGTACCTGGCCCTATAGAGACCCTATAGACCCACCTCTACCTGTTCTCAGCCCCACAGAGACCCTATAGAAACCCACAGACCCACCTTTACCTGTACCTGGCCCTATAGAGACCCTATAGACCCACCTCTACCTGCTCTCAGCCCCACAGAGACCCTATAGAAACCCACAGACCCACCTTTACCTGTGCCCGGCCCTATAAAGACCCTATAGACCCACCTCTACCTGTGCCCGGCCCTATGGAAACACAGAGACCCCTCCCCAAACCCCAGAACCCCCGCCCCATCTTCACCCCCTAAAACCCCGGCCCTATAGAGACCCCGGCCCCATATAAACCCCCGGCCCTATAGAGACCCTACAGCTCCACCTAAACCCTGCCCAGCCCCATAAACACCCCGAGGACGCCCCCAGACCCTATTTTACCGCCCCTAAACCCCCCGACCCCAAAACAACCCCATAAAACCCCCCCAGACCCCTAAAGCCCCAGCCCCATAAACCTCCGGCCCTATAGAGACCCTACAGCTCCACCTAAACCCTGCCCAACCCCAATTTTACCGCCCCTAAACCCCCCCAGACCCCCTAAACCCCCCCAGACCCCCCTAAACCCCCCAGCCCCCATAAACGCCCCCAGACCCATATAAACCCCCCCAGCCCCCCCAAACCCCCCAGCCCACCTTTCCCCCTCCCCACCCCCTGAACGCAGCCCCCGGGACCCTCCCAAAGCCCCTCCTCGGCCTCGGCTCCCCCAAATCTCGGGTCCCCCAAAAGCTGAGGGTGCCCCCGAGACCCTGGGACCCCCCGGGACCCCCCGGAGCCCCCCGGAGCCCCCCGGGACCCCCAGGCCGTACCTGCTCCTGCCGCTCCCAGCTCGGGGCTGCGGCTGCCGCGGGGTTGACATAATCCGCCCGCAGGCCACGCCCCTCCGACAGGCCACGCCTACCGGCCACGCCCCCGCTAAAAACCACGCCCCCCCCCGTTCGGCCACACCCTGGGCGGGGGGTGGCGGGAAAGGGACCCCCGAGGGGGGGAGACACCTCGATTTGGGGTGAGACCCCCTGGGATATTTGGGTCCCAATTTGGGGTGAGACCCTCATTTTGGGGGGCAAAGACCCCCGAGGTTTATTGGGGGTCTCTATTTGGGGGTGAGAGCCCCATTTTGGGGTGAGACCCCCCTGGGATATTTGGGGTCCCCCATTTTGGGGTGAGACCCCCAGGAGGGGATTGGGGTCCCCGATTTCGGGGGTGACACCCCCATTTTGGGGGGCAAAGACCCCCGAGGTGGGTGGTTGAGCCCCTCACGGGGTTTTGGGGGGCTCTATTTAGGGGGTGAGACCCCCGGGATATTTGGGGTCCCAATTTGGGCGAGACCCCCATTTTGGGGGGACAAGACCCCCGAGGGATATTGGGGGTCTCTATTTGGGGGCTGAGACCCTCTAATTTGGGGTGAGACCCCCCAGGAGGAGATTGGGGTCCTCAATTTGGGGCGAGACCCCCATTTTGAGGGGTAAGACCCCCGTTGGGGGTTTGAGCCCCTCACGGGTTTGGGGTCTCTATTTGGGGGCTGAGACCCCCCAATTTGGGGTGAGACCCCGAGGGGGATTGGGGTCCTCAATTTGGGGTGAGACCCCCCAGGAGAGGATTTGGGTCCCCAATTTGGGGTGACACCCCCATTTTGGGGGGCAAAGACCCCCGAGGGGGGTGGTTGTGCCCCTCACGGGGTTTTGGGGGGCTCTACTTAGGGGGTGAGACCCCCCTGGGATATTTGGGGTCCCAATTTGGGTGAGACCCCCATTTTGGGGGGCAAAGACCCTCTCGGGATATTGGGGGTCTCTATTTAGGGAGTGAGACCCCCCATTTTGGGGTGAGACCCCCCAGGAGGGAATTGGGGTCCCAAATCTGGGGCGAGACCCCATTTTGGGGGGGCAAAGACCCCCGAGGGATATTGGGGGTCTCTATTTGGGGGTGAGACCCCCAATTTGGGGGTGAGACCCCCCAGGAGGGGATTGGGGTCCCCAATTTGGGGTGAGAGACCCCATTTTTCGGGGGCCAAAGACCCCCCTGGGATATTTGGGGTCCCCAATTTGGGGGTGAGACTCCCCAGGAGGGGATTTGGGGTCCTCAATTTTGGGGTGAGACCCCCATTTTGGTGTGAGACCCCCCAATTTGGGGGTGAGACCCCCCAGGAGGGAATTAGGGTCCCCAATTTGGGGGTGACACCCCCGAGGGGGGATTTGGGTCCCCAATTTGGGGGTGAGACCCCCCAGGAGGAGATTGAGGTCCTCAATTAGGGGTGAGACCCCCATTTTGGGGGGACAAAACCCCCGAGGGGGGTTGAATCCCCTCAGGGGGTTTTGGGGGTCCCGAGACCCTCATTTTGGGGGGGCCCAAACCCCTTAAAGGCCTTGAACCCCCCTCAAAAAAAGGAATTTAGGGTCTTTATTTGAGGAGGGGGGAGAAGACCCCAAATACTTGAGACCCCCCCTGAAGTTTTGGGGGTCACAATTTCGGGGTGAGACCCCCCAATTTAAGGGGAGGGGGAAGAGACCTCCCAAAAATTGAGACACCCCCCCAAAAATTGAGACACCCCCCCCAAAAATTGAGACCCTCCCCCCAAAATCTGAGACCCCCCAAAATTTTTGGGTCACTTGAGACAAGGAAACCCCCCAAATTGGGGACCCCCCCCCGGATTTTATTTTTGGGGGGGTGGAGCTGTGCCCCTCCCCCTCCCCGCCCCTCCCCACCCCAATTCCGGCAATCCCGCCCGCGGAATTCTGGGAAATTCCGGGAAAATTTGGGGATTTTTCCTTTCCCCACCCCCTTTTTCCCAAGAGACCCCCCCCAAAAAACATCACCCCGGGACATTCCCCTCCCCCCCCGCGGTGACGTCATGGAGGGCGGGTCTGACGTCATCACTTCCTCCAAATCCCGAAGAAATTGCCCCAAATTTTATTGGGAATTTTGGACCCCCAATTTGGGGGGGACAATTTTATTGGGGTCCGGGGGGGGATTTGGGGACCCCAAACGCCCAAATTTGGGGCGGGTCACCCCGGGTGGGGCTTTTGGGGTGTTTTGGGGTTTTTTGGGGCAATTTGGGTTTTTTTGGGGCAGTTTTGGGGTTTTTTGGGGGTGGTTTTGGGGGTCTTTTTGGGCAGTTTTTGGGGTTTTTTGGGGCAATTTGGGGTTTTTTATGGGCAGTTTTGGGTTTTTTGGGGGCAATTTGGGGTTTTTGGGGCAGTTCTTGGGGTTTTGGGGGCAGTTTTGAGTTTTTTTGGGCAATTTTGGGTAGTTGGGGGGTTTTGGGTCTTTTAGGGGCAGTTTTAGGCGTTTTATGAGGCAGTTTTTGAGTTTTTTTGGGGTAGTTTTTGTGCTTTGGGGCAGTTTTGGGTTTTTTTGGGGCAGTTTTGGGGGTTTTGGCGTGATTTTGGCTTTTTGGGGTCAATTTTGGCTTTTATGGGGTGGCTTTTGGGTCTTTTGGGGTAGTTTTAGGTTTTTTTTTATGGGGCAGTTTTGGAGTTTTTGGGGCAGTTTTGGGTTTTTTAGGGGCACTTTGGGGATTTTAAGGGGCGGTTTTTGGGGCAGTTTGATGTTTTTTGGGGCAATTTGGAGTTTTTTATGGGGCAGATTTGGGGTTTTTTGGGCAGTTTTTGGGGTAGTTTTGGGGTTTTTGGGGCAGTTCTGGAGTTTATGGGGCAGTTTCGGGGTTTTTTGGGGCAGTTTTGGAGTTTATGGGGCAGTTTGGGGGGGTTTGGTTTTTTGGGGCAGTTTTGGGTCTTTTGGGGGTAGTTTTAGGTTTTTCATGGGGCAGTTTGGGGTTTTTGGGGGCAGTTTTGGAGTTTTTGGGCAGTTTTGGGGTTTTTTGGGCAGTTTGGGGTTTTTAAGGTGTGGTTTTTGGGGCAGTTTTGTGATTTTTTGGGGCAGTTTTGAGGTTTTTTGGGGCAGTTTTGGGGTTTTTGGGGCAGTTTGGGGGGTTTTTTGAGGTGCTTTTTGGGCAGTTTAATGTTTTTTGGGGCAGTTTTGGGGTTAGTTTTTGAGGCAATTTTTGAAGCTTTTGAACCATTTCAACCCATTTTCTTAAACCTTTTTTTTTTTTTTTTTCCACGATTTTTTCGGACCTTTTGGGCTGTTTTTTTATTTTTAAACTCCTTTTTCCCCGCTGTGCTCAGGCCTGGATGCTGCTCTTGGTGCTGAAGGCCAGGTAATAAATCACCAGGCCGATGGCAGCTGCACCACCTCCGTGGACACCCAGGGCCCGTTCCAGGCGCCCTGGGGGGATTTGGGGGTCACCAGAGCGCCCCAAAACCCCCCGGACCCCCCCAAAATCCCCCCCCTCACTGAGCCCCAAATCTGCCGGGATTTTAATGGGGAGCCCCCAAAAAAATGAGATTTTCAAGTGTTTGGGGTGGTTTTTAAAGCTTTGGGATGCTCCAAAATCTTAGGGGGCACTCAAAAAATATCAGAAAATCCTAAAATTTCAGTGGGAACACCCAAAAATCCCAGAGAATCCAGTGAGAACCCCTAAAAAATCCTGGGACATCCCGAAATTCCAGTGGGAACCCCAAAAATCGCAGAAAATCCCAAAATCTCAGGGAGATCACCCAAAAATCCCAGAAAATCCTGAAATTCCAGTGGGAACCCCTAAAAAATCCGGGTGTTTCCCCCAAAAAACCCCAAAAATTCCAGTGAGAACCCCCGAAAAACCCCCCTGAGACACCCCAAAATCCCAATTTCTCCCCCTAAAATTCCACCTGGGACACCCCAAATCCCAATAACCGGCTCCCAAAACCCCCAGAGACCCCCAAAATCCCCCTGACCCCCCAAATCCCCCAGAGACACCCCAAATCCCTGAGCCCCCCCAAAAACCCCCAAACTCACCTCTCAGGATCCTCCTACACCCCCAAAAGCCCTGAAATTCCCCCCAAAACCCACGAGACCCCCCCAAAAACCATTGGAGGATCCCTCAAACCCCCGAAATTTGGGGGATCCCCCCCAAAACACCCCAAATTCGGGGGATCCCCCCCAAATCCCCCCCAAACCCACCTGTGGTCGACGTTGACGGTGAAGAGCGGCCGGATCCGGGACACGTCCTCGTTGTTCCTCTGGGCCTGGGGGGGGTTTGGGTTCAGGGGGGGATTTGGGGGTCCCCGGGGGTTTTGGGGGGTCCCCGGGGTTTTGGGGGTCCCGGAGCCCCCCCGGGTGCGGGGAGGGGTCCCCACCTTGCGCAGGGCGCTGTAGGATTCCTCGTCGAAGAATTTCACCTCGTAGGTGCCCGACTGGGCGTGGCGGTGCTCCAGGCTCCAGGACACCTGGGCAGGGGGCAAGGGGGGGCTTGGGACCACCGAGACCCCTCCCCAAATTCACCTGGGACCCCCAGAGCCCCCAGAGCTCACCTGAGACCCCCCCAGAGCCCACCTGACCTCACCTTAGAGCCCCAGAGCCCCCAGAGCTCACCTGAGACCCCCAGAGCTCACCTGAGACCCCCAGAGCCACCTGAGCTCACCTGAGACCACCTGAGCTCACCTGGGAGCCCCAGCCACCTGAGCTCACCTGAGACCCCCCCCAGAGCCCACCTGAGCTCACCTGAGAGCACCAGAGCCACCTGAGACCCCCAGAGCCACCTGAGACCCCCAGAGCCCACCTGAGCTCACCTGAGACCCCCAGAGCCCACCTGAGCTCACCTAGCTCCCCAAACCCCCTCACTGAACCCTCCCAGGGGCTCCTGATTCACCCTGAGCCCCCCAAAACCCCTCCCTAAATCCTCCCAGGGACCCCCCCCTCACCTGAGACCCCCCAAACCCCTCCTTAAACCCTCCCAGGGACCCCCCACTCACCTGAGCCCCCCCAATAACCCACCTGAGCCCCTCAGCTCAACCTGTCCAGACTTTCCTAAAGACCCTCCCCACTCACCTGAGCCCCCCAAACCCATCCCTAAACCCACCCACGGACCCCCCACTCACCTGAGCTCCTCCTTAAACCCTCCCATGGACCCCCCACTCACCTGACCCCCAAACCCCTCCTTAAACCCTCCGGGGACCCCCCACTCACCTGAGCCCCCCAAACCCCCCCAGTCTCACCTGGTACCTGCCCACGTCCTGCCCGCGGGTCACCGGGAACTGCTTCCCGTTCACATCGGCGTAAAGAGCCACGTTCTGCGGGGGAGGGGCAGCTCAGGGGGGGTCCGAGGGGGTCCCTGAAACCCCCCCTGAGCCCCGGGGGGTCTCTCACCTGGGCGCCGTTTTTGCAGACCAGCGAAATCTCCACCACGAAGACGCTCTCGGAGGCGATGACGGCGTCCGAGGTGGTGTAATAGGAGGGGCGATGGTGGGCTCGGGCACGGCTCACCTGGGGAGAGGGACGGCAAGACCACCCATGGGACCCCCCACCCAAGGGACCCCCCAATGTCCAGGATCTACCTTAAAACACTCAGATGAGACCCGCCCAAAACCATCCCAAGGACTCCCATTCACCTGAGTCCCCTCAGGCCTCCTCCCCGAACGCACCTGAGCTGCCAATAGACCCCCATTTCCAGGGGACCCCCTCATGGGACCCCTCATGGAGCTCACCCACCCCGCGACCCCTCATGGGACCCCCGGGCCCCTCACGGACCTCACCGGCCCCGCGACGCCCTCACGGAACCCCTTCTTCCCCTCATGGGACTCTCGGTCCCCTCGGTCCCCTCCTTCCCTCACGGCCCTCAGAGGTCCAACCCCAATGCTGTGGGACCCCCTCGGCCCTCACAGCCCCCAGAACCCCTCAGAGCCCTGACGACCCCCGGGTTCCCCTCAGAAACTCCCGTTCCCCCTCACGGGACCCCGATTTCCGCCCTACCCGCGGCCCCGCCGGCCGCCAGCAGCAGCAGCAGCAGCAGCAGCGGCAGCGCCCCGGCACCCGCCATGATCGGCCGCGCGCGCCTGCCCTCAGGCCCCGCCCTCTCGAAAAGCAGCCAATCAACGCCGGCCGCGCCTCCGCGTGAACCAATCAGAACGCGGCGGGCGAGTACCCGTGGGCCCTAACCAATGAGAAGAAAGCATGACGCCCAGCCCGCGCGCGACGTGGCCCGCGGTGGAGACGGGGGCGGGACCAAAAGGGAGTAGGGGTGGCTACGACACGCCGGGGGTGCGGTTAATGGATTGCGCACGCGCAACGCTGCTCCCACGCAGGTAAAATGGCGGCCGCCCCGCCTTGTGGCGCGGGAGGCGGAGCCGCGGCCGCGCCCCGGCGCATGCGCACTCTTGCCGTTGTCATAGCAACAGATGAGGGGCGGCGGCCGTAGCTCCCCCCGCCAGTTATCAGTTGAAGTTTTTTTCGCCCTCAAAACAAAGCGTGGCTGGGGAAAGGCCTCGGCGTTGAGATGTCGCCGTTCCGAGACAAAACGACGTGGGCGGTACCGCTTTTCTCGCCTGTCACCATGAGGCCTCACGGCGCCGCCCCTCCCAGGCACAAAATGGCCGCCGCGGCGTGAGGGCGTGGCGCGGGCGGGGCGGGGCGTGGCAAGAACTCTCGCGAGAATTAGAGCTTATCGCCCTATCGCCTCGCGTGGGCGGCGCCGAGATCTCGCGAGAACTCGCGCAGCCGGGGGGAGCATCATGGCGGCGGCATTGACGGCGGCGCGACGGCGCCTGATGCGGGCCGCGCTCCGGCCGCGCGCGGTGAGTGACCAATCAAAACCCGCTCCGCCGCCAACCGGGACCCGCCTTCGCTGGTTCCCGCCGGTTCTCGCCGGTTCCCTCCGCACCGGCGGCGCGCGATTGGCTGGCGCGCCGGTGGGGGTCGAGCGGCCGCCAGGAGGGGAGCGGCCCGGAAGTGGCGGACCGGACTCTGATTGGCTCTGCTGGGGGTGCGGCGCAGTTTCGCGAGTGCTGATTGGCTGATACTCGCAGGGAGCGGCAGCGCTTCGCGTTGTGATTCGCTAATATTTCCAGGAGGGGCGGTGCCTTTGGCCTGAACCATTGCGGGGGTCGTAAAGGGGGGGGTCGGGGGTGACCAAAGAGAGGTCGTGGGGGGGGGTTTCGGGACCCCCCAAATCATCGCCTAAACAAAGTTTAATTAAATTTTCTTCATTAATGAAGGTGTGGATTCCACAGGCCGCCATTTCCCACGAGGCCGAACGGCTCCACCTGCCCCCCGTGAGTGCGCCCCCCCAACCCCCTCCGACACCTGGGGGGGGTCGCAGGTACCCCCGGACCCCTTCGTCTTCCTCTTGGGGAGGTTTGGGGGGACCCCCGGCCTCGGGAGGGCTCCGAGCCCCAAATTTTGGGGTTCTGGGGAGACTTTGGGGTTTTCTGGGGGGACTTTGGGGTTTTGGGGGGACTTTGGGGGGGTCGCGACCCCCCCCGGTTCCATTTGTCACTAATTGTCCCCTTTTCTCCCCCCCCTCCCAACAGCAACGCAGCATCGTGAGTACCCCAAAAACCTCCTGAGGGGACCCCAAAACCACCAGGGACCCCAAGAAATCCTGGGAGGGGGCCCAAAAACACCGAGGGGGGGCCAAAACCACCTGGGGGCTGCAAAATTCACTGGGGTGGGTCCAAAAAGAAATGAGGGGTCGAAAATGAACTTGGGGGGCCCAAAAATCCCCCATAAAAAACACTTGGGACCCAAAAAATCTCGTAGAGGGACCCCAAAATACCCTCGGGGGGTCCAAAAATCACCCCAAAACAGCGGGGGGGCCAAAAAGAATTGGGGAGCCCAAAAATCTCCACGGAGGGTCCCAAAATTCACTCGGAGGGGCTCAAAAATCACTTTGAATCCCCCCAAAATCATCAAAAGGCTCCAAAAATTTACTGGTAGGGTCCCAAAATTCACCAGGGGGTCCCAGGATTGGGGAAAATTCGGGAAAACTCGAGAAAATTCGGGAAAATTCTGGAAAGGGGAAGGGTGAGGCCCCCGGGGTGGGATGAGGACCCCCCCAATCCTCCCCTGACCCCCCCAAAATGCCCCCCGCAGCCCCCCCGGCCAAATACGGGGGCCGACACACGGTGACACTGATCCCGGGGGACGGCATCGGGCCCGAGCTGATGCTGCACGTCAAAGAGGTCTTCAGGTGGGTGCCCCCCACCCAAAAAACAATGAACACCCATTTTTGGGGTCCCCACCCTCAAGGGGAGGGCTGATGCAAATGAGGGAGAAAAACCCGCTCCAGAGGCATCATGGGAGAGGAAATGTGAAATTTTGGGGGGAAAATTGGTGCTTTTGGGGGGATTTGGGGAGTTTTGGGAAGATTTTAGGAGTTTTGGGAGAGGATTTGGGGGGTTTTGGGGGGGATTTTGGGTGTTTTTGGGATGTTTTGGGGAGGATTTTAGGTGTTTTTGGAGGGGATTTTGAGTGTTTTTGGGGGGGATTTTGGGATATTTATACTTTTTTTTACAACACCTTATAAACGTTTTTCAGTTTATTACTTTCGCTGCCCAATTCAGTTAATTTTTCCAACCAATTATTTTACCTCTTTTGATTAAGTAATAACGAGCGTACAGCAAACACAAACAAATAAATAAAAAAACCAACAGAAATAATAAACACATTAATACATTTCATTTAAAAATACGTTTTAAGTGCTTCTGTTGGCACATAAATATATAAATTAAATATACTTTTATTAGAGTGTAATTATAACAGTAAATGGATAACAAAAACAAAATGGCGTCTGTATTAATATTTCACGTAGAAATGCAGGAATAAGAATTTAAACAGTAAGAAGAATACAAAAAGAAATAATTTTTGCATCTTTCACAGTTTTAATTCCCCAAAAATTACCTGTTTGGAAAATTCCAGCTCAAATTTCTCCTCTCTCAACATTTTTTTTCCCATTTTGTGGCTTTATAAAAAGCGTGTTTTATCTCCAGATTTCCCTGCAGGAGCACGAAACTCTGGGAGGTTTAAATCGGATTTTTAGCCTTTTTAACGTGGTGTTTTGCCCCCAGACACGCCTGTGTGCCCGTGGACTTCGAGGAGGTTCGTGTGAACTCGGAGGCGCCCGAGGACGACGTGCAGAACGCCATCACGGCCATCCGCCGCAACGGCGTGGCCCTCAAGGGTCAGGGGGGGCTCAAATGGCCCGAAACAGCCCCAAAATGTGCTCTGAAATCACCCAAAAACAGCCCGAAATCTGCTCCAAAAACCCCCAAAATCTGCACTGAAATCACCCAAAAAAACACCCGAAATCTGCTCCAAAATTGCCCCAAAATCTGCTCTGAAATCACCCCAAAACACCCCGAAATCTGCTCTGAAATCACCCAAAAACAGCCCGAAATCTGCTCTGAAATCACCCAAAAAACACCCCGAAATCTGCTCAAAAAAACACCCCAAAATCTTCTGCGCTGAAATCACCCAAAACACCCCAAACAGTCCTCAAAATCCCTGAAAACTCCCCAAAGTCCCCCCAAAAATCCCTGAAATCCCCCAAATCCCCCCCAAAATCCTGAAATCTCCCCAAAATTGCCCCAAAACTCCCTAAAAAATCTCGCCAAAAATCCCTAAAAACTCGCCAAAATCCCCCCAAAAATCTTTGAAATCTCTCCCAAAAATTCCCGCCAAAAATCCCTGAAATCCCCAAAATCCCACAAATCCCCCCAAAATCCCCCCCAAAATCCCTGAAATCCCCTCAAATCTCCTCAAATTCCGTGAAATCTCCCCAAAATCCCAAAAAATCCCCCAAAATACACCAAAAAATCCCCCAAATCCCCCTAAAAATCCCTGAAATCCCCCAAAATACACCAAAAAAATCCCTCAAATCTCCCAAAAATTCCCAAAAATCCCATTGAAATTCCCCAAAAATCCCCCAAAAACCCCAAACTCCTGAAATCCCCCAAAATCCCCCCAAAATCCCTAAAAACTCCCCAAATCTCTCCCTTCAGGGAACATCGAGACCAACCACAACCTTCCCCCCAGCCACAAATCCCGCAACAACCTCATCAGGTGCGCCTCATTTGCATATCCCGGGCCTCATTTGCATATCCCGGGGTTCATTTGCATATGTTTGGGGTGGTTTTGCGTGTTTAGGGGGTTCATTTGCATAATTTTGGGGTTTGTGGGGTCCAGTTGGTGTTTTGGGGGTTCATTTACCTAATTTGGGGGGTTCATTTGCATATTTGGAGGTTCATTTGCATATTTTGGAGCTCGCTTGCATCTTTTGAGGGTTCATTTGCATCTTTTGAGGGTTCATGTGCATCTTTTGGGGACTTATTTGCATATTTGGGGTTCATTTGCATTTTTTTGAGGGTTTGTTTGCATCTTTTGGGGACTCATTTGCATCTTTGGGGGCTCATTTGCATTTTTAGGGCCTGATTTGCACGTTTTTCGTTAATTTACAGATTTTAGGGCCTGATTTACACATTTCAGGGGTCAATTTGCAAAATTTTTGGTTAATTTTCACTTTTTTTGGTTAATTTTCACGTTTTAAGGCCTAATTTCGGTGTTTTAGGGCTGATTTAGGTGTTTTAGATCTTGATTTGCACGGTTTTTTTGGTTAATTTGCACATTTTAGGGCCTAATTTTCACATTTTAGGGCCTAATTTCGGTGTTTTAGGGCAGATTTACACGTTTTAGATCTCGATTTGGATGTTTTTTTTGGTTAATTTTCACATTTTAGGGCCTAATTTTCATGGTTTAGGGCCGATTTAGACATTTTAGATCTCGATTTGTACGGGTTTTTTTGTTAATTTGCACGTTTTAGGGCCTAGTTTTCATGTTTTAGGACCTAATTTACATGTTTTAGGACCTAATTTTCACGCTTTAGGGCCTAATTCAGGTGTTTTAGGGCCGATTTGGGTGTTTTAGATCTCGATTTGCACGGGTTTTTTTTGGTTATTTTGCACGTTTCGGGGTCGCTGTGCACGTTTGGGGCTCCCAGGACCAGCCTGGATCTCTATGCCAACGTGATCCACTGCCGAGCCTCCCCGGGGTGGAGACGCGGCACCGCGACATCGACATCCTCATCGTCAGGGAGAACACCGAGGGCGAGTACAGCTCCCTGGAGCACGAGGTGGGCGCCCCAAAAAGGCCCAAAGCGGGGCTGAAACTACCCAAATCCCACAAAAAATAACGGGAATCCCGGAAAAAATATCGGGAATCCTGGAAAAAACAATCGGAATTTGAGAAAAAACAACCGAAATCCCCCCAAAAAACAACCAAAATGTCCCCGAAACAACTGAAATCCTGTGAAAAATAACAGAAATTTGAGGAAAAACAATTGAAATCCCAGAAAAAACAACTGAGATCCCAAAAAACAACCAAAAATGTCCCCAAAATGACAGAAATGCTGTGAAAAAAACCGAAATTTGAGGAAAAACATCTGAATCGCAGAAAAAGTAACTGAAATCCCAAAAAAACAACCAAATGTCCCCAAAACGACTGAAATCCTGTGAAAAAATAACAGAAATTTGAGGAAAAACAATCGAATCCCAGAAAAAACAACTGAAATCCCACAAAACACCCAAAATTGTCCAGGAAACACCAAAAGTTCAGCTAAAAACACCCAAAATTCCCAAAACCGCCCCAAATCTTCCCCAAATACCCCAGGAAACACCCCAAATTCACACCCTCGTTGAAGATGCCACGCCCTGAGGATGATGCCCCGCCCCCTGCCACACCCCATGACCGATGCCCTGCCCCTACCACGCCCTATTGTGAGGTCACGCCCCCTGCCCCGCCCTCCCACATCCTGTTGCTGATGCCACACCCCCGTGGGTGATGTCACACCTCCGCCCTACCTGTGCCACACCTGTAGCTAATGCCCCGCCCCTGCCACACCCTGTGGCTGTTACCCCCCCCTGCCACACCCTGTGACTGGTGCCCCGCCCCTGCCACACCTGTGACTGATGCCCCGCCCTGCCACACCCTGTGGCTGATGCCACACCCCTGCCACACCCTGTAGCTAATGCCCTGCCTCTGCTACACCCTGTGGCTGATGCCACGCCCATACCACACCCTGTGGCTGATGCCCCGCCCCTGCCACACCCTGTGGCTGGTGCCCCACCCCTGCCACACCCTGTGGCTGATGCCCCGCCCATGCCACACCCTGTGGCTGATGCCCCGCCCATGCCCCGCCCCTGCCACGCCCCTTTCCCCCCCGCAGAGTGTGGCGGGGGTGGTGGAGAGCCTGAAGATCATCACGGCCGGACGCTCGCGGAGAATCGCCCATTACGCCTTCGGGCTGGCGCGGGCGGCCGCCAGGAGATCCGTGACCGCCGTGCACAAGGCCAACATCATGTACGGATTGGGGGGGGTTGGGGGAGTTTGGGGGGTCCTGGAGGAATTTGGGGGGTCCTGGGGGGGGTTGGGGGGGTCCTAGAGGGGTTAGGGGGGGATTTGGGGGGTCTGAGGGGGGTTTCGGGGTGTTTGGGGCTGGCGCGGGCGGCCGCCAGGAGATCGGTGACTGCTGTGCACAAGGCCAACATCATGGATGGACTGGGGGGGTTTAGGGGGTCTTGGGGGGGATTTGGGGGCCTGGAAGGGATTGGGGGGGAGTTTGGGGGGTCCTTAGAGAGGTTTTGGGGGTCCTGGGGGATTGGGGGATTTGGGGGATCCTAGGGGGAATTTGGGGGTCCTGGAGGGGGTTGGGGGGTCCTGGGGTGTTGTCAGGGGGTCCCAGGGACACGTTGGGGCATCTTTGGGGGGTTTTGGGGATCCTGACTCCAGCTTCACTTAAAAAACCTGTGGGATGAGCTGTTCCCACACCCCCCAATTGGGACATCCGGGGAGGGGATCCCCGATTTTGGGGTGAAATCCCGGGTTTTTGGGGGTTTCTCACCCCCCTGACCCCGCAGGAAGCTGGGGGACGGGCTGTTCCTGGATTTTTTTGGGGTGAATCTCAGATATTTTTGGGATTCTCAGCCCCTGACCCGCAGGAAGCTGGGGGACGGGCTGTTCCTGTATTTTTTGGGGTGCAATCTCACATTTTTGGGGTCCTGACCCCGCAGGAAGCTGGGGGACGGCTGTTCCTGTATTTTTTGGGGTGCAATCTCACATTTTTGGGGTCCTGACCCCGCAGGAAGCTGGGGGACGGGCTGTTCCTGCAGTTTGGGGTGAAATCTCACATTTTTGGGGTGCAATCTCACATTTTTGGGTCCTGACCCCGCAGGAAGCTGGGGGACGGGCTGTTCCTGCAGTTTGAGGTGTGATCCTGTATTTTTGGGGTGAAATCTCACATTTTTGGGGTGAAATCTCAGATTTTTGGGTCCTGACCCCGCAGGAAGCTGGGGGACGGGCTGTTCCTGTATTTTTTGGGGTGAAATCTCACATTTTTGGGGTGAAATCTCAGATTTTTGGGTGCAATCTCACATTTTTGGGTGTCCTCACCCGCAGGAAGCTGGGGGACGGGCTGTTCCTGCAGTTTGGGTGAAATCTCAGATTTTTGGGTGAAATCTCACATTTTTGGGGTGAAATCTCACATTTTTGGGGTCGTGGCCCCGCAGGAAGCTGGGGGACGGGCTGTTCCTGCAGTTTGAGGTGTGTTCCTGTATATTTTGGGGTGAAATCTCACATTTTTGGGGTCGTGGCCCCGCAGGAAGCTGGGGACGGGCTGTTCCTGCAGTGCTGCCGGAAGTGGCGGCCGAGTACCCCGAGATCACGTTCCGCAGCATGATCGTGGACAACACCACCATGCAGGTGTGCCGGCCCCGCCCCCGCGGCGCTCCCGGCGCTCCCAGTGCTCCCAGTAACCCCAGTTCCCCCCTTGGCTGTGCCCAGCTGGTGTCCAGGCCGCAGCAGTTTGACGTGATGGTGATGCCAAACCTCTACGGGAACATCGTCAACAACGTCTGCGCCGGCTGGTCGGGGTCCTGGCCTCGTGCCGGGGGCCAACTACGGCCACGACTACGCCGTCTTCGAAACCGTGGGTCTGGGGAGGGTCTGGGGAGGGTCTGGGGAGGGTCTGGGGGTCCTGGTGGTCCTGGGGGTCTCTGGGGGGGTTTGGAGGGTCCTGGGGGGTCTGGGACACAGGCGTGGGCACCCTGGGGTCACTGGGAGGAACTGGGAGCACTGGTGTAATCAGAGCTAACTACGGCCACGACTGCGCCGTGTTTGAAACCGTGGGTCTGGGGGGTCCTGGGGGGTCCTGGGGGGGGTCTGGGGGGGTCCTGGGGGGTCCTGGGGGGGTCTGGGACATAGGTATGGGCACCCTGGGGTCACTGGGAGGAACTGGGAGTCACTGGTGTGACTGGAACTAACTACGGCCACGACTGCGCCGTGTTCCAAATTGGGGGTCTGGGGGGGCCTGGGGGGGCACTGGGATGTTACTGGGAGCACTGGGGGGGCACTGGGGGGGTCCTGGGGGGGTCTGGGTCACAGAGATGGCCACCGTGGGGTCACTGGGAGCACTGGGGGGTAACTGGAGGTAACTGGAATCCCTCAGGGGGTCACTGGGAGCCCCCAGAAGGTAACTGGGAGGGAACTGGGATCCTCAGGAGGGTAACTGGGAAGGAACTGGGAGGTAACTGGAGGTAAGTGGGAGGGAACTGGGGGTAACTGGTGGTAACTGGGAGGTAACTGGGGTTAACTGGGAGATAACTGGTGTCACTGGGGGTAACTGGTGGTAACTGGGAGGTAACTGGTGTGTAACTGAAGGTAACTGGAGGTAACTGGGCGGTAACTGGGAGGTAACTGGTGTCCCCGGTGTCCCCAGGCCACGCGGAACACCGGCAAGAGCATTGCCAACCGCAACATCGCCAACCCCACGGCGGCGCTGCTGGCCGCCTGCATGATGCTGGACCACCTGCGGTGGGCGGGGCTTGGGGCTCACCTGGGGAAGGGCGGGGCACACCTGGGGAAGGGTGGGGCACAACTGGGAGGAGTTTGGGAGGGGCTGGGAACACCTGAGAGGGACTAAAGAACACCTGAGGAGGGGTGGGGCACACCTGGGGAGGGGCTGGGGAGGGGGCGGAGCCTCCCGCAGGTGTGGTGAGGGGCAGGGCGGGGCCTCTATGGCTGGGTGTGGCTCGCTGATGTGGGCGTGGCCCGTTCTCGCCCCGCCCCCAGGCTGCACAGCCACGCCTCCACCATCCGCCAGGCGGTGCTGGCGTCGCTGGACGACCCCCGGGTAAGCCCCGCCCCCACCTGCCCCGATGGGCGTGGCCACAGCCCATGGGCGTGGTCACCGCCCTGTGGGCGTAGCCCCACACCTGTGGGCGTGTCCCTGAGCCGGCCCCGCCCCCGCAGACGCACACCCCGGACATCGGCGGCCAGGGCACAACGTCGGGCGCGGTGCAGAGCATCATCAGCCACCTGCCGCGGGCCTGAGGGGCCGGGACCCCCAAAACGGCCCCGGGGACCCCGAAAACCACCCCAGGGACACCAAGGACACCAAAAATCACCCCAGGGACCCCAAAAACTGATCTAGGACCCCAAAAATCACCCCAGGGACCCCAAAATCACCCCAGGGACCCCCAAAACGGCCCCCGGGGACCCCAAAAACGGCCCCTTAGACCCCGAAAAATCACCCCAGGGACTCCAAAAACTGACCTGGGACACCAAAAATGGCCCCGGGACCCCAAAGCACCTCCAGGACCACAATGCACCCCAAGGGACCCCAATGCACGTCAGGACCCCAAAACACCCCTAGGACCCTAAAACACCCCCAGGACCACACACAAACACTCCAGGGACCCCAAAACACCCCCAGGGACCCCCCAGGACCACACCCAGACCCCCAGGACCCCAAACACCCTCAGGACCACACACAGAACACCCCTGGGACCCCCAAACCTCACAGGACCACACACAGAACACCCCGGGACCCCCAAAACCTCTCCAGGACCCTAAAACTTCTTCAGGATCTTCCCCTGAACCCCTCAGGACCACACAGGAGACCCCCTTGGACACGCCCAGGGACCCCCCAGGACCACACAAAACACCCCAGGGACCCCCAGGCCACACCTGAGACACCCCTGGGACCCCCAAACCTCACAGGACCACACCTGAGACCCCCAGGACCACACCTGAGACACCCCTGGGACACCCAAAGCCTCACAGGACCACCCTTGGGACCCCCAAACCTCACAGGACCATCCTTGGGACCCCCCAAACCTCACAGGACCACACCTGAGACACCCCTGGGACCCCAAACCTCACAGGACCACACCTGACACACCCCTGGGACCCCCAAAGCTCACAGGACCACACCCGAGACACCCCTGGGACCCCCAAACACGTCTTGGACACCCCCAGGACCCCTCAGGACCACACACGAGACCCCCGGGACCCCCCTGGGACCCCCAAACACTCCAAGGACCTCCTCCAAAATCACCAAAAAACACCCCAATAAACACTGCAAGGGCGCCCCCCTGTGGCCGTGGTTTATTGAGGTGGTGGGCGTGGCCGGGAGGGCGTGGCCCTCATCAGGACCACCCCAAAACCACCAATAAACCCTGAGAAGCGCCCCCCTGCGGCCATGATTTATTAAAATGGGGTGGGCGTGTCTAGGGGTGGAGCCTTCACTAGAACCACCCCAAAATCACCAATAAAATCCTCACGAGCGCAATTGGTTGGCTGAGGCGAGGTGGGCGTGCCCGGGGGGCGTGTCTAGGGGCGGAGCCTTCCCTAGAAGCACCCCCAACCCCCCAATAAACACTGCAAGGGCGCCCCCCTGTGGCCATGATTTATTAAAATGGTGTGGGCGTGCCCGGGGGCGTGTCTAGGGGCGGAGCCTTCACCAGACGCACCCCAAAACCACCAATAAACACTGCAAGGGCGCCCCCCTGTGGCCGTGGTTTACTGAGGCGGGGTGGGCGTGGCCGGGGCGTGGCCGGGGGCGTGTCTAGGGGCGGAGCCAGGGGTGCTGCAGGCACTGGCGGGCCGTGGCCCTGCGGCCCGGCTCGAAGGCCAGCATGGGCCGCAGGAAGCGGCGAAGGCGGCCGCCGGCCCCCGCGGCCACTCGTACTTCTCCTGCAGCACCGCGCGCAGCCCCCAGGGCCGCAGGTGCCGGATGTGCCGCAGCTCACCTGCGGAAGGGGCGGGGTCAGGGGCGGGGACAGCGCGGGACACGCCCCTCGCCCGTGGTACTGAGGTTAGGGAGCGACACGCCCGAATTGGCCTCGCCCCTAAAGGGAGGGGTGTGGTCGGGATGTGCCCCTCCCATCGAGGAGGGAGGAGTCAAAAAGGGACACGCCCCAATCCTGAGGTGGCCACACATAATAAAAAGGGTGTGGTCAGGACATGCTCCTCCCCTTGTGGGTGGGGTTATGGGAGGATAAACCCCGCCCCCTCCACACCCCTGCTGAGCGCGAATCCCTTCACTATGACCACGCCCCTAAAAGTGTGGCACCACCCCTCATTTGCATAACCCCGCCTTGCCCCACCTGCCAGACCCCGCCCCTATCGCACCTTTAGAGCCACACCCAGCCCTTAACCCCGCCCCTCAGACCCCATCATCCCTGGCCACACCCACTGAATGAATCCATCCCTGACCACGCCCACAGACCACACCCACGCCTGGCCCCGCCCCCGGCCCGCCCTCACCTTTCCTGTTGAAGAACTCTCGGGAGTAGCGCCCCCCCAGGGCCACGTGCCGCGGGATCTCCCCCAGCAGCTCGATCACGTGGGCGATGTGGTCTGAGGGGGCGTGGCATGTTTCAGCCACGCCCACCGCCTTCAGCCACGCCCACCCCACTGGATCCATGTCGGCCAAACTCCCCCCACATTTGGTGCCACCCACTTTTGAGCCACGCCTCTACATCCAGGCCACGCCCTTTGATGTCCCATCCCCAAAGACCACACCCTTGGGTCAGGCCACACCCCCCTGGCTTCCTATTGGTTTCCAGAGACACCATCCCATGGGACCACGCCCCTTTTACATAATTTATCTCACCCGTCTGTGCCACACCCCTGAGGCCACACCCACTCCGAGGCCACACCCATGTCACACCCACCCTCATTGCAGCCGCACCTTCCCCAAGCGGGGCTGGCCACACCCACCTTTAAGGCCACACCCACCCCGAGGCCACACCCACTTCTAGACCATACCCAGCCCACACCCACCGCGAGACCCCGCCCACCGCGAGGCCCCGCCCCGGCCACACCCACCCTCGTCGCGGCTGTACTCCTCCCCCGAGTGCGGCTCGAACAGGTAATCGCCCGTGGCCAGCTCGAACGCCTGGGGGCAACCGGGAGTGGGGAGGGGTCCCGGGGGCAGGGCAGCCCCGCCCCCCCAATGGAAGCCCCGCCCCTCATTATTTGGGATCGAGAGAAGGCCCCGCCCCTCAGCAGGGGCTCCAGCAGACCCCCTCTGGCCCTGGGGGTCCGTGGGGAGCCCCCTCCTCACCCTGGGGGTCCCTCAGAACCCACCCCGGGGGTCCTTCAGCCCCCCCTGCCCCACCCCGGGGGTCCCTCAGCCCACCCCAGGGTCCCCCAGCCCACCCCGGGGGTCTCCCAGCCCCACCCCAGGGTCTCCCTGCCCACCCCGGGGGTCCCTCAGCCCACCCGGGGGTCCCTCAGAGCCCCCCCTGTCCCACCCCAGGGTCCCCCAGCCCACCCCGGGGTCCCCCAGCCCACCCGGGGTCTCCCCGCCCACCCCGGGTCTCCCCGCCCACCCCGGGGTCCCACCATGCCCACCCCGAGGGTCCCCCAGCCCACCCCAGGGTCCCCCAGCCCACCCCAGGGGTCTCCTCGCCCACCCCAGGGTCCCCCAGCCCAGCCCAGGGTCCCCCAGCCCCACCCCAGGGGTCTCCCTGCCCACCCGGGGATCCCTCAGCCCAGCCCAGGGTCCCCCAGCCCACCCCGGGGTCCCTCAGCCCACCCCAGGGTCCCTCAGCCCACCCGGGGGTCCCCCAGCCCACCCCGGGGTCCCTCAGAGCCCCCCCTGCCCCACCCCGAGGGTCCCCCTGCCCCACCCCAGGGTCCCCCAGCCCACCCCGGGGGTCCCTCAGCCCACCCTAGGGGTCTCCCTGCCCCACCCCAGGGGTCTCCCCGCCCACCCCGGGGGTCTCCCCGCCCACCCCGGGGTCCACCATGCCCACCCGGGGGTCTCCCAGCCCACCCCGGGGTCCCACCATGCAGGCCGTGCTCCAGATGTCGGCGGGGGGCCCGTAGCCGGCGCCCAGCAGCACCTCCAGCGCCCGGTACTGCCGCGTCTGGATGTCCTCCGTGAAGTGTTTGTGCTGCGGGGACACCCCGAAATACACACAGGGGAACCCCAAAACACACACAGGGGACACCAAAACACACACAGGGGACACCGGGTCACCCGGCACCCCGAAATATACACAGGGACCCCAAAACACACACAGGGGACACCAAAACACACCCAGGGGACACCAAAACACACACAGGGGACACCGGGTCACCCGACCCCGAAACACACCCAAGGGACACCAAAACATACACAGGGGACCCCAAAATACACACAGGGGACACCAAAACACAGCCCAGGGACACCAAAATACACACAGGGGACACCGGGGTCACCCGGCACCCCGAAATATACACACGGGACACCAAAACACACACAGGGGAACCCCGAAACACACACAGAGTGCCCCAAAACACACACAGGGGACACCGGGTCACCCGGCACCCCGAAACACACCCCGGGATCCCAAAATACACACAGGGACCCCCAAAACACACACAGGGGACACCAAAACACAGCCCAGGGACCCCAAAACACACCCCGGGATCCCAGTGCCCTCCCAGTCCCCCCAGACCCCTCCCAGCCCCTCCCAGTCCATCCCAGTTCCCCCCAGTTCCCTCTCAGTCCCCCCCAAATCCCTCCCAGTCCCCCCAGTCCCCCCAGTCCCTCCCAGTTCCCTCCCAGTCCCCCCCAGTCCCCCCAAATCCCCTCCCAGTCCCCCCAGTTCCCCCCCAGTCCCCCCCAGTCCCCCAGTCCCTCACCACCCAGCAGCCGTTGCCCAGGTCGGCGATCTTCACTCGCAGCCGTGGGGCCGCTCGGGGGTCCAGGGGGTTCTCCTGCCCCCCCGGCAGCGTCCCCTCCCCTGCCAGGGACACCGGGCACCTTGGGGGGACACCTGGGACCCCCCACAGCCCCCAGACCCACCCTGAGCCCGAAGTGCCCCTCCTCAAATCCCCCCCAGTCCCCAAATTCACCAAATTCACCCCAAACTGCCCTCCACACCCCCCCAAAACCCCAAATCCCCCTAAATCCCCCAAACTGCTCCTCCAGACCCCAAACTGCCCCCTCCAGAACCCCCCAAACCCCCCCAAATGCCCCCAAACTGCCCTCCACACCCCCCAAACCCCAAATCCCCCAAATCTTCCCCAAATCCCCCCAACCGCCCCTCCACACCCCCCCAAAACCCCAAATCCACCCTAAATCCCCCAACTACCCTCACACCCAAACTGCCCCTCCAGACCCCCCAAATCCCCCCAAATCCCCCCAAACTGCCCCTCCAGACCCCAAACTGCCCCCTCCTGACCCCCCAAAACCCCAAATCCCCCCCAAATCTTCCCAAATCCCCCAAACTGCCCCTCCAGACCCCAAACTGCCCCCTCCTGACCCCCCAAACCCAAAATCCCCCCAAATCCCCCCCAAATCCCCCCAAACTACCCCTCCAGACCCCCCCAAAACCCCCAAACTGCCCCTCCACACCCCAAACTGCCTCTCCAGACCCCCCCAAACCCCAAATCCCCCCCAATCCTCTCCAAATCCCCCCAAACCGCCCCTCCACACCCCAAACTGCCCCCTCCAGACCCCCAAAACTCCAAATCCACCCTAAATCCCCCCAAACCGCCCCTCCCGACCCCCTAGTCCCCCCCAGCACTGACCCACGGGGGCGGGGGGCAGCCCCCCGGAGCCCCCCGAGAGGAGGGAGCCCGAGGTGGGCGTGAGCAGCGAGTCCGAGGCCGAGCTGGGGCTGGGGGGGCGCCGGGGGGGTCCCCGGGAGGCGCCGGAGCCCCCCGAGAATCCATCGCTGGAGCCGCCGGGGGGCAGCGTGTGGACCCCGAGGAGGAGGCGCCGCTCGGGGGGCTGGGCCCGCGCTCCTCCGGGGGGTCTGCGGGGGCACAGACCCCGCCCCGATTCATCAGACCCCGCCCCCAAACCCTGAGACCCCGCCCCCAAACCCTGAGACCCGCCCCGATCCATCAGACCCCGCCCCCAAACCCTGAGACCCCGCCCCCAAACCCTGAGACCCCGCCCCAGGGTGGGTTTAGGGTCCCCGGGGTGGGTTTGGGGTCCCCAGGGTGGGTTTGGGGTCCCCAGGGTGGGGTTGGGGTCCCCGGGTGGGTTTGGGGTCCCCAGGGGTGGGTTTGGGGTCCCCGGGGGGGGTCTGGGGTCCCCAGGGTGGGTTTGGGGTCCCCGGGGGGGGTTGGGGTCCCCAGGGTGGGTTTGGGGTCCCCAAGAGTGGGTTTGGGGTCCCCAGGGTGGGGTTGGGGTCCCCAGGGTGGGTTTGGGGTCCCCAAGGTGGGTTTGGGGTCCCCAGGGTGGGGCCCAGGGGTAATTTGGGGACCCCAGGGTGGGCTGGGAGGAGCCCTAGAGATAAATCGGGGTCCTCAGGTCCCCCCTGGTGTCCTCATGATGTCCCCTCCCCTCCCCTCGGGCTCTCTGTGTATCCCCAAGGTCCCTCCTGGTGTCCCCGCGGGCTGACCGGTGTCCCCAGTGTCCCCTGTCCAGTGTCCCCAGTGTCCCCCCTGGTGTCCCCGGTGTCCCATGTCCCCTGTCCGGTGTCCCCTGACCCTGCCTGGTGTCCCCGGTTCCCCTGACCGGTGTCGCTGCCTGTCCCCGGTGTCCCCAGTGTTCCCCCCGGTGTCCCCACTGTCCCTTGACCGTGTCACTGGCTGTCCCCACTGTCCCAGTGTCCCCCCGGCGTCCCGGTGTCCCCTGACTGGTGACGCTGGCTGTCCCCGCTGTCCCCAGTGTCCCCCCGCTGTCCCTGACTGGTGTCCCCGCTGTCCCCTGACTGGTGTCCCCCCCAGTGTCCCCGGTGTCCCCGCTGTCCCCTGACCGGTGTCCCCACTGTCCCCAGTGTCCCCAGTGTCCCCGGTGTCCCCGGTGTCCCCTGACCGGTGTCGCTGGCCGTCCCTGGTGTCCCCCTCGGTGTCCCCGCTGTCCCCTGACCAGTGTCGCTGGCTGTCCCCAGTGTCCCCCCGGTGTCCCCGGTGTCCCCCCCCGCTGTCCCCGGTGTCCCCGGTGTCCCCTGACCGGTGTCGCTGGCCGTGCCCGGTGTCCCCGCTGTCCCCTGACCAGTGTCCCCAGTGTCCCCGGTGTCCCCTGACCAGTGTCCCCAGTGTCCCCGGTGTCCCCCCCGCTGTCCCCGGTGTCCCCGGTGTCCCCTGACCGGTGTCGCTGGCCGTGCCCGGTGTCCCCAGTGTCCCCAGTGTCCCCAGTGTCCCGGTGTCCCCTGACCGGTGTCGCTGGCCGTGCCCGGTGTCCCCAGTGTCCCCAGTGTCCCCAGTCCCCCCCCGGTGTCCCCGGTGTCCCCTGACCGGTGTCGCTGGCCGTGCCCGGTGTCCCCAGTGTCCCCCCGGTGTCCCTGCTGTCCCCTCCTGGTGTCCCCGGTGTCCCCGGTGTCCCCTGACCGGTGTCGCTGGCCGTGCCCGGTGTCCCCGCGGTGTCGCGGAGCTGCTCCAGGTCCCGCAGGCTCTGGGCCAGCAGGTGCCGCTGTCGCCGCTGTCGCCGCCGCCGCCGCCGCCGCTGAGCCCGCGACAGCCGCTCCTGGGGAGGGGACACGGGACGGGCTCGGGGCGATTCCCGGGGCCTTGGGGGGTCCCGGGACCGGGGGACGGATCGGGGGGGTCTCCTCCATTTGGGGGGATTTTCCTCCATTTGGGGGGGATCTCCTCCATTTTGGGGGGGATTTTCCTCAATTTTGGGGAAATTTTCCCCGATTTTGGGAGGATCTCGTCCATTTTGGGGGGATTTTCCTCCATTTTGGGGGGATTTCCTCGGTTTAAAGTTTTTCCCTCCATTTTGGGGATCCTGTTATTGGAGGGCTCCAGGACAGCCACTCCTGGAGAGGACTGATTAATTGATTAATTAATTGATTGATTAATTGATTTGGGGCGATTTCCGGGGTTTTGGGGAGTCCCGGGACCGGGGGGAGCTTTGATCTTGGGGGGCAAAGGGCAGCCAGGTGTGTAAAACCAGGCCGGGGTACACACAGGTACACACAGGTACACACAGGTGAGTGTGCTCAGGTGTGAGGGCACACACAGGTGTGCAAGGACAGGTGAGCACACACACAGGTGAGCACACACAGGTGAGCACACACACACACAGGTGAGCACACACACACACAGGTGAGCACACACAGGTGTGCAAGGACAGGTGAGCACACACAGGTGAGCCCACGCACACAGGTGAGCACACACACACACAGGTGAGCACACAGCCCCCCAGGTGAGCACACACAGGTGAGAGCACACACCCCCAGGTGAGCACACACCCCCAGGTGAGCACACACAGGTGAGCACACAGCCCCCAGGTGAGCACACCCCCCCAGGTGAGCACACCCCCCCCCAGGTGAGCACACCCCCCCAGGTGAGCACACCCCCCCCAGGTGAGCACACACCCCCAGGTGAGCACACCCCCCCAGGTGAGCACACCCCCCCCAGGTGAGCACACACCCCCAGGTGAGCCCCCCAGGTGTGCAGGGACACTCACAGGTTCCTCCTGCGGTGCTGAGCTCACTGTGGACAGACAGGACAGGTGAGGGGTCAGCACAGCGCCCCCAGCCCAGGTGGGGGGCAGGGTGGGCACACCAGGAGCTACCTGCACCCTGGGGTGGGGTTTGGGGGGGTCACCTGCAGCCCCAGGGCACGAATTTTGGGGTACCTGCTCCACGGGGTGGGGAACACCTGTGCCACCAGGTGTGATTTTGGGGTTCCCAGGTGTGACTCTGGGTGTCCCAGGTGTGATTTAGGGTCCCCAGGTGTGACTCTGAGTGTCCCCAGGTGTGATTTAGGGTCCCCAGGTGTGAATTAGGGTCCCCAGGTGTGACTCTGGGTGTCCCCCCAGGTGTGATTTAGGGTCCCCAGGTGTGATTTAGGGCCCCCAGGTGTGATTGAGGGTCCCCAGGTGTGACTCTGGATGTCCCCAGGTGTGAATTAGGGTCCCCAGGTGTGACTCTGGGTGTCCCCAGGTGTGACTCTGGGGGTTCCCTGCTCTCCCCTAGGTGTGATTTAGGGTTCCCAGGTGTGATGTAGGGTTACCTGCCCCCCGGGGAGGCCCGTGCCCCCTCGCCCAGCGCGCCGCCTGCGCCGCCAGGTGTGACTCTGAGTGTCCCCAGGTGTGATTTGGGGTTACCTGTCCCCCCAGGTGTGATTTAGGGTCCCCAGGTATGAATTTAGGTTACCTGCCCCCGGAGAGGCCCGCGGCCCCTCGCCCAGCGCGCCGCCTGCGCCGCCAGGTGTGACTCTGGGTGTCCCCAGGTATGAATTTAGGGTCCCCAGGTGTGACTCTGGGTGTCTCCAGGGGACTCTGGGTGTCCCCAGGTGTGATTTAGGGCCCCCAGGTGTGATTTGGGTGTCCCCAGGTATGAATTTAGGTTACCTGCCCCCCGGGAGGCCCGCGGCCCCTCGCCCAGCGCGCCGCCTGCGCCGCCAGGTGTGACTCTGGGTGTCCCCAGGTGTGATTTGGGTGTCCCCAGGTGTGACTCTGGGTGTCCCCAGGTGTGATTTGGTGTCCCCAGGTGTGATTTGGGTGTCCCCAGGTGTGACTCTGGGTGTCCCCAGGTGTGACTCTGAGTGTCCCCAGGTGTGATTTAGGGTCCCCAGGTGTGATGTAGGTTACCTGCCCCCCGGGGAGGCCCGCGGCCCCTCGCCCAGCGCGCCGCCTGCGCCGCCAGGTGCCGCAGGAAGGGCTCCTGCACACACAGCAGCACGTTCTCGGGTTTGATGTCCGTGTGGATGATCTTGCACTTGGTGTGCAGGTAATCCAGCCCCTCCAGCACCTGCAAACGGCCCCCAACACCCCAAATTAATTAATTCTAATAATGAGTTAATTAATTAACGCGACGCTGGAATCATTAAATGATAATTAATCAATTAACTCGGACCTAAAGGCGGTCAAAGTTTAACTGGGGTTGGTTTTAGTGACACTCAATTTGTATTAAATTCAAAGGGAAGCTGGAGTACAACTCGTAATCGCTGAGAATTCAGTGAAAAAAGAGATAATGAGGGGTCCCCAAATTGGGGAGGGGTCCCCAAAACTGGGAGGGGCACCCCAAAACTGGGAGGGGTCCCCAAATCGGGGAGGGGCACCTCGAAACTGAGAGGGGCAACCCCAGGGTGGGGGTAGGGCAGAAATCCCCCCCAAAACCAAGCCCTGAGGGGATTTTGGGGAACTCGGGGTGTTTGAGGGGGGATTTGGGGTTTCCCGAAGCTGGGAGGGGCACCCCAAAACTGGGAGGGGCACCCCAAAACTGGGAGGGGCACCCCAAAGCAGGTGAGGCATCCCCAGGAGTGGGGTGGGCACAAATCTCTGGGCACACATTTTGGGGTGTCCCAGAGAACCAGGAGGGTTTGAGGGGGGTCCCAGGAGGATTCGGGGTGCCTCAGAGAACCAGAAGGGATTTTGGGGGGTGCCCAGGAGGATTTCGGGTGCCCCAGCGAACCAGGAGGGATTTTGGGGGTACAGCGGGTTTTTGGGGGCCCCTCACCTGCCTGACGATGCTCTTGACGCAGGGCAGGGGCAGCCCCTGGTAGTTGGATTTGATGATCCAGCGCAGCAGCTGGTGGCCCAGCACCTCCAGCACCATGCAAACATCTCAGAGGGGCTCAGTCAAGGAGCCCCCAGACCCTTGGGACCCCCCTCGAGGGGTGAGAAACCCGGGGAACCCCTCGGGACCCCCCCCAAAAAAGGATACGGACCCCGTTGACCCCCGAAATCTTGAAGTCATCGATGAGCTGCACGATGTTCTCCCGGTTGGGGTCGCTGGGGTCGGAATCCCGCACCTGGGGGGGGCGCGGGGGGGTGAATTTGGGGGCGTCCCCGATTTCCGGGGGGCCCTGAGAAAGGGGGGAAGGGGACACACTCACACATTTCAGCAGTTTGATCTCATCCAGAGCCGTCTCCGTGTATTGGGGGGCACTTTTCACCACCTTCAGCGCCACGAAACGTTTCCTCCTGCCCAAAAAAAACCCCACCAGAAGAGCCCCAAACCCGCCCAAAATAAAAAATAATAACTCCGAGGGAGTTGCCCGCCATCCCGGGGAGCCCCCAAGGGTGTCCCCGCACTCACCGAGGTCCCAGCAGAGCCACACGGTGGAGAAATGTCCCCAGCCCAACTTGCGCACCACGTGGTAGCGGCCGTGGAAAAGGTCCCCGATGCGAACCGGGTAATACCCGCCTGGGGAGGGGGCGTCACCGGGGCCTCGGGGACCCCTCGGCACACGCAGAAGGCAGCGGAGTGTCCCCTGACCTTTGCAGTAATCGCGGGGATCCTCCTGCTCGCCCTCGTCGGAGCCCGGAGGAGGTTCGGAGAGCGACGGCAGCGGCGGGGGCGGCTCCGGGGACACGGCGCCGGGGGGCTGGGGGTCCTGGGGAGGGGTCACAGCAAAGATGGGACCCCCCCGCGGGCAGGTCATCGACCCCCAGGACACGGCGGAGATGGGGTGTGCAGCCGCTCCCCAAAATCTGCCACCTTCGGGGGTCTCCTCTCTGCCCCCTCCCCAAAATCTGGTCCTTTTTGGGGTGTCCTTTCTGCCCCCTCCCCCAATTCTGGTTCATTTGGGGGTCTCCTCTTTGCCCCCTCCCCGAATTCTGCCACCTTCGGGGGTCTCTCTGCCCCCTCCCCAAAATCTGGTTCATTTGGGGTCTCCTCTCTGCCCCCTCCCCAAATCTTGTCGCTTTGCGGGTCTCTTCTCTGCCTCTCCTACCTGATTCTTTTGGGGGTCTGCCTTCTGCCCCACTCCCCCAAAATCTGCTCATTTTGGAGGGGTCTTTGCCCCACTCCCCCAAATCTGCTCCCTTCGGGGGTCTCCTTTCTGGCCCCTCCTCGAATTCTGCTCCCTTCGGGGGTCCCCTTTCTGCCCCACTCCCCAAAATCTGCTCATTTTGGGGGGGTCTTTTCTTTGCCCCCTCCCCAAATTCTGCTCCCTTTGGGGGTCTCCTCCCTGCCCCACTCCCTAAAATCTGCTCATTTTGGGGGGTCTTTTCTCTGCCCCACTCCCCCAAATCTGCTCCCTTTAGGGGTCTCCTCCCTGCCCCCTCCCCAAAATCTGCTCCCTTTAGGGGTCTCCTCCCCGCCCCCTCCCCAAATTCTGCTCCCTCCGGGGTCTCCTCCCCGCCCCCTCCCACACCTGCTCGCTCCGGGGGTCTCCCCCCCGCTGGGGGGTGGTCCCGGGGTGGTCCCACAGCGGCCCAGGGGCCGGGAATGGTCCCAGGGGAGGTCCCAGAGGCGCCCCTGAGCAGGTGCGGGGCATTCTGGGCCCTCACCCCCCAAAATAGAAATGACCTCAAGGTGCCCCCCGGCCCCGCGGGGCTAAAAATAGCCCTGGAGGGGGAGGGGCGGCCGGGAATGTGCCCCCCACAGCCCCTAAAAGGGGGTTCTGCTCGGGGGTCGCCCCCTCTGATGGCTCACGGGGGGGTCGTGGCCCCGCTGGACCCCTCCTCACCTTGGCGGCGGTTTCGGTTTTTTGTCCTTTTTGCGTTTTTTCCTCCTCCTGCCGGGATCTGGGGAAGGATTTGGGGGGGGTGGCAGCACCACAATTCTCCTTGTTCTATCCCCTCCAGCCCCAACTTCCACCGTTCCCCAAACATTGAAATTCCCCCTCAGGGACCCCCGAAATCCTCCCCAAAACCCTGGAGACTCCCAATTCCCCTCTGGGAATCACCTGAGAGTCCTCAGCCCCTCCCTGGGGACCCCCGAGCCCCCAAATTCTCCCCCTTCCATTGTTGCCCTCACGACCCCATCCCCTAACACGGGACCCCCCATTTTCCTCTCACATTCTCCCCAAACTCTCCTGGGGGAGCCTCATTTTCCCCTCTGGAGCTGCCGGAATCCCCATTTTCCCTCAGCACCCCCCAAATCTCCACAGCCCCCCAAGCTCCAGGAGCCCCTCAACGCTCTCCCTCCAGGGGAAGCCCCAAATTTCCCCTCAGAAGCCCCATTTTCCCCTCAGAACCCCCCTCTCAGACCCCATTTTCCCCTCAGGACGTCTCTCAAACACCGTTTTCATTTCAGGATCCCCGTTTTCCTCTCAGGACCCCTTTCAGACTCCATTTTCCCCTCTCAGACCCCATTTCCCCCTGAGAACCCCCGTTTTCCCCTCAGGACCCTCCTCTCAGACCCCATTTTCCCCTCAGGACCCCCATTTTTCCCCTCAGAACCCCCGTTTTCCCCTCAGGACCCCCCTCTCAGACCCCAGTTTCTCCTCAGGACCCCCGGGTTCCCCTCAGAACCCCCATGTTTCCCTCAGAACCCCCATTTTCCCCTCAGAACCTCCCTCTCAGACCCCATTTTTCCCCTCAGGACCCCCGGGTTCCCGTCAGGACCCTCATTTTCCCCTCAGGACCCCCATTTTCCCCAGAAACCCCCCTCTCAGACCCCATTTTCCTCTCAGAACCCCGGTTTCCCCTCAGAAGCCCCTCTCAGACCCCATTTTCCCCTCAGGACCCTCGGTTTCCCCTCAGGACCCCCAGTTTCCCCTCAGGACGCCCGGTTTCCCCTCAGGCCCCCGCCCTCACCGGGAGCCCCGCGCAGCTCCATTCCCCGCACGTTCCCCTGCTCTGCGCGCGGCGCCCCCCGGCGGCAGGGGAAAGGGGCGGGGAAAACCTGCGGGCTCCGCCCACAAACCAATGAGAAGCCGCCATTAGTTATCGACCAAGCCCTTAACCACGCCCCCGTTGTCACCATGGAAACGCGGCCTAGCGCGACGCCACCGGGCGCTTCCGCGCCGCTTTGTCGCGATAGAACGAGACTCCACCACCCTCGCCGCGAGCGTTACGATATTTTCTACACCGCGACAGCACCCGGAGAGCGCCGGCACCCCTCAAGCCCCCCCATATATCGCTTTGCTCAGGCAGCGCTGCGAGCCCCGCGTCCCGGCGCGCCCAAAACACCACGGCCCTTGTTCCCGCCCTCACCGCTGATTGGCTGCGGCCACCCATACGTCATCCGAGCGCGACGCGTCACCATGGCAACCGCGGGACAAAACACGAGAGGCCTCAAACTCAGGCCCGGCGCCCCCAAAACGGCGGCGAGACCCCCCAAAAAAGGCGCAAACGCCCATCCCCCCTCCCTTCCCGGCCCCCAGGGGAGAAGGGGCGAAGAGACGGGGCCAGGGGCTGCTGGGCATCAGTTTAATAACGGGGTGCAGGGGGCTGGGGGGAGGGGCAGCACCCCCGGCCCCCCCTTTTCCCACCCCTCCCCCCCCACCCCCAGGTGCTGTGGGGGGTTCGATGCTCGGTGGGGGAGGGGCAGAACACCCCCTTCCCCCCCTAAATTTCCCCTCTCCCCATCCCCCAACAGCAAAACCCCACAGTGGGGGGGGAAAGGGGAAGGAAAAGAAGAAAGAGGCGACCCTACAAAACCAGGAGCCCCTCCCCCACTCCCCGTGCCCCCAGCCCCCCCCCATTTTTCCTTCCAGCTGTCATATGGAGGAGGGGGGAGGGGAATTTCTTCCTCTTCTTCTTCATCATCATCATCATCTTCTCCCCCCCTCCCCCCCAAAAAAGCCGAGGTGTCTCCGCGGCGTCCAGCGCTGTGTGCCCCTCCCCCACTTTGCCAAGGGGGGGGTGGGGTTGGTTTTTTTTTTTTTTTTTGTTGGTTGGGGTTTTTTTTTCGTTTTTCTCCCCCAAAATCAACCCCCCCTTGAGCCGGGGCCGCCACGCACCGAGAGGTCCCTTTTTGGGGGGTGTTTTTTTTTTGGGGGGGGTCTCAAGGGGAGGAGGTGAGCGGGGAATATTCGAGGGGGGAGGACGGGGGAGGGTTCGGCCCTGACGGATTTCGTCGCTTCGTTTTTGTCGTCGTCTTTGTCGTTGTTTTTTTTTTTGGAAGAGGGAGAAGGTGAGGGGTCGGTTTTGTTTTGTTTCGTTGTGTTTTGTTGTGTTTTGGGGGGAGGGGGGAGGGGAGGAGGTGGGTTCTGGGGGGCTCAGGGGCGGGGGGTCGCAGTCCGGGGGTTCAATATCAACTCTTGTCGGCGGCGGGGTCTCTGTGGCGCGAGGTTTTCATGGTCTCCAGGTACTCCTGCTGCGACACCGCCAGCACCGACGCCAGGATCTCGTCGTCCTCCCAGTCGTTGAGGCCTGCACCACGAAATCAAATCCAGCAAAGGCAGCAAAGTCAGCAAATTAATCAAATTCATCAATCAAAGTCATCAAAGTCATCAAATCCATCAAAGTCATCAATCAAAGTCAGCAAAGTCATCAATCAAATTCATCAATCAAATTCATCAAAATAATCAAATTCATCAATCAAATTCATCATTCAAATTCATCAATCAAATTTATCAAAGTCATCAATCAAAGTCATCAAATTCATCAAATTCATCAAATTCATCAAATTCATCATTCAAATTCATCAATCAAATTCATCAATCAAATTCATCAAATTCATCAAAATCATCAAAATCATCAATCAAATTCATCAATCAAAGTCATCAAAGTCATCAATCAAATTCATCAAATTCATCAATCAAATTCATCAAATTCATCAATCAAATTCATCAAAAGAAATCGATGCAGGGAACGGGGTAATGCGTAATAAGTGCAATAAATGGGATTGATAATGTTATATAACGTTATAGGATGCTATATATAACATACGTATAATATATATAAAATACATACGTATATATAATATAAATATATAATATATAATATATATATTATATATAATATACATAATATATAATATATATTATGTATATAAAATATATGAGATATATATAAAATCCTATGGCGTTATAGGATTATAACGTTCTATAAAGATATATAAATATCATATAGATTGCTTTAAATAACATTATACATTTATAGTATTACAAATATAGATAAATAGATATGAATATATAAATATTTATAATATATATAGTTATCTATATACCATAGATTTACGATGTTCTATAAAGATATATAAGCATCATATAGATTGCTTTATAGAACATTATAGATTTATAATGTTATATATATAAATAAACATGAATATATAAATGAGTATATATTTATAATATATATTTCTTTATCTTTATATTACAGATTTATGATGTTCCATAAAGATACATATGTATCATATATATTTCTTTATAGAACATTATAGGAATATGTAATATTCTATGAAGATATATATGTATCATCTATATTGCTTTATAGGACATTATGGGATTATGTGATGTTATATAAAGAAATAAAACTGATACTACGATGTAATAAGTTAAATTAAAATAATTGATTAAAAGAAATATAATAGATGTGATAGTGTATAATAATGTAATAGATACATATATATTAGATTAGATGACGTCACATTCTATTAGATATTAAATATTATATTATATTAAATATTATATTTTATATTATATCATGTTGTGTTATATTAACCCTATATATTATATATATTGCATTTTACATATTATATCGTATTATATGGTATTATATTATATTGTATTATATCATATTACATTATTAAACAAAAATGTAAAGAAATAAATAGAATAATATATATAATAAAACAAAGACATAAACTAAGTTAATGACCTTGAAATATATAATTCAAAATAAACACGACATGTACAATATAATATATTGTAATATAGCACATATTATATTATACTATTTATATTACATTATATTATATTTTAATATCATATATATAAATACACAATACAATAAATACAATAAATTTTTAAACATATAGAGTTAATTAATTAACTTTAATTTGGGGTGGGGGTTGGTTGGGGACATTTGCTGCATGATGGCCCCACACTCCTAAACCCCCCAAACCACCCAAAATCCCCCAAAAATCACCTTAAAATCCCCTAAAAATGACCTTAAATCCCCCCAAACCACCCAAAACTCCCCAAAATCACCTTAAAATCCCCTAAAAATGACCTTAAATCCCCTCAGAATGACCTTAAACCCCACAGAACGATCATAAGTAACCCCAAAACCACCCTAAATACCCCCAAACAACCCTAAATCCCCCAAACGACCCTAAATCCCCCCAAACGACCCTAAATCCCTCCAAAATGATCCTAAATCCCCCAAAACAACCCTAAATAACCCCAACACCACCCCAAACGACCCTAAATCCCCCCAAAACGACCCTAAACCCCAGCAAAATGACCCCAAATCCCCCCAGGATGTCCCCAAATCCTGTCCCGGGCTCACCGAAGGCGGTTGGGGACATTTGCTGCATGATGGCCTGACACTCCTAAACCCCCTAACCACCCTAAATACCCCAAAATCACCCAAAATGACCCTAAATACCCCCAAAATGGCCCTAAATCCCCCCAAAACGACCCTAAACCCCCCCAAAACCACACCAAATCCCCCAAGATGTCCCCAAATCCTGTCCCGGGCTCACCGAAGACGGTTGGGGACATTTGCTGCATGATGGCCCGACACTCCTAAACCCCCTAACCCACCCTAAATACCCCAAATCACCCAAAATGACCCTAAATCCTCCCCAAACGTCCCTAAATAATGCCAAAACTATCCTAAATCCCCCCAAAATGACCCCAAATCCCCCCGATGTCCCCAAATCCTGTCCTGGGCTCACCGAAGGCGGTTGGGGACATTTGCTGCATGATGGCCCGACACTCCTAAACCCCCTAACCCACCCTAAATACCCCAAAACCACCCAAAACGACCCTAAATACCCCCAAATGACCCTAAATCCCCCCCAAAGCCACCCCAAACCCCCCCAAGATGTCCCCCAGACCCCCCAGGGTGTCCCCGGGCTCACCGAAGGCGGTTGGGACATTTGCTGCATGATGGCCCGACACTCCAGCGCGGGGTACAGGGACACCAGCGGGGGGGTGGCCCGGCCCCCCCCTGCCCCCAGCTGGCTGCTGGTCCCTGCGGAGGCAAATTTGGGGCTCAGGGACCGTCCCCAAAACCCCAAACCCCATCCCTGTCCCCACTTTGGGGTCTCAGGGTCACCCCAGTTCCACTTTGGGGGGTCCAGTGTCCCATTAACCCAGTAACTCCCAGTTTGGGTTCCCAGTGCTCCCAGTTTGGGCTCCTCATCCTCTGTAACTCCGAGTTGGTGTTCTGCAGTCCTCCCCAGTGCTCCCAGTGCTCCCAGTTCCCCCAGTTTGAGCTCTCCAGTCCCCCTGGTGTCCCCAGTTTGGGTTCCCAACGCCCCCAGTTTGTGCTCCTACTACCCCCAGCTCCCCCAGTTTGGGCTCCCAGTCTTCCCAGTTTGTGCCCCTGAGCCCCCAGTGCCCCCAGTTTGTGCCCCCAGTGCCCCCAGTCCATGGTCCCAGGGTTCCCAGTCTCCCCAGTGCCCCCAGTCTGGGTTCCCAGTGGTCCCAGTGCCCCCAGTTTGTGCCTCCAGTGCCCCCAGTACCCCCAGTACCCCCAGACTGGGCTCCCAGTGGTCCCAGTCCTCCCAGTTTGTGCCCCTGAGCCCCCCAGTGTCCCCAGTCCATGCTCCCAGTCCCCCCAGTGCCCCCCAGTTTGTGCCCCCAATGCCCCCAGTCCATGCTCCCAGTGCTCCCAGTGTTCCCAGTCCCCCCAGTCTATGCTCCCAGTGTTCCCAGTCCCCCCAGTCTATGCTCCCAGTGTTCCCAGTCCCCACAGTGCCCCCAGTCTGGGCTCCCAGTGGTCCCAGTGCCCCCCAGTTTGTGCCTCCAGTGCCCCCAGTCCATGCTCCCAGTGTTCCCAGTGCTCCCAGTTTGTGCCCTGAGCCCCCAGTCCCCCCCAGTCCATGCTCCCAGTATTCCCAGTGCCCCCAGCGCCCCCAGTCTGGGCTCCCAGTGTCCCCAGTGCCCCCAGTTTGTGTTCCCAGTCCCCCCAGTCCCCCCAGTCCATGCTCCCAGTGCCCCCAGTGCCCCCCAGTTTGTGCCCCCAATGCCCCCAGTCCATGCTCCCAGTGTCCCCAGTTCCCCCAGTGTCCCAGTTTGTGCCCCCAGTCTGGGCTCCCAGTGTTCCCAGTCCCCCCAGTGCGCCCAGTTTGTGTTCCCAGTCCCCCCAGTGCCCCAGTCCATGCTCCCAGTGCCCCCAGTGTCCCCAGTGTCCCCAGTGCCCACCTGGGGCGCAGGGCGAGGGGGGTTTTCCGGCGGGGGGGGCTCCAGGCGAGGGGGGTTTGGGGCCGGGGGGCTCCGGGTGCAGCCCCGGGTGCTCCGGGGACGGGGCGGCGCTGCGGGGCCGCGGCGAGCGGCCGCTCCACTCCTCCAGGCCACTGGCCGCCGCCGCCGTGGCCGAACTGCAGGTGGCACTGGCCTTGCGGGGCTGTGGGGACACCAGGGGACATCAGGGGACAGCAGAGTGACACCAGAGTGACCACAGTGACCACAGGACATGGGGACAGGGACAGGGGTCAATGGCCACTCCACTCCTCCAGGCCACTGGCCGCCGCCGCCGTGGCCGAACTGCAGGTGGCACTGGCCTTGCGGGGCTGTGGGGACACCAGGGTGACATCAGGGGACAGCAGAGTGACACCAGAGTGACACCGGGACATGGGGACAGGGACAGGGGTCAGTGGTCACTCCACTCCTCCAGGCCACGGCCTGCTGCTGCTGTGGCCGAACTGCAGGTGGCACTGGCCTTGCGGGCTGTGGGGACACCACAGTGACACCAGAGTGACACCAGAGTGACACCAGAGTGACACCAGAGTGACACCAGGGGACAGCAGAGTGACACCAGGGAACGGGGACAGGGACAATGACAGCCGGGGACAGAGGTCACTCCACTCCTCCAGCCCGCTGGCTGTGACCACAGGAGCCTGGCACTGGCTTTGTGTGGCTTTGGGGACACCAGGGGACACGCAGAGTGACCCCAGGGCATGGGGACAAAGGTGACAGCACAGGACCGGGACACAATGATGGATGTCACTCCTGGGGCAAGAGGAACATGTGACACTGGGAACGGGACACCATGGGGACACCAGAGGTTGATGGGGATAGCAGGGGACACCAGGGACAGCCGTGGGGACACCAGGGGACACCAGAGGATGGCAGGCACAGCCATGGGGACATCAGGGGACAGCAGAGGACAGCCATGGGGACACCAGGGGACACCAGGGATGGCAGGGACAGCCATGGGGACACCAGGGGACACCAGAGGACAGCCATGGGGACACCAGAGGATGGCAGGGACAGCCATGGGGACATCAGGGGACAGCAGGGGACAGCAGGCACAGCCACGGGGACACCAGGGGACACCAGGGACAACCACGGGGACACCAGGGATGGCAGGGGACAGCCATGGGGACATCAGGGGACAGCAGGGGACAGCAGGGGACAGCAGGGACAGGCCCACCTGCCGCGCCTGCTTCTCCTGGTCGCGCAGCCACTGCAGGTAGGACTCGCGGGCCACCTGCTCCTCGATGGCCTCGTTGGTGGCCTCCCAGTCGGTGGCTCGTTTCTTGTCCTCCAGCATCTGCTGCTCGATCCACGACTCCTCCGACGTCTTGATGGCACTCTTCATCAGGGACTGCTCGGCCAGCTGGGGACAGGGGACAGTGGGGACATCAGGGACACTGGGGACAGGAGAGGACATAACAGACGTGGGACACCAGGGACAGGTGAGACACTGGACACAGATGGGACACCAGTGACACCGTGGGACACCAGGGACATGTGGGACAGGTGGGAACTCGGGGTCCCACCCCTCAAACTCGGGGTCTCACCCCTTAAACTGGGAGTCCCACCCCCCAAATCAGAGTCCCCAGACTCCAAACTCGGGGTCCCACCCCCCAGATCAGAGTCCCCACCCCCCAAACTGGGGGTCCCATCCCTTAAACTGAGGGTCCCACCCCCCAAACTGGGGGTCTCACCCCTTGAAGTGGGAGTCTCACTCCCCAAACTGGGAGTCTCATGCCTTAAACTGGGGGTCCCACTCCCCAAACTGGGGGTCCCACTTCCCAAATCAGAGTCTCCACCCCCAAAACTGGGGGTCCCACCCCCCAGACTCGGGGTCCCCCCTCAGACTCGGGGTCCCCCCCAAAACTCGGGGTCCCACCCTCCAAATGAGAGTCCCCACCTCCCAGACTCGGGTCCCACTCCCCAAACTTGGGGTCCCACCCCCCAAATCAGAGTCCCCACCCCCAAACTCGGTGTCCTCCCCCAAACTCGGGGTCCCAACCCCCAAATGAGAGTCCCCACCCCCCAAACTCGGGGTCCCCCCCGACCCGGGGTCCCACGTACCCCCGGTTTGAAGGAGGGCAGCCCAGCCCCACGCGATGGTGGCCTTGTTGGGGTTCACCACGGAGTTGTAGTGGATGTTGCGGTGGTAACTGACCCGGATCGGCTCGTCCTCGTTGTGCTGGATCCCGTGGAACGTGTTGATGGGCTCTGGGGGGACCCCAAAAATACGGCTGGGACCCCCCAAAATGGCTGGGACTCCCCAAAATACAGCTGGGACCCCAAAAATACAGCTGGGACCCCAAAAAATGGCTGGGACTCCCCAAAAAATAACTGGGACTGCACAAAAAATCTGGCTGGGACCCTGAAAAACTGGCTGGGATCTCCAAAAAAACAGCTGAGACCCCAAAAAAATGGCTGAGACTCCCCAAAAAATGGCTGGGACCCACAAAAAAAGGCTGGGACCCATAAAAATCTGGCTGCAACCCCCAAAAAACTGTCTGGGACCCTGAAAAAGTGGCTGGGACTCCCCAAAAACTGGCTGGGATCCCCAAAAAAACCAGCTGGGACCCCCCAAAAACTGGGTGGGAGTCCCGTGTTATCTCATTAGTCTGTACAGGCCCCCAAAAATGCAGCTGGGATCTCCAAATAACCGATTGGAACCCCCCAAAAAACAGCTGAGACCTCCAAAAAGCCACCTGGGACCCCCCAGAACGGCACCTGGGACCCCAAAACAGCAGCTGGGACCCCCCAAATGGCACCTGGGACCCCAAAACAGCAGCTGGGGACCCCCTTCCTACTGTCCCCAGTGCTCCCAGTGCCCACGGGACTCGACCCCATTAACCCCAGTGCCATGGGGATCCTCCCCAGCACCTCCCAGTGCCCCCAGCCCCACCCCCCAGTACCCCCAGTGCCCATCTCCCCCCGTCTCCAGTCCCCCCAGTGCCCCCAGGGCACACCCCAGTCCCCCCAGTGCTCCCAGTCCCCATCCCCCTGTCCCCAGTCCCCATTCCCCCATCCCCAGTGTCTCCAGTGTCCCCAGTCCCCAGCCCCCCCAGTGTCCCCAGTCCCCCCCGGTGTCCCCAGTTCCCCCAGTGTCCCCCCAGTCTCCCCAGTGTCCCCAGTCCCCCCAGTCCCCCCAGTGTCCCCAGCCCCCCAGTGTCCCCCAGTCCCCCCAGGGCACACCCCAGTCCCCATCCCCCTGTCCCCAGTTCCCATCCCCCAGTCCCCCCAGTGCTCATTTCCCCCTGTCCCCAGCCCCTCCAGTGTCCCCAGTCCCCCAAGTGTCCCCAGTGTACCCCCCAGTGTCCCCCCCAGTCCCCCCAGTCCCCATCCCCCCGTCCCCAGTTCCCATCCCCAGTGTCCCCAGTCCCCCCAGTGTCCCCCCAGTGTCCCCCAGCCCCCCCAGTGTCCCCCCAGTGTCCCCCCAGTGTCCCCCCAGCCCCCCCAGTGTCCCCAGTACACACCAGTGCCGTACTGGTAGACCTCCACGGGCCGGTTGTACATCTCGGCCATGGCCTGCATCTCGATGTGGTTCCCGTGGCACGTGCTCTTGCGCTTGCGGTTGATGTAGGTGGTGAAATCCTCCGTCACGTAGTTGGAGAAATAGTCGGCGTTCTTCATCTGGGGACAGGGACACGGCGGGGACACGGTGGGGACAGGGGACACGGCTGGGACATGGCAGGGACACGGCAGGGACAGGGGACATGGCAGGGACACAGTGGGGACACGGCGGGGACAGGGACAGGGGACACGGCAGGGACAGGGACACAGCGGGGACACGGTGGGAACACGGCGGGGACATGGCGGGGACAGGGGACACAGTGGGGACAGGGCAGGGACATGGCAGGGACAGACTGGGACATGGTGGGGACACAGTGGGAACAGGGGACATGGCAGGGACCATGGTGGGGACACAGTGGGGACATGGCAGCAACGGGACACTGTGGCAGGGATGTGGCAGGGACAGGGGACACAATGAGGACATGGCAGGGACAGAGTGGGACACGGTGGGGACAGGGGACATGGCGGGGACATGGTGGGGACACAACGGGGAGGGGCGTGGGGTCACAGGGACACTGGGACAGGAGTGAGAGAGCCCTGGGGACACTGGGACAGCCCTGGGGACACTGGGGACAGGAGTGGGAGAGCTCTGGGGACACCACATTGGAGAAACAGTCGGCGTTCTTCATCTGGGGACAGGGGACACACCGGGAACACAGTGGGGACACACTGGGGACACAGCGGGGGACACAGCAGGGACACGGCAGGGACAGGGCAGCGACACAGTGGGGAGGGATGTGGGGTCACAGGGACACTGGGGACGGAGTGGGAGAGCCTTGGGGACACTGGGACAGCCTTGGGGACAGGGACAGAGCCTTGGGGACACTGGAGGAGGTGGGAGGGAACAGCAGCCTGGTGCCCCCAGGGCTCTGAGCACACTCCCAGTCCATCCCAGTCCCTCCCAGTCCATCCCAGTCCATCCCAGTCCATCCCAGTCCCTCCCAGTCCATCCCAGTCCCTCCCAGTTCCCTCCCAGTGCCTCACCAGGTAATCCATGCAGTGCTTCCTCACCACCTCGTGCATGTCCTGGTCTCCGTACACCTGATCCGCTGAGGAGGGGACACGAAGGTGACAGTGAAGGGGGTGGCAGTGCCTCGAGGGGGTGGCAGTGCCTCGAGGGGGTGGCAGCGCCTCGGGGTGGGTTTTTGGGGTGATTTGGGGGGGTTTTGGGGCTCACCCACGGCCCGGAAGAGGCAGGCGCCGTCCTCCTTCATGCGTTTGATGATGAAGCCTTTCTTCTCCCGCAGCGCCTTCTCGAACCGGTGCTCCTGCTGGAGACACAGCCGGGCTCGGGGGGGTCCTGGGGGGCCTGGGGGGCCTGGGGGGGTCCTGGGGGGTCCCTGGGGGGTCCCACAGGTCATGGGGGGGGACACAAGGTGTGGGGAGCTGAAGGACCCACAGGGGTTGGGGTCACTAAGAAGGGAAAAGGGATGGGGGGTGCAGGGAGGGGGACAAGGGAGGGTTTTGAGGGGTCCATGGAGCTAAGGAGGGGTCCTGGGGGGTCCCTGGGACCATTGAGGGGGGACACAAGGTGTGGGGAGCACAGGGAATGAGGGGTTGGGGTCACAAAGAGGGGAAAAGGGATGGGGGGTGCAGGGAGGGGGACAAGGGAGGGTTTTGGGGGGTCCTTTGGGGGTCCCTCAGGACATTAGGGGGGGACACGAGCTGAGGGACACAGCGGGGAGGAGAGTTTGGGGTCCGCAGGGCAGCAAAAAGGGATATGGGGGCGTTTAAGGGGCTCTGGGGGGGGTCCCCCGGGTTATTGGGGGGTCACACGAGGTGAGGGACATGGGGGGAGAAGGATTTGGGGTCCCCCAGGGCAGCAAAAGGGGATGTGGGGGGTCCTGGGGGGGTCCTGGGGGGTCCCGGCAGGGAGAACAGCAGAATCCCAGCGGGAGAATCCCTTGGGGAGGGCTCCAAAAGGGGGGGACAGGGAATTCCGGGGGTGCCACAAAGTGGGGACAAGGAGAGAGAGGGGACAACGGGGAACGCCGCGGGGGGTCCCAGAGCAACAGGGGACAAGGGTCCAAAAAGGGGGACAGGGAACGTACTCCCAGCGGGGACAAACAGCGGGGAAAGGGACAAGAATCCCGCGTGGGGAACAACCCCGAACCCCGGCAGGCCCGGTGTCCCCGCGGTGTCCCCGCGGTGTCCCCCGGTGTCCCGCACCTGCTCGGCCGTGGCCGGTCCATCTCCACCCTCCCGGCCTCGTACTCATCCTCGCTGTTGTAGCCTCCTCCCGCCTCGTCGGGCCCGGGGCTGCCGCAACCGGGGCCCAGCCCCATCCCCAGCCCGATGCCACCGGGACCCGACCCCGCGGGGCCTCCGCTGGGCCCGGCCCCTCCGCGCCGCCGCCTCTTGCTGTGTCCGGGGCCGCCGCCGCCTCCGCCGCCGCAACCGGGCCCGCGGGGCTCGGGCAGCCCCAACGCCGCCGCCTCCAGCCCCAGCAGAGCCGCGGGCCCGTCCGCCGAACCGGGCCCGCCGCTACCGGGACCTCCGGGGCCGGCGGGAGGGGGAGAACCGGCGGCTCCGGGCAGCCCGGCCCAGCCCCGCAGCGGCGGCGGCGGCGAGGCGCGAGGCCGAGGCCCCCCTACGCCGGGTCCCCCGGGGTCGCCGACACCTCCGGGGCCTCGCTCGGGCCCAGAGTCCGCTCCGCGCTCGGGCCCCGCGTCCGGCCCGGAGTCGGCGTCGCCGTCGGGAGCCGGTACCGGCTTCTTCTTCGGGAGGATCGTCATGGCGGGGCGCGCATGGGGGGGGGCTCGGCGGGGCTCGGGGGCGGCCCGGGGTCACCCGCGGGGCGCTGAGGGGCGGGGGGGCCGCGGGCGGGGCGCGTTGGGGCCCCCCCGGCGCTGAGGGGCCGCGGGCGCTGCGGCCGCCGGGGCCGTGTCAACATCAACAGCCGCGACCTCTGACCCCCGCGCGCGCTTCCGCCTCGCCCGCGCCGCGCCGCGCCATTGCCGGCCGGGGCAGCGCCGCGATTCTATTGGCGGAGATCGAGGGCGGAAGTCCCGCCTTCGTACCCCCGCCTGGGCCGCGGGGGAGGCGGGACCGGCGTCGCCATGGCGACGGAAGGGCCGCGTGGTGATTGGGTGAGGCGAGCGGAGGGGCGGGAAGAAAGGGCGGTGATTGGTTGGTTTTGGAGGAGGGAGTTGAGGGGAGAGAGCGCTGATTGGGTGGAGGAGGTGCCGGTTGAGCGGAAAGGGAAGGCGCGGCTGGAAGTAAACGTGCGTGCTGATTGGCTGGCGGCACGTCACTCACTGGTGGGCGGGAGCAGCAGGAAAACAGAGAGCGCTGATTGGGGCGAGCTTTAGCCCCGCCCACATTGCCCTGTAATTGGCCGCAGCAAGCGACCTAATTTCCCATTGGCTCCAACGCAGCAGAGGCGGAGCCCAGGTGAAAGCCCCGTCCCCTCCATGACCACACCCTCCATATGTCAATCTCCCGCAAACCCCGCCCCTTTCCCCTCCCTCCCACGTGCTCCAAACCCCGAAAAAATCCCAAAAACTCTCCCAAAAACCTCCCAAACCACCCCCAGGACCCCCTGAAAACCCCCCAGAAACCCCCCCAAAACCTTCCTGGGGCCCCCCACAACCCCCAGACCCCCCCCAAACCTTCTTAAGACCCTCAAAATCCCCCAGGATCCCCCCAAAACCCCTTCAAAATTCCCCAGAAGCCCCCCCAGGAGTCCCCACAAAATCGACGCTCACCTCCATTTCCATCTCCTTTATTCCAACCCACCCCTGACCAGTTCCCACCTCACAGCCCACACACGAGGGTGACACCCCCGGGCACGAGGCGCGGGGACCCCCGGGGACATTCCCGGGGACACGGGGGGGCTCCAGGCCGCTCTCCCTGAGCTTTTTTGGGGGGGTCCCGGGTGCTGAATCCACCGGCAGGACCCTCCCGGTGCCGAATCCTCCCTCGGGGGGGGTCTCCCCGGGTTTGGGGGGGTCTCCCCGGGTTTTGGGGGGTCTCCCCGGGTTGTGGGGGGGTCAGTGGGATTTGTGGCGGGGCCGGTCGTGGCCGCGCTGGGCGGTGGCCAGCTGGTGACAGGCGTCGAGCAGCAGGAGGCCGGGTACCAGCACCCAGATGCCGTTGAGCCCCACGAAATAAACCCAAAAATAAAGGGGCCGGGGGTCGCTGTGGCTCCAGCCCGCCAGGCCCTCGGTGGCGAAGTAGAGAATGTCACCGTAGAGCTGGCCTGGGAGGGGACAAGGGACACGTCAGGGGTGGCACTGGGGACATCTCTGGGCCTGGGAGGGGACAAGGGACATGTTCAGGGGTGGCACTGGGGACATCTCTATGGCTGAGAGGGGACAAGGGACACGTCAGGGGTGGCATTGGGGACATCTCTGGGCCTGGGAGGGGACAAGGGACATGTCAGGGGTGGCACTGGGGACACCTCTGTGGCTGGGAGGGGACAAGGGACACGTCAGGGGTGGCACTGGGGACATCTCTGGGCCTGGGAGGGGACAAGGGACACGTCAGGGGTGGCACTGGGGACACCTCTATGGCTGAGAGGGGACAAGGGACACGTCAGGGGTGGCATTGGGGACACCTCTATGGCTGGGAGGGGATAAGGGACAGGTCAGGGGTGGCATTGGGGACACCTCTATGGCTGGGAAGGGACAAGGGACATGTCAGGGGTGGCACTGGGGACACCTCTGGGCCTGGGAGGGGACAAGGGACACGTCAGGGGTGGCACTGGGGACACCAGGACAGGGGGGCATGGGAGGTGACATCTCTGGGGCTGGGAAGGGATGGGTCAGGGTGACACTGGGGACTCAGGGAGGTGGCACTGTTGGGGTGGGAGGGACAAGGGACAGGTCAGGGGTGGCACTGGGGACACCAGGACAGGGGGACATGGGGAGGTGACATCTCTGGGGTGGGAGGGGACAAGGGACAGGTTAAAGGTGGCACTGGGGACACCCTCGGTTGCCTCCCTGGGGGACTTTGGGGGAGGGGAACAGGGCTGGGGACACCAGGGGCTGGGGGACATAGGGACAGGTGAGGACAGGCCTGGGGACACCGGGGGTGGGGACAAGCCGGGGACAGGGCCACACCGAGGGACACGATGAGCTGCAGGATGTAACGCGCCGGGTGGTGGCGGAGGAAGGCGAGGAAGGTGAGGAAGCTGAGGGGACCCCAGGCCCAGGCTGTCACCGTCTCCATGGCAACCGTGAAGTCATCGCTCCTGCAAAGGGGACACCGGGAGGGGTCACCGGGACCCCCCTGAGGGGACACGAGGCCACCCCGTCCCCAATGTCCCCAACTCACGTCATGTAGCGGCTGTCGGCCTTGGCGTATTCCTTCCCTGCGGAATTTGGGGAGGGGTCACCCAAGGGACCCCCCAGGGGACACCCAGCCCTGCTGCCAGCACCCGGCTGTCCCCGTGCCCACATGCCCAGGGACCCCAAAGATGTCCCAAGGACCCCTCCCCACACGTCCAGGGGACCTTCAGTGTCCTTGGGGACCCCTCCCCATGCACCCAGTGACCCCCAGCACCCACTGCTGCCCCTGGGGACCCCTCCCCACGCACCCAGTGACCCCTCAGCACCCACTGCTGCCCTTGGGGACCCCTCCCCATGCACACAGTGACCCCCAGCACCCACTGCTGCCCCTGGGGACCCCTCCCCATGCACCCAGTGACCCCCCAGCACCCACTGCTGCCCCTGGGGACCCCTCCCCACGCACCCAGTGACCCCCCAGCACCCACTGCTGCCCTTGGGGACCCCTCCCCATGCACCCAGTGACCCCCCAGCACCCACTGCTGCCCCTGGGGACCCCTCCCCATGCACCCAGTGACCTCCCAGCACCCACTGCTGCCCTTGGGGACCCCTCCCCACGCACCCAGTGACCCCCCAGCACCCACTGCTGCCCCTGGGGACCCTCCCCATGCACCCAGTGACCACCCAGCACCCACTGCTGCCCCTGAGGACCCCTCCTCAAGCACCCAGTGACCCCCCAGCACCCACTGCTGCCCTTGGGGACCCCTCCCCATGCACCCAGTGACCCTCCAGCACCCACTGCTGCCCCTGAGGACCCCTCCCCATGCACCCAGTGACCCCCAGCACCCACTGCTGCCCCTGAGGACCCCTCCCCATGCACCCAGTGACCCCCCCAGCACCCACTGCTGCCCTTGGGGACCCCTCCCCACGCACCCAGTGACCCCCAGCACCCACTGCTGCCCCTGGGGACCCCTCCCCCAAGGCACCCACACAACCCAGCCCCACCCCAGCGACCCCAGCCCCCCTTAGGTGCCCCCGGCGGTGCTCACAGACGTCGGCCAGCAGCCCGGTGTCCGCGGGCAGCTCCCGGTGCCGGAGGCTGAAATACCCTTCCAGGACCCCGTGGATCCCGGCGCAGAGCAGGAACCAGCCCAGGACCAGCCGGCGGGCGGGGCCTCGCTTGGCCCCGCCCTTGGCCCCGCCCGTAGCTCCGCCCCCGGCCCCGCCCAGGACCCAGCCCAGCGCCAGCAGCGCCGTCGCCGCCGCCGCCACCGCGCCTGCGCACTGCCAGCCGGGCCGCGCGGCCGCCACGTAACCCGGCAACGCCAGCCCGCGCGGCCAATAGGGATGCGCGCTGGTCTCCATGGCAACAACGCCGCCGCCCTGCGGATGTGCGTGAGGGGAGCGTGAGGGGCGGCGAGGCGCGGCCGAGGAGAGAGAAACGCGAGCGGAGCCCCGCGGCACCGCGCTCCGCCCGGCGTGCCCCACACACACAGACACACACACACACCCCCAGCGCGGCCCTCCCGCCCTCCGGCCCCGCGCCGAGCCCGCGCCGAGCCGCCCCGGCTGATTCCCGGCGCTGGACCCGCTCCCGGCCCCGCTCCCGGCCCCGCTCACCTCAGCCGCTCTCCCGCGCTCCGCCGCTCTGGCGCCCGCCGCGCGCCGCTGCTCGCTCCGCCCCCACGCCGCCCCCGCAGCCAATAGGAGCGCGGCGTCTCAAGGCCGGCCAATAGCAGCGAGCCCCGCCCGCCTCCCCCGGCCGCTGATTGGCCGCGCCCTCCGCTGGGGAGATGTGGGGCCAGCGGGCGTGGCTTAGAACGGGGCGTGGATTTATTTATGGGCGTGTCCTCCTGGTGCTCCGCCTAAATGGGCGTGGTCCAAGCGAAGTGGGCGTGGCTTTACTCCTCTCCTATAAGATACCCACCTCCTCCACACAGGTGCCGAGTCCCCATGGACCCCGCCCCAATTATACAGGACACGCCCCCAATTATACAGAACACGCCCCCAATTATACAGAGCACGCCCCCAATTATTTAAGGTCCCATTGACACCCCCCCCCCCCAAATTATACAGGACACGCCCCTCAATTATTTAAGGTCCCATAGACCCCACCCCAATTATACAGGACACGCCCCCAAATTATTTAAGGTCCCATTGACCCCAAAATCTACAAGACACGCCCCCCCAATTATACAAGGCACGCCCCCAATTAAACAGGACACGCCCCTAATTATTTAAGGTCCCATGGACCCCCCCGAATTATTTAGGCTCCCCCCAAATTACACAGACCCCCCCTCCCCAAATTACAGGAGCCCCCCAAGGGCTGTAGAGAACCCCCCTGAACCCCCCCCATTTTATATAAGCCCCTACCCAATTGTTTCTATTTTTAGGCACTCAGGACCCCCAAAATCGCCGCGTTTCCCCCCCCCCCCCAAAGAAAGAGGCGGAGGCGGCGCTGGCAGCAGGTCCTTGTATTGAACCCCCCCGTGCGACCCCCCCCCAAACCCCCCCAGGACCCCCAGACCCGAGGGGGGGGGGCGAGCGACGGGGCCCCTCCCCCCAAAAGCGGCCGCTCGCCAGGAGCAGCCGAGGGGGGGCTGGGATTTTGGGGATCCCCCCTCCCCCACCCCCAATAGATTTGGGGACCCCCTCCCCCCCCACGGCCAGGGTTGGGGTTGGGGGGAGGTCACACGAGGGTCCCGGGGGGCTGCGGGTCCAGGGGGGGCGGGGGGGTGGCCCCGGGGGTGTCCCCGGAGCTTCTGGGGGGGGAGGGGCAAAGGAGGGGGAGGGGGAGAGAAAAGTGCCCAAAAAAAGGGGAAAAAAAAAGGAGAAAACGAAGAAAAGAAAAAAAAAATCCAACAGAAAAAGGAAGAGAAAAGAGAGGAAAAGGCGTTAGGCCCCCCCCGAAATGACCCCCCCCGAAATGACCCCCCCAATTCTGTCACAGCCCCTCCCCCACCCCCACCCCGAATGGAGAAAAGAGGGAAAAGCAAAGGGGGAGGGGCAGGAGGAGCCCCAAAATTGGGGGGTGGGGAGGGAATTGGGGGGGGGAACCCCAGATTTGGGGTGGGGGGGCTGAAGGGGGAGGGGACCCCAATGAGACCCCCCCATTTGGGGACAGTTTGGGGCTCCCTGAAGGATGTGGGGGAGGGGTGGGTCCTGAATTGGGTGGGGGAGGGGCTTTGGGGTGTTCATGGATGGGTGGGGGTCCCCAAAATGGGGAGGGACATTGAAACATGGGGGTCCCAGTGCACGAGGGGGGTCCCCAAAATGGGGGGTGACACTCAGACATGGGGGGGGGGGGGGGGTCCCCAAATGAGGGGTGACATTCAGACATGAGGAGGGTCCCCAAAACAGGGGGGTGACACTCAGACATGGGAGGGGGTCCCCAAAATGAGGGGTGACATTCAGATATAGGGGGGGTCCCCAAAATGAGAGAGGTGACATTCAGACATGGGAGGGGGTCCCCAAAACAGGGGGGTCCCCAAAATGAGGGGTGACACTCAGACTTGAGGGGGGTCCCCAAATGAGGGGTGACATTCAGACATGGGAGGGGGTCCCCAAAATGAGGGGTGACACTCAGACATGAGGAGGGTCCCCAAAACAGGGGGGTGACATTCAGACATGGGAGGGGGTCCCCAAAACAGGGGGGATCCCCAAAATGAGGGGTGACACTGAGACATGGGAGGGGGTCCCCAAAATGGGGAGGGGGTGACATTCAGACATGAGGAGGGTCCCCAAAATGGGGGGGGACATTGAAACATGGGGGTCCCAGTGCACGAGGGGGGTCCCCAAAATGAGGAGGGGGTGACATTCAGCTATGGGGGGGTCCCCAAAATGAGGGGTGACACTCAGACATGAGGAGGGTCCCCAAAACGGGGGGAGGTGACATTCACCTATGGGGGGGGGTCCCCAAAATGGGGGGTGACACTCAGACATGAGGGGGGTCCCCAAATGAGGGGTGACACTCAGACATGAGGAGGGTCCCCAAAACAGAGGGGTGACATTCACCTATGGGGGGGTCCCCAAAACACAGGGGCACATTCAAACCCAGGACTCCCAGTACCCCAAACACCCCCCCCAAGGGACGGGGTTCCCCCACCCAAGGGAGGTCTCCCCACCCAAAGGGGGGTCTCCCCACCCAAAGGGGGGCTCCCCACCCCAGGGAGGGCTCCCCACCCAAAGGGGGTGCCCCCACCCCCCCATTCACCCCAGGGGGGCCCCCTGCCCCCTCCTGAGCGCCGCCCCCCCGTACCTGGGCGCCAGAGCCCCGGCGTAACTCAGCGAATGCGGCAGCCCGCCGCCCGGAGCGGGGTGCTGCCCGGGGTGGGCGCCCCCGGGGGGGTCCCGACGACGTTGCGGGGGCACCCAAACGCTCCCCGGGGGGGTGCTGGCAGGAGGGGGGATGCGAGGCGCTGGGGGGGTCCCGGTGTGCCGCAGGTACCAGTCCCGCAGCCCCTCCAAGGCCAACCACTTCTGGCTGCGGCGCTGCTCCGCCGACGGGGGGCCGCAGGGGAGCCCCGGGTTGAGCCCCCCGCCCAGGCCGCGGGGGCGGGAAGGCTCCGGGGGGGTCTCCGGAGGTGCCCCCCCGCCCCAATCGATCAAAGCCTCGGAGCTGTTGCTGCGGCGGGTGCGGGGGGCGCCGGCGGGGGGGGGGTTGGGGGTTGGGGGACCCCCCAATTGGGAGTCTTGGCTGCCGGACCAGGGGCGGGGGGGTAAACCGGGGGCTTCGGGCTGGGGGAGGGGGGAAAAAAAAGGAGAGAGGGGTGTCGTTAAATTAGGGAGGTTTAAATTTTACCCCTCCCCCCACCCCCCAAAAAAATCCCCGCTCAAAAATGGTCCTCCTAAAAAAATCCACACTCAAAAAATGTCCCATAAAATCGCCCACCCAAAAATCCCCCACCCAAAAATCCCTCCAAAAAAGTCCCAAAAATGCCCCACCCAAAACCCCCCCACCAAAAATCCCCCACAAAAAAAGTCCCAAAAATCTCCCCCAAAAACACTCATTTCTCCCCCCGAAAACACTCTTTTCCCCCCAAAAAAAACCCCTTTCACCATCCAAAAAAACCCCTTTTTCCCCCAAAATAAACCCTTTTTCCCCTAAAAAACACCTTTTTCCCCAAAAGTAAACCCTTAACCCCCCCCCAAAACCCCCCATTTCCCCCCAAAAAACCCCATTTTTTCCCAAATTCCCCTCTTCCCCCCAAAAAAATCCCATTTTTTCCCTAAAAAGACCCTTAACCCCCCCCAAAAAAACCTTTTCCCCCTAAACCCCCCCAGTTTTCCCCCAAATCCCCTTTTCCCCAAAAAAAACCCACACTTTTTTCCCTATAAAGACCCTAAACCCCCCCCAAAAAACCCCTTTACCACCCCAAATTTTTCCCAACCCCCCCATTTCCCCCCAAATCCCCGTCCCCCCCGTGGCTCTCACCGGGTCAGCGCGGTGCCGCGGGCGCTGCGGGTCAGCACCGGCGTGGCCGGGACACTGCGGCCCTCCAGGCTGGAGGCGCTGCGGGGCAGGGTCCGTGCTGGGCTAAAAAGGGTTAACAGGATTTGTTATAGGGGATTTATGGGGGTTTTTATAGGGTTTTTATAGGGTTTATTGGGGTTTATTGGGGTTTTATAGGGTTTGTTATAGGGCTATAGGGTTTACAGGGGACACTGTGACCCCTGAGGCTGGAGGCGCTGCGGGGCAGGGTCTGTGCCGGGCTGCAAAGGGTTAATGGGGGTTTGTTATAGGGGATTTATGGGGTTTTATAGGGTTTTTATAGGGTTTTATAGGGTTTGTTATAGGGTTATTGTGGTTTACAGGGGACACTGTGACCCCTGAGGCTGGAGGCGCTGCGGGGCAGGGTCCGGGCTGGGCTACAAAGGGTTAACGGGGGTTGTTATAGGGGATTTATGGGGTTTATTGGGGTTTTTATAGGGTTTGTTATAGGGTCATTGGGGTTTACAGGGGACACTGTGACCCCCAGGCTGGAGGCGCTGCGGGGCAGGGTCCGGGCTGGGCTACAAAGGGTTAACGGGGGTTGTTATAGGGGATTTATGGGGTGTTATAGGGGATTTATAGGGTTTTTATAGGGTTTATTGGGGTTTATTGGGGTTTTTATAGGTTTTTATAGGGTTTTATATGGTTATAGGGTTTACAGGGGACACTGTGACCCCTGAGGCTGGAGGCGCTGCGGGGCAGGGTCCGCGCCGGGCTGCAAAGGGTTAACGGGGTTTGTTATAGGGGATTTATGGGGTTTTTATGGGATTTATTGGGGGTTTATAGGGGAAATGGGGTTTTATGGGGTTTTATAAAGGCAAAACGGGGTCTGTTATAAGGGAAATGGGGTTTGTTATAGGGTTAATAGGGTCTGTAAAAGTGTTAATGGGGTTTTATAAAGGCCAATGGGGTTTTATAGGGTTTTATTGGGGTTTATTGGGGTATATTGGGGTGTGTTATAGGGTTATTGTGGTTTACAGGGGACACTGTGACCCCCCAGGCTGGAGGCGCTGCGGGGCAGGGTCCGGGCTGGGCTACAAAGGGTTAACGGGGTTTGTTATGGGGGATTTATGGGGTTTTATAGGGTTTTATAGGGTTTTATAGGGTTTTATAGGGTTATAGGGTTTACAGGGGACACTGTGACCCCCAGGCTGGAGGCGCTGCGGGGCAGGGTCTGTGCTGGGCTACAAAGGGTTAACGGGGGTTGTTATAGGGGATTTATGGGGTTTATTGGGGTTTATAGGGTTTATAGGGTTTTTATGGGGTTTTATGGGGTTTTATAAAGGGGAAATAGGATTTTATCGGATTTATGCCCCTTTTATAAAGGGCCAATGGGGTTTTTTATAAGGTTATGGGGGTTTTTATGGGGTTTTATAAAGGGGAAATCGGGTTTTATAAAGGAAATGGAGTTTTTATAGGGTTAATGGGGTTTTCATAGGGTTATTGGGGTTCTATGGGGTTTTATAAAGGGACTTAACAGAATAAAGGTATTTTTGGGGAGAAATAAAGATATTTTTTTGGAGAATAAAGCTATTTTTTGGGAGAATAAAGGTATTTTTTGGGGAATAAAGGTATTTTTGGGAAGAATAAAATATTTTTGAGGGAATAAAGATATTTTTGGGGGGAATAAAGGTATTTTTTGGGAGATAAAGGTATTTTTTTGAGAAATAAAGGTATTTTTTGGGGAATAAAGGTATTTTTTGGGAAAATAAAGGTATTTTTTTGGGGAATAAAGATATTTTTGGGGGAAAATAAAGGTATTTTTGGGTAATAAAGGTATTGGGGCACTCACCTGGCGGGGCTGGCGAGGGAGCTGCGGCGCCCCGGGGGCACCTCGGGGGTCCAGGGGGGGAGGGGCCGGCGCTCGGGGCTGCTGGAACCGGCCCGGGGGGGGAGGGGCGGCCGGGCCCAGCGGGGGGGGGCGTGGGGGGGGGCAGGGCACCTGTGGGAGACACGGGAGGGGTCAGGTGTGTGTGTGACCCCCCCAGGTGTGCAGGTGACACCCCCCAGGTGTGTATGTGACTCCCCAGGTGTGCAGGTGACCCCCCCCAGGTGTGCAGGTGACACCCCAGGTGTGTGTGACCCCCCCCCAGGTGTGTATGACCCCCCCTCAGGTGTGCAGGTGACCCCTCAGGTGTGCAGGTGACACCCCCCAGGTGTGTATGTGACCTCCTCCAGGTGTGCAGGTCACACCCCCAGGTGTGCAGGTGTCCCCAGGTGTCCCCCAAGTGTCCCCAGGTGTCCCCAGGTGTCCCCCAAGTGTCCCCAGGTGTCCCCAGGTGTCCCCAGGTGTCCCCAGGTACCCCCCAGGTGTCCCCAGGTGTCCCCAGGTGTCCCCAGGTGTCCCCTCACCGTTCTCCAGCGCCGGCAGCTCGCACAAGGAGCCGTTCTCATCTGGGGGGGGAGGGGCAGGGTCAGAGGTGTCCCAAACCTGCCCCTCCCCCAGCCCCTGGGCGCCCCCAGTGTCCCCAAATCCCCCCCAGTGTCCCCAAAGACCCCCAGTGCCCCCAAATCCACCTGGTGTCCCCAAACCCCCCTGCTGTCCCCAGCCCCCCGCTGTCCCCTCACCGTGCCCGGGGGCCCCAAATCCCCGGGTGTCCCCAATGTCCCCAAACCCCCCCAATGTCCCCAACCCCCCCGATGTCCCCAAACCCCCCCGGTGTCCCCAGCCCCCCGCTGTCCCCTCACCGTGCCCGATGTCCCCAATCCCCCGATGTCCCCAAACCCCCCGATGTCCCCAAACCCCCCTGGTGTCCCTGATGTCCCCAATCCCCCCGATGTCCCCAAATCCCCGCTGTCCCCTCACCGTGCCCGGGGGCCCCAAACCCCCCAACGTCCCCAAACCCCCCCGATGTCCCCAAGCCCCCCTGATATCCCCGATGTCCCCAGTCCCTCCAATGTCCCAAAACCCCCCTGGTGTCCCCAAACCCCCCTGGTGTCCCCGATGTCCCCAAACCCCCCAGTGTCCCCAAAGCCCCCCGCTGTCCCCAAAGCCCCCCGCTGTCCCCTCACCGTGCCCAGGGGGCCCAAATCCCCCAGTGTCCCCAATCCCTCAATGTCCCCAAACCCCCCTGGTGTCCCCAGTGTCCCCAGTCCCCCGGTGTCCCCTCACCGTGCCCGATGTCCCCAATCCCCCCAATGTCCCCAAACCCCCCCGATGTCCCCAAACCCCCCCGGTGTCCCCAAAGCCCCCCGGTGTCCCCAAACCCCCCCGATGTCCCCAAACCCCCCCGATGTCCCCAAACCCCCCCAGTGTCCCCAAAGCCCCCCAATGTCCCCAAACCCCCCCGATGTCCCCAGTCCCCCCAATGTCCCCAAAGCCCCCCGGTGTCCCCAAACCCCCCTGGTGTCCCCGATGTCCCCAAACCCCCCCGCTGTCCCCAGCCCCCCGCTGTCCCCTCACCGTGCCCAAGGGCCCCAAATCCTCTCAGTGTCCCCAAATCCCCCAATGTCCCCAAGCCCCCCTGGTGTCCTCGGTGTCCCCAAATCCCCACTGTCCCCTCACTGTGCCCGATGTCCCCAGTCCCCCCGATGTCCCCAGTCCCCCGCTGTCCCCTCACCGTGCCCGATGTCCCCAAACCCCCCGATGTCCCCAGTGTCCCCAATCCCCCCCAGTGTCCCCAAAGCCCCCCGCCGTCCCCTCACCGTGCCCGATGTCCCCAGTCCCCCTCCCGATGTCCCCAAACCCCCCCCCGCTGTCCCCAAATCCCCCCGCTGTCCCCTCACCGTGCCCAATGTCCCCAAACCCCCCAATGTCCCCAACCCCCCCTGGTGTCCCCGCTGTCCCCAAACCCCCCCGCTGTCCCCTCACCGTGCCCGATGTCCCCAAACCCCCCTGGTGTCCCCGCCGTCCCCTCACCGTGCCCGGGGGCCCCGAGCTGTGCCCGCAGCTGTCGCAGTCTCTGCGCCGCCTCGGCCTGGAGCCGCTGCCGCCGACGCCGCTGCTCAGGTGCCAACCCCGGGACCGCGGCCAGGCGCCGCGCCGCCTCCAGCACCTGCGCCTGCACCTGCACCTGGGCGTGCGCCTCGCGCCGCGCCCGGCTCACCTGGACACGGAGAGAGTGCACAGGTGAACATAGAATGGACAGGTGAACACAGAATGGACAGGTGAACACAGAGAGAATGGACAGGTAAATACAGAATGGACAGGTGAACACAGAATGGACAGGTGAACACAGAATGGACAGGTGAACATAGAATACACAGGTGAACACAGAATGGGAATGGACAGGTGAACACAGAGAGAATGGGGAATGGGCAATGGCAGAGCCGCCTCCAGCACCTGCGCCTGCACCTGGGCGTGCGCCTCCCGCCGCGCCTGGCTCACCTGGACAGGTGAACACAGAATGGACAGGTGAACACAGAGAGAACGGACAGGTGAACATAGAATGGACACGTGAACACAGAGTGGACAGGTGAACACAGAATGGACAGGTGAACACACAATGGACACGTGAACACAGAATGGACACGTGAACACAGAGAGAATGGACAGGTGAATACAGAGAGACAATGGGGAATGGACAATGGTGGAGCCGCCTCCAGCACCTGCACCTGGGCATGCGCCTCGCGCCAGGCTCGGCTCACCTGGACAGGTGAACACAGAATGGACAGGTGAACACAGAATGGACAGGTGAACACAGAGTGGACAGGTGAACACAGAGAGAATGGACAGGTGAACACAGAATGGACAGGTGAACACAAAATGGACAGGTGAACACAGAGAATGGGGAATGGCAGAGTTGCCTCCAGCACCTGCACCTGCACCTGGGCGTGGGCCTCGCGCCGCGCCCGGCTCACCTGGACAGGTGAACACAGAGTGGACACGTGAACACGGAATGGACAGGTGAACACAGAATGGACAGGTGAACACAGAATGGACAGGTGAACACAGAGAGAATGGACAGGTGAACACAGAATGGACAGGTGAACACAGAGAGAATGGACAGGTGAACACAGAATGGACAGGTGAACACAGAATGGACAGGTGAACACAGAATGGACAGGTAAATACAGAATGGGAATGGCGGAAAGACCTCCAGCACCTGCGCCTGCACCTGGGCGTGGGCCTCGCGCCGCGCCCGGCTCACCTGGACACGTGAACACAGAATGGACACGTGAACATAGAATGGACACGTGAACATAGAATGGACAGGTGAACACAGAATGGGAATGGACAGGTAAATACAGAATGGGAATGGCGGAGCCGCCCCCAGCACCTGCACCTGGGCGTGGGCGTTGCCCGGTGCTCGGCACACCTGGGGGGAAATAGAGAGAAAATGGGGAAAAACAGGAAAAAAAGAGGAAATGGGAAATGGGAAATGGGAAATGGGAAACGGCCTCTGGGGCCTGGGGCTGCGCCTCCTGCTGAGCCTGGAACACCTGGGAGAGAAATGGGGGGAAAATGGGGGAAAATGGGGAGAGAATGTGGGGAAAATGGGAATAAATGTGAGAAAATAGGGAAAAATGGGGAGAAACAGGGGGAAAATGGGAATAAATGCAGGGAAAATGCGGAGAAACGGGGGAATAATGGAGAAAAAATGGGGAGAAATGTGGGGAAAATGGGGAAAAATGTGGGGGAAAAGTGGAGAAATGGGAAGGAGGCGGGTGTATTCCAGGAGCTGTGGCTGTTCCTGGGAGAAATGGGAGAGACCGGGGGAAAATGGGAAAGGGGAAAAAAGGAAATTGGGAATGGGGAAAGGAGAGGGAATGGGAAAAATAGGAATAATGGGGATAATGGGGAATAATAGGGAATAATAGTGAATAATGGGGAAAATAATGGGAATAATGGGGAATAAATAATGGGGGAAAAGGGGAAATGGGGATTTGGGGATGAGGATAAAGGACAAGGAAAGAGAAATGGGGCAGAGCGTGGGGACACCAGGGGGACACCGTGGGGACACCAGGGGGACACCAGAGGGACACCAGAGGGACACCCAGGGTGTGGGGACACCGTGGGGACACCAGGGGGACACCCAAGGGACACCGTGGGGACACCTTGGGGACACCAGGGGGACACCCAGGGTGTGGGGACACCGTGGGGACACCAGAGGGACACCAGGGGGACACCCAGGGTGTGGGGACACCCAAGGGACACCGTGGGGACACCGTGGGGACACCAGGAGGACACCCAGGGTGTGGGGACACCCAAGGGACACCACAGGGACGTACCAGAGCGTGTGGGGACCGGCAGGACGGGGGGGTCCCCACGTGACACACGGGGGGACGGGAGCCACCGGCGGGGTACAGGGGCCACTGCGGGGACACACGGGGACACTGCGGGGTCAGGGGTCACCCAGGGGACACCCAGGGGACACCCAGGGGACACCATGGCACAGGGGACACCAGGAGCCACCACAGGGACACTACGGGGACACCGTGGCAGGTCGGAGGACCACCCAAGGGACACCCAGGGGACACCCAGGGGACACCCAGGGGACACCCAGGGGACACCCAGGGGGTGGGGCCACCCCCAGGTAGGATTTGGGACCCCTCCCCCCCTCCAAACGCACATTTTGGCCTCCCCCCAACCCCTCCCCCCACCCAAATGTCCCCGAATGTCCCCGAATGTCCCCAGACCCACCTCGGGGGGGGGTCCCCGGGGGGCTCCGGCCGAGCGGCGCCGGGGCGGGGGCTGGGGTCTCTCTCCGGGCTCCAGGGGGTACTCGGGGGGCAACTGCCCCGTCAGCTCCTGCAGGGGGACAGGGGACACCCTGGGGTCAGGGGTCACTCCGGGGTCACTCTGGGGGACAGGGGGACACCCTGGGGTCACTCCGGGGGTCAGGGGTCACTCCGGGGTCACTCTGGGGGACAGGAGGACACCCTGGGGTCACTTGGGGGGGACAGGGGGACACCCAGGGGTCACTCAGGGGGTCAGAGGTCACTCTGGGGTCACTTGGGGGGGACAGAGGGACACCCTGGGGTCACTCCGGGGGTCAGGGGTCACTTCGGGGTCACTCTGGGGGACAGGGGGCCACCCTGGGGTCACTCTGGGGGTCTGGGGGGTCCCAGGGGTCAGGGGTCACTCCGGGGGCCTGGGGGTCCCAGGGGTCACTCAGGGGGACCTGGGGTTGGGGTCCTCCCGGCCAGGGGTCAGGGGTCACTTTGTGTCCAGCTGGGGGTCACAGGGGTCAGGGGTCACTCAGTGCCAGTGGTCAGGGGTCAGAGGTCATTCTGGACTCTGGGGTGAGGGTCAGAGGTCACTCCGGGGGTCACTCAGGGATCACGGGGTCACTCAAGGGTCATGCTGGGGGTCACTCAGCAGTCAATGGGGGTCATTCAGGGGTCACTGGGGGTCACTGGGGGTCCCCAGGGTCACTCAAGGGTCCCAAGGGTCACTGGGGGTCACTGAAGGGTCACGCAGGGGTCACTCTGGGGTTCAGGGGTCACTGGGGGTCACCCGGGGGTCGCTCAGGGGTCACCCAGGGGTCACTGGGGGTTACTGGAGGTCACCCGGGAGTTACTCTGGGGTTCAGGGGTCACTCGGGGATCACCCAGGGGTCACACAGGGGTCACTCAGGGGTCACCCAGGGGTCACCCCGGGGTCACTGGGGGTCTCGGGGGGTCACTCACGGCCTCCTGCAGACAGAGGCGCCGCAGCTCCCGCAGGCGCAGCCCCAGAACCTGGCGCAGTGAGCGCTGCCGCTCCCGCAGCTCCTGCAGCCGCCCCGCGGGGACACCTGCACAGGGGACACAGGGACAGTGAGGGGACATGGGGACAGGGGACAGTGAGGGGACACGGGGGACACAGGGGACAGTGACACTGCCGCTCCCGCAGCTCCTGCAGCCGCCCCGCGGGGACACCTGGACAGGGACAGTGACAGTGAGGGGACATAGGGGACAGTGAGGGGACACACAGGGACACAGGGGACAGTGAGGGGACACCTGGGACATGGGGACACAGGGGACAGTGACACTGCCGCTCCCGCAGCTCCTGCAGCCGCCCCGCGGGGACACCTGGGACAGGGACAGGGACAGTGAGGGGACACAGGGACACAGGGGACAGTGAGGGGACACAGGGACACAGGGGACAGTGAGGGGACACCTGGGACATGGGGACAGGGACAGTGAGGGGACACGGGACAGTGAGAGGACACAGGCGACACAGGGGACAGTGACAGTGACACTGCCACTCCCGCAGCTCCTGCAGCCGCCCCGCGGGGACACCTGGGACATGGGGACACAGGGGACAGTGAGGGGACACACAGGGGACACCTGGGACATGGGGACACAGGGGACAGTGAGGGGACACAGGGGACAGGGGACACAGGGGACACAGGGGACAGTGACACTGCCGCTCCCGCAGCTCCTGCAGCCGCCCCGCGGGGACACCTGCACAGGGGACAGTGACAGGGGACAGTGAGGGGACACAGGGACACAGGGGACAGTGAGGGGACACAGGGGACAGTGAGGGGACACGGGGACAGTGACAGTGAGGGGACACAGGGGACAGTGACACTGCCGCTCCCGCAGCTCCTGCAGCCGCCCCGCGGGGACACCTGCACAGGGGACACAGGGACAGTGAGGGGACATGGGGACAGTGAGGGGACACCTGGGACAGGGGACAGTGAGGGGACATGGGGGACAGAGGACACAGGGACAGTGAGGGGACACCTGGGACAGGGACAGGGACAGTGAGGGGACACGGGGACAGGGGACAGTGAGGGGACACCTGGGACATGGGGACACAGGGACAGTGAGGGGACACCTGGACAGGGACAGGGACAGGGACAGTGAGGGGTCACAGGGGACACAGGGGACACGGGGACACAGGGGACAGTGACACTGCCGCTCCCGCAGCTCCTGCAGCCGCCCCGCGGGGACACCTGGGACATGGGGACAGTGACAGTGAGGGGACACCTGGGACAGTGAGGGGACACCTGGGACATGGGGACACAGGGGACACAGGGGACACAGGGGACAGTGACACTGCCGCTCCCGCAGCTCCTGCAGCCGCCCCGCGGGGACACCTGGGACATGGGGACACAGGGGACAGTGAGGGGACAATGGGACAGTGAGGGGACATGGGGACAGTGAGGGGACAATGGGGACAGTGAGGGGACACCTGGGACATGGGGACACAGGGGACAGTGAGGGGACACACAGGGGACACAGAGGACACACAGGGACACAGGGGACACACAGGGGACAGTGAGGGGACAGGGACAGTTGGGGACAGGGATGGGACAAGGAACAAGGATGGGACAGGGGACAGGGGACAGGGACAGACAGGGACAGGGCTTGGGGACAAGGGCTGGGGACACCAGGTGCCACCAGGGGTTGGGGACAGGGACAGGACACAAGGGCTAGGATACAGCTTGGGGACACCAGGTGCCACCAGGGCTTGGGGACAAGGACAGGACACAGGGGCTGGGGACACCACGGATTGAAGACACGGATTTGGGACAGGGTTTGGGGACACCAGAGGCCACCAGGGCTTGGGGACAGGGACAGAGGACACCAAGTGCCACCAGGGGTCCAGAGCTTGGGGGGCTTCAGGGTCACCACAGGGGTCAGAGGTGACACCGGGGGGGTCCCCAAGGGGACAGGACAAGGGACAGAGCTTGGGGACACCAGAGAGGCCACCAGGGGTTGGGGACATGGACTGGGGACACCAAAAGTGTCACCAGAGGTAGGGGACACTGAGGGGGGGCGTGTCCGGGGGGGCTCTGGGGACACCGCGGGGGGGCAGGAGGTGACCCCGGGGATGTCCCCAAGGCCCGGGCAGGTGACAGGTGACAGGGACAGGTGACAGGGACAGGGACAGGTGACACGGTGGCCCTACCTGCGGGGCTGTAGGTGCCGGGGGCGAGGATGTGGCCCCTCACCTCCATGGCGGGCCCATGGGGGGCTGCGGGGGGAGGGGCGGGGTGTCACCGTTGGGGTCACAGGTCACCTCTGGGGTCACAGGTCACCTTTGGGGTGGCCCCACCCCGTCCCCTCCCCCACGCTCCTCCTCCCGCTTCCGGCCTGCCCCGCCCCTCCCCCCACCCGCACCCCGAGCGGACCCTGAACCCCCCCAAACCACCCCCAAAATGGAGCTGGGGGGTCACGGGGTCACCCCACCCTAAAAGGGACCCTGAACCCCCCCTAAAGGCACCCAAGGGTCACCCCCGCCCCCCAAAAACCCACCCAGGGGTGTCCCCCCTCCCCCCAACAACCCGGGGGTCGCCCCCGCCCCCCAAAACCCGCTCAGCACCCCGGGGTCACCCCCACCCCCCCAAACCCACCCAGGGGTGCCCCTGGCCACCCAAAACACACCCGCGGGTGTCCCCACCCCCCCAAACCCACCCAGGGGTGTCCCCCCACCCCAAAATCAACCCTGGGGGGGTCCGGGGGTCCCCCCACCCCCCCAAAACCCGCTCAGCACCCCGGGGGTCACCCCCACCCCCCCCAAACCCACCCAGGGGTGCCCCCGGCCACCCAAAACCCACCCAGGGGTGCCCCCACCCCCCCCAAACCCCGACCCAGCCGCGGCCCCTCCCCCCGCTGGCCCAGCCCCCCCCCGTGCCCCCATTTTTTGGGGGGGTCTCTCTCGAAACCCCCCCATTCCCCTCCCCCCACCCCTCCCTTTACCTGTTCCGGGGTGTGGGGGGTGGGGGAGGGGTCGCGGCCGGGGCGGGGGCTGCGGGCAGGGTGGGGGAGGGGAAGGGGAGGGGAAGGGGTGGGGGAGGGGCTCAGCCCCGCGCCCCCCCCGCGGCTTTGGGCCGGAGTTTTGGGGGGTCGGGGCCTGGCCGGGGCGCGCGGCCGGGAGTCGGGGTCCCCCCTGCGCGTCCCCCCCCTCCCCCCGCCCCGTGACGTCACTTCCCGCCATCGCCCCTCCCCCTCCCCTCCCCCCTCCCCCCCGCGCTTCCTGCCGAGGCCCCGCGGCCCCGACGGGACCCCCCCGGGACGATTTTATTTTATTTTATTTTATTTTATTTGGGGGGGGGGGAGGATCATTTCCCCTCCCCCCACAACGCGGCCCCTCCCCCACCCTGCCCCCTCCTCGCGCGGCTTTGGGGAGGTTCGGGCCGCCCCTCCCCCCACCCCCGGAACTCACTGAGGGACCCCCCCCGGTCCCATAGAGAGACCCCGGCCCTATAGGGAGCCTCTGACCCTATAGAAACCTCCCCGGCCCTATAGAGACCCTTCCTACCCTATAGAGACCCCCCCCCCGGCCCTATAGGGACCCTTCCTACCCTATAGAGACCCCCCCCCCGGCCCTATAGGGACCCTCCGGCCCTATAGAAACCTCCCCGGCCCTATAGAAACCCCCCCGGGCCCTATAGAGACCCTCCGATCCTATAGGGACCTTCCGGCCCCATAGAGACTCCTCTGGCCCTATAGAGACTCTCCCTACCCTATAGAGACCCTCCGATCCTATAGGGACCCTCCGGCCCTATAGAAACCTCTCCGGCCCTATAGAGACCCCCCCCGGCCCTATACAACCCCCCCCGGTCCCATAGAGAGACCCCGGCCCTATAGAGACCCCCCTGACCCTATAGGGACCCTCCGATCCTATAGGGACCCTCCCTACCCTATAGAAACCCCCCGGCCCTATAGGGACCCTCCGATCTTATAGAGACCCCCCTGACCCTATAGAGATCTTCCCTACCCTATAAAGACCACCCCAGCCCTATAGAGACCCCTGACCCTATAGGGACTCTCCCTGCCCTATAAGGACCTCCTGGTCCTATAGAGACCGCTCCGGCCCTATAGAACCCCCCCTGGTCCTATAGAGACCCTCCCTATCCTATAGAAACTCCCCCGGCCCTATAGAGACCCTCTGGCCCTATAGACCCCCCCTGGCCCTATAGGGACCCCCCCCGGCCCTATAGAGACCCTCCGATCCTATAGGGACCCTTCCTATCCTATAGAAACCCCCCGACCCTATAGAAACCCCCCGACCCTATAGAAACCCCCCCGACCCTATAGAATCCCCCCGACCCTATAGAATCCCCCTGGCCCTATAGAGACCCCCCGACCCCTCCCCCAGGCGCCCCCCGGAGTGCCGCGGTGGGGTGGGGGAGGGGACGGGGGCCATGTCCCGAGGGGCGGCCCAGGGGCTCCCCGCCCCCCCCGGGCCCCCCGCGGCGCCCCCCCAGGGCCCCCCCACGGTGCTGCTGCTGCTGGAGGGGCCGAGCCCCCCCGAGAGGCTGCGGCTGCTCAGGTCAGGGGCACCCCTGGGTGGGGGAGGGCGCGGGGGGAGGGGGCCTAGGGGGTGGGGGGGAGGGGTCCTAGGGCGCGGGGGGAGGGGTCCTAGGGGTGGGGGGGGGCACGAGGAGGGGTTTGGGGGGGTCCCTGGGGGTCCTATGGGGGTTCGGGGGGGGGGTCCCAAGGGCGTTGAGAGGAGTTTGGGGGGGTCCCAGGGGGTTTAGGGGGGTCCCAAGGGTCCTATGGAGGTTGAGAGGGGTCTGGGGGGGTCCCTGGGGGGGGTCCCAAGGGGGTTGAGAGGGGTTTGGGGGGTCCCAGGGGATTTTTGGGGGGCTCCCCGGGGGTCCTATGGGGGTTCTGGGGGGGTCCCAAGGGGGTTAAGAGGGATTTAAGGGGGTCCCAGGCAGTTTGGGGGGTCCCAAGGGGTTTTGGGGGGCCCCAAGGGGTTTGAGGGGGTCCCAAAGGGGTTTGGGGGGTCCCAAGGGTCCTATGGAGGTTGAGAGGGTTTTTGGGGGGGGTCCCTGGGGGTCCTATGGGATCCCTGGGGGGTCCCAAGGGCGTTGAGAGGGGTTTGGGGGGGGGCCCAAGGGATTTTGGGGGGCTCCCCGGGGGTCCTATGGGGGTTCTGGGAGGAGCCCTGGGGGGTCCCAAGGGGGTTAAGAGGGACCCCCCTCAAGGGTCCCAAAGGGTTTTGGGGGGGTCTCAGGTAGTTTAGGGGGGTCCTATGGGATCCCTGGGGGGGGTCCCAAGGGGTTTTGGGGGTTCCCAAGGGTTTTTTGGAGGGGTTGGGGGTCCCAAAGGGGTTTTTTGGGGGGTCCCAAGGGTGGCTCTGAAGAGTCCAGGAGAGTCTTGGGGGCTCTGGGTGAATTTGGGGGAGGGGTCTGCTGGTGAATTTGGGGGTCTCAGGGTGTCTTTGGGGGGTCCCTGGTTGGATTTGGGGGGGTCTCTGTGTGTCTTTGGGGGTCCCGGGGGTCTCTGGGTGGGTCTGGGGGCCTCGGGGTGGGGGGTCTCAGGGTGAATTTGGGGGGTCCCAGGGGGTCTCTGGGGGTCCCTGGTTGGATTTGGGGGTCTCTGGGTGTATTTGGGGGTCCCGGGGATGTATTTGGGGGTCCCAGGGGGTCTCTGGGTGGGTCTGGGGGCCTCGGGGGGGGTCTCTGGGTGGATTTGGGGGGTCCCAGGGGGTCTCTGGTTGAATTTGGGAGGGTCTCAGGCTCTATTTGGGGGGTCTCTGTGTGTCTCTGGGGGTCCCTGGTTGGATTTGGGGGTCCTGGGGATGTATTTGGGGGTCCCGGGGGTCTCTGGGTGTATTTGGGGGTCCCGGGGGGTCCCGGGGGTGTCTCTGGGGGTCCCTGACCCCCCCGTGCCCCCCCAGCCTGAGCTCGGTGCTCCCCGAGTCCGGAATCGTGGCCGACATCGAGTGGGACCCCCCCGGGGGGGGCACCCCTGGGGACACCCCCAGTGACCCCCCCGGAGACCCCCACCCCGGGGACCCCCCCGGGACCCCCCCGGAGCCCCCCGGGCCCTTCTACTGCCTCAAGAGCCAGCCCCTGCCCCCCGCCAGGTACCGGGACCCCCAAAACTGACCCAAAAATCCCCAAAATCCCCCAAAATCCCTCAAAATCCCCCCAAAACTCCCCAAAAACTGCCTCAAATCCCCCAAAACTGACCCAAAACTCCCCAAAATCCCCCAAAACTCCCCAAAATCCCCCCAAATACCCTCAAAATTCCTCAAAATCTCCCCAAATTTCCTCAAAATGCCCCTCAAATACCCCCAAAACTCCCCAAATCCCCCCAAAACTGTCTCAAAATATTCCCAAAATCCCCCCAACCTCCCCCCAAATCCCCCCCAGGCCCCTTTCTGCCCCTCCCCCATTAACCCTCCCCGCCTCTCTGCAGCTTGGGCCCCCCCCCCGGTGCCCCCCCTCATACCTGGGCACCCCCAAACCCCCAAATCCCCCCTAAATCTCCCCAAATCCCCCCAGATCACCCCAAAACCCCCCCAAACCTCCCAAAATTGCCCCCAAATCCCCTCAAATTTCCCCCAAATCCCCCCCAAATCCCCCCCCAGGCCCCTTTCTGCCCCTCCCCCATTAACCCTCCCCTCTCTGCAGCTCGGGGCCCCCCCCCCCGGTGCCCCCCCCTTCATACCTGGGCACCCCCAAACCCCCAAATCCCCCCTAAACCCCCCCAACCTCATTCAAACCCCCCCAAATCCCCCAAAACTCCCCCAACCCCCCCCCAAAATTGCCCCAAAATTGCCCCCAAACCCCCCTTCAAACTTCTCCAAACCTCCCCAAATCCCCCCCAGGCCCCTTTCTGCCCCTCCCCCATTAACCCACCCTCCCCCCCCGTGCAGCTCCGGGCCCCCCCCCGGCGCCCCCCCCCCATACCTGGGCACCCCCAAATCCCCAAATCCCCCCTAAATCTCCCCAAACCCCCCCAAAACTGCCCCAAAATACCCCCGAAACCCCCCAAATCCCCCCCAGAGCCCCCCAAATCTCCCCCAATCCCCCCAAAACTCCACCAAACCTCCCCCAACCCCCCCCAAATCCCCCCCAGGCCCCTTTCTGCCCCTCCCCCATTAACCCTCCCCTCTCTGCAGCTCGGGGCCCCCCCCTGGTGCCCCCCCCTTCATACCTGGGCACCCCCAAACCCCCCCTAAACCCACCCCAACCCCCCCCAAACCTCCTTCAAACCCCCCCCAAATCCCCAAACCCCCCAAAATTGCCCTCAAACCCCCTCAAATTTCCCCCAACCCCCCCCAAATCCCCCCAGGCCCCTTTCTGCCCCTCCCCCATTAACCCTCCCCCCCCCCCGGCAGCTCGGGGCCCCCCCCCGGTGCCCCCCCTTCATACCTGGGTACCCCCAAACCCCCCAAATCCCCCCAAAATTGCCCCCAAACCCCCCCAAACCTCCCCAAATCCCCCCCAGGCCCCTTTCTGCCCCTCCCCCATTAACCCTCCCCCCCCCCGCAGCTCGGGGCCCCCCCCCCGGCCCAGCCCCCCCCTCGTCGCGGGTGCTGCTGCGGCAGCAGTTGATGCGGGCGCAGGCGCAGGAGCAGGAGCAGAGGGAGCGGAGGGGGGGCGTCACCCCCGGGACCCCCCCGGGAGCCCCCACCCCCGGCCCCTCCCCCGCCATCGCCGTGGGGGTCCCGCCAGGCGCCCGGGCCCCGCCCCACGTGCCCCCCGAGGTGCTCAAGGTGAGGGGAGGATTTTTGGGGGGAATATTTGGGATTTTGGGGTGGGGAGGGGTTGGGGGGGTTCAGGAGGGGGGATTTGGGGGGAAATTTGGGATTTTGGGGGGAAAATTTGGGATTTTTGGGGTTGAAGGGGATTTTGGGGCTCGGGAGGGGTTTTGGGTGGGGTTCGGGGGGGGGGAAATTTGGGATTTTGGGGTGGGGATGGGGGAAAATTTGGGATTTTGGGGTTTAGGGGGGCCCTGGGGGGGAATTTTTGGGGTTGGGGGGTTTGGGGGGGTTCAGGATGGGGGGATTTGGGGGGAAAATTTGGGATTTTGGGGTGAGGAGTGGTTTGGGGGGGCCCTGGGGGGAATATTTGGGATTTGGGGCTCAGGGGGGTTTGGGGGGGTACAGGAGGGGGGATTTTGGGGGGAAAATTTGGGATTTTGGGGGAAATTTTGGGATTTTGGGGCTCGGGGGGGTTGGGGGGGGGCTCTGGGGGGGATTTTTGGGATTTTGAGGGGTCCCTGGGGGGGTTCAGGGCTGGGGATTTGGGGGGGAAAATTTTGGATTTTGGGGTGGGGAGGGGTTTTGGGGGGGGCCCTGGGGGGAATATTTGGGATTTGGGGCTCGGGAGGGGTTTTGGGCGGGGCCCTGGGGGGGAAATTTGGGATATTTGGGGTTGAAGGGGTTTGGGGGGGTTCAGGATGAGGGATTTGGGGGGCAGATTTGGGATTTTGGGGCTGTTCTGAGGATTTTGGGGCCGTTTTGAGGATTTTGGGGCCGTTTTGGGGATTTTGGGGCCGTTTTGGGGATTTTGGGGCTGTTTTGGGGATTTTGGGGCCGTTTTGGGGATTTTGGGGCCGTTTTGGGGATTTTGGGGCCGTTTTGGGGATTTTGGGGCTGGGGAGGGACAAACGGTAGATTTTGGGGGTGACAATTGGGGATTGGACACTGGGAAGGCTCCGGGGGGTCTCTGATATTTGGGGGGGCTCTGGGTGTGTCCCCGGGGGGGCTCTGGGTGTGTCCCCGGGGGGGCTCTGGGTGTGTCCCCGGGGGTCTCTGGGTGTGTCCCCGGGGGGTCTCTGGGTGTGTCCCCGGGGGTCTCCTCACGCCGGCCCCGCCCCCCCAGGTGCAGACTCACCTGGAGAACCCCACCCGGTACCACCTGCGGGCGGCCCAGCGGCAGCAGCTGCGCCAGTACCTGAGCCACGCCCGCGGCCGGGGGGGCGGGGCCAGCCCACCAAGCCACGCCCCCCTGGCCGCGCCCCCCGAGGCCCCGCCCAGCCCCCCCCCAGCGCTGCTGCAGCACGAGAAGGAGGTGAGGGGGGAGGGGAGGGGGGTGATGACGTCATAGGCAGAGGTAGTGACGTCATAGGGAGATATAGTGATGCCATGAATGGGGTTGTGACGTCATAGGGAGGGGTTTGATGTCATAAAGGGGATGGGGATGTGATAAGAGAAGGCGATGATGTCATAAAGATGGTGACGTCACAGCTGGAGATGATGACGTAATAAGGGGCGATGGTGTCGTAGATGAGGTGTATGACGTAAGAGCTGCTGATGTCATAGAGGGGAGGGGCAGTGATGTCACGCAGAGAGTGGTGATGTCATATGGGGGAGTGGGAACACCATAAGAGGTGATGATGTCATAAAGGGTCTCTGTGACGTCATAAGGAAGGTGATGACGTGATGACCGGGGTGGGGATATGATGAGAGGAGGTGATGACGTCACACAAGTGGGCGATGACGTCACAAAGCAAGCGTTGACGCAATCCAGGAGCCGCTGAAACAACGTGGGGTGGGGTGATGACGTCACACGGGGGGGCGTCGATGACGTCACACAGCGGGGCGGGGCCTGACCCCGATGTCCCCGTGTGCCCTGCAGATCGATGACGTCATTGATGAGATCATCAGCCTGGAGTCCAGCTATGACGACGTGCTGAGCTTCGGCCCCGAGGGGCCCCTCCCGCTGCCCAGCACGGTGCGCTGGCCCTTTAAGAGATGGGGCGGGGCCTCAGGAAACCCCACCCACAAAACTGTGTGGGTGTGGCTTGATCATATAAGGCAGGGGGTGTGGCTTTCCCTATAAGGATGTGGGTGTGGCTTTCCCCTATGGGGCACAAGGGGGCGTGGCCTCAATTTGATTGACGCTGAGTGGATACATCTAAGGGGGCGTGGCCACACCCGGAGTGGGCGTGGCTTTCCTTTTAAAAGGGGGCGTGGCCTTGAGTGTGGTTGGGTGTGGTCAGGGTGGGTGTGGCTCATATGGGTGTGGCTATGCATGTAAATGGGCGTGGCCTTGCATAAACCCCCCCAGACGTGTTTGTGGCTGGGTGGGCGTGGTCAGATCGGGTGTGTCCGTTCTGACCCCGCCCCTTTCCGGCAGCTCCCCGCCCCCGGGCCCCTATTGGAGGTTTTTAGCCCCGCCCAGGGCGGGAGCAGCTCCTGTCCCGCCGAGCTGCCGAGGGTCAAGGCCGAGCTCTCAGGTCTGGGGGGGCCCCGGGGGTCCTCAGGGGTGGGGGAGGGGTCCTGGGGGGTCCTGGGGGGTCTTTGGGGACTCCTCGGGGGGGGGGAGGGGTCCCTGGGGGGTCCTGGGGGGTCTTTGGGGGGTCCCTGGGGGTGGGGGAGGGGTCCTGGGGGGTCTTTGGGGGGTCTTTAAGGGTCCTGGGGGGACTTTGGGGGGTCCTCAGGGGTGGGGGAGGGGTCCCTGGGGGGTCTTTGGGTGTCTTTGGGGGGTCTCTAAGGGTCCTGGGGGGTCTTTGGGCGGTCCTCGGGGGGGGAGGGGTCTTTGGGGGATCTGGGTGGGTTAAAAGGGGTCTTTGGGGGGGGTCCCCATTTTGGGGAGGGGTCTGTAAGAGGATAAAAAGGTGGGGGAGGGGTCCCTGGGGGGTCTCTAAGGGTCCTGGGGGGTCTTTGAGGGGTCCTCAGGAGGGGGGGAGGGGTCCCTGGGGGGGTCTGGGGGGGATAAAAGGGGTCAGGGGGTCCCCATTATGGGGCAGGGTCCCTGGGGTGTCCCTAAAATGGGGCAGGGGGTCTCTGGGGGGGGTCCCCATTGTGAGGAGGGGTCTGTAAGAGGATAAAAGGGGGGGGGGAGGGGTCCCTGGGGGATCTTTAAGGGTCCTGGGGGGTCTTTGAGGGGTCCTCAGGGGGGGGGAGGGGTCCCTGGGGGGTCGGGGGGGGTTAAAAGGGATCAGGGGGGTCCCCATTATGGGGAGGGGTCCTTGGGGTGTCCCTAAAATGGGGCAGGGGGTCTCGGGGGGGGGTCCCCATTGTGAGGAGGGGTCTGTAAGAGGATTAAAAGGTGGGGGAGGGGTCCCTTGAGGGGTCTGGGGGGGGTTAAAAAGGGGGGGGGGTCCCCATTTTGGGGAGGGGTCCCTGGGGTGTCCCTAAGTGGGGGGAGGGGTCCCTGGGGGGGGGGTTTGGGGGAGTGTCCCCGTTTTGGGGAGGGGTCTCTGGTTGAGGGGGGGAGGGGAGGGGTCACTCTGGTGGTCCCAGGGTCCCTCTGGGGCTGATTTTTGGGGGGCAGGAGGGGGAGGGGAATTCCTGTGGGGGGAGGGGCGTATCTGTATTTTGGGGAGGGGTCTCTGAGCGTGGCCCCTCCCCCACAGAAACCGAGGCCAAGGCGCTGCTGAAGGAGCGGCAGAAGAAAGACAACCACAACCTCAGTGAGCCCGGGGGGGGGGCGGGGGGGTCCTGGGAGGTTTTGGGGGCTCCTGGGAGGTTTTGGGGGGTCCTGGGGGTGTTTGGGGGGGTCCTGAGAGGTTTTTGGGGGGTCCTGGGAGGTTTTGGGGGCTCCTGGAGATGTTTTGGGGGTCCTGAGGGTCCCCAGGGATTTGGGGGATGGGTCCTGGGGGGTCTTTGGGGGTCCTGAGAGATATTTGGGGGGTGCTGGGAGGTTTTTTGAGGGTCCAGGGAGGTTTTTGGGGGGTCTTTGGGGGTCCTGGGGGTGTTTTTGGGGGGTCCTGAGAGGTTTTAGGGGGTCCAGGGGGTGTATTTGGGGGGTCCTGGGGGTGTTTTGGGGGGTCCTGTGGGTTCCTAGGGCTTGGGGGAGGGGTCCAGGGGGTGTTTGGGGGGGTTCAGAGTGTGTTTTGGGGGGTCCTGGAGGTTTTTTGGGGGGTCCTGGAAGGTTTTGGGGGTCCTGAGGGTCCCCAGGGCTTGGGGGAGGGGTCCCTGGGGGGGTTCCCTGGGGGTCTCAGGTGTCGCCCCTCCCCCGCAGTCGAGCGGCGCCGACGCTTCAACATCAACGACCGGATCAAGGAACTGGGGACCCTGATCCCCAAAAACAGCGACCCGTGAGCGGGGGAGGGGCCCCGGGGGGGGCGGGGCCTCGGGGAGGGGTCCTGGAAGGGAAATTCGGCAGCCGGGGACCCCCAGGGTGGGTCCTGGAAGGGAAATATGACCTTTGGGGACCCCCAGGGTGGGTCTTGGAGGGGCTCAGGTGTCCAGAGACCCCCAGAATGGGTCCTGGAAGGGAAATTTGGCCATCAGGGACCCCCAGGGTGGGTCCTGGAAGGGAAATATGTCTCGTGAGAGGTCCTGGAAGGGAAATTCCCCCTCGTGGGAGGTCCTGGAAGGGAAACTGGGCACTCAGGGACCTCAAGGCCAGTCCTGGAAGGGAAATTCTTTTTCATGAAAGGTCCTGGAAGAGAAATTGGGCCCTCAGGGAACTTAGTGCAGGTCCTGGAAGGAAAATTCTCCTTCATGGAAGGTCCTGGAAGGGAAATTCCCCCTCATGGCAGGTCCTGGAAGGGACCCTGTGAGCTTTTGGGGCACCCAAAGGACCCGCTGGGATGGGGGTGACCTCGAGGTGACCCCGAGGTGACCCCGAGGTGACCCCAGGGTGACCCCGGGTCCTGGCAGGGAAATTCTCCCCGTGGGAGGTCCTGGAAGGGAAATTTGGCAGTCAGGGACCTTATGGCAGGTCCTGGAAGGGACCCTGGGAGCTTTTGGGGCACCCAAAGGACCCGCTGGGATGGGGGTGACCCCGCGGTGACCCCGGGCTGACCCCGAGGTGACCCCAGGGTGACCCCGGGATGACCCCGGGTCCTGGCAGGGAGATGCGCTGGAACAAAGGCACCATCCTGAAGGCGTCGGTGGATTACATCCGCAAGCTGCAGAAGGAGACGCAGCGCTGGCGGGAGCTGGAGCTGCAGCAGCAGCGCCTGGAGCAGGCCAACCGCAGCCTGCAGCTGCGCGTGCAGGTGGGGGGGGGCAGCAGTGCAGGGGATGCAGCAATGCAGGGAATGCAGGGAATGTGGGGATTGGGAATGTGGGATTGGGGGTGAACCGCAGCCTGCAGCTGCGCGTGCAGGTTGGGAATGCAGCCATGCAGGGAATGCAGCAGTGCAGGGATTGGGATTGGGATTGGGGGAGTGAACCACAGCCTGCAGCTGCGCGTGCAGGTCAGGGAATGCAGCGGTGCAGGGAATGCAGGGATTGGGATTGGGAATGGGGGATTGGGGATGAACCGCAGCCTGCAGCTGCGCATGCAGGTCAGGGGATGCAGCCATGCAGCCATGCAGCACTGCAGGGAATGCAGGGAATGCGGGGATTGGGAATGCAGGGATTGGGATTGGGGATAAACCGCAGCCTGCAGCTGCACGTGCAGGTCAGGGAATGCAGCAATGCAGCGATGCAGGGATTGGGGATGTTGAACTGGGAATGTGGGACTGGGATTGGGGATTGGGAATGAGCTGCAGCAGCTGCGGGTGCTGCAGCTGTGGAATGCAGGAACGGGAATGTGGGATTGGGAACGGGGAATCGACCAGCCACGGGCAGGAATGCAGGAATGGGGTCGGGAATGGGAATTGGGAATAGGGGATCGGGGTCAGGGGTCGCCTTAGGGGTGCCAATGAGGGATCGGTAACGGGAATGTGGGAACGGTGCTGGGAATGGGCGGGGCCGGGAATGCGGAACTGGGGCGGGAACGGCGGGATCAGGGTTGGGAATGTGGGATCAGGGTTGGGATCAGGGTTTGGAATGCGGGATCAGGGTTTGGAATGTGGGATCGGGGCTGGGATCAGGGTGGGATCAGGGTTGGGATCGTGGCGGGATCGAGGATGTGTGTGGCTGCAGAGGAGCTGGGCCCCTCCCTGGCGGCAGCCCGCAGTTTGTAGGAACATTTTGGGATGGATTTTGGGATGGATTTTGGGATGGATTTTGGGGCTGGTCCGGTGAGAAGCGGGGGAGGGGCGGCCGTGGGGTCGGGGGCAGCAGAACCCCGGGACATTTCGGGATTTGGGGGGATTTGGGGCTCACCCCGCCCCCTCCCCACCCCCAGGAACTGGAGCTCCAGGCGCAGCTCCACGGGCTCCCCCTGACCCCTCCCCCCACGGCCGAGGGGGGCTCCGAGGACCCTTCGGGGGGGGGTCCCCCCTTCCCGCCCATCCCCCACCAGGAGCTGCTGGAGCTGCCGCTGGCCCTGGGACCCGAGGGGACATTCGAGGACATCCTGATGGACGATGTGGGGGGGTTGTCCCCGCTGGGGCCCCCCGGGACCCTCTTGGCCTCGCCGGGCCCCTCGCGGGCCTCCAGCCCCCGCAGCAGCCTCAGCATGGAGGACGAGCCCTGACGGGGGTGGGGGGCACATTTGGGGACCCTCCCCCATCGTTTTGGGGACCCTCCCCCATCTTTTTGGGGACCCCCCCCTCGCCCACCCTGAGGCTGTTCCGGGTGGGCCCCACCCGGTGCCGCTTTAAGGCTCTTAAAGCGGCCGCGCGCTTTTGAATGGAGGCCCCGCCCCTTTAAGGCGTGTTGCCCTTTTAAGGCGCCGCCTGTGGGACCCTCCCCCCCCTCTTAAAGGGGCGGGGCCGGGCGTGGCCAATTGGAGGAGGGGCGTGTCCCCTTCTATGTGCGGCCCCTTTAAGGCGCTGGCGTCGGGCCCCACCTGGGCGTGGCCCTTTGGGAAAGCCCCGCCCCTCCGTGAGGCCACGCCCACTCCCCGGCTCGCCCAGTCAGGGGGGCTCCTGGGGGCTGGGCCCTCGTGTGAAGCCCCGCCCCTTTGCTGTCACTCACATTTACCCCGCCTACTACTAACGCCCTTTCGGACCACGCCCCCTTTTAGAGGCCCCGCCCACCGGCCCCAGTTAAAGGGCCACGCCCCCATTTACACACATCCCCCGCCCCCATTTTGTACTGGACCCTCTCGTGGGAAATAAAAAGTTTGGTAACGATGGCGGCCTCGTGACCTTTGCCCTGTCCCCGTGTCCCTTATCCCATCCCGTGTCCCCCACCCTGTCCCCATGACCTTTGTCCTGTCCCCATGACCTTTGCCCTGTCCCCGTGTCCCCCACCCTGTCCCCATGACCTTTGCCCTGTCCCCGTGTCCCCCACCTTGTCCCCATGACCTTTGTCCTGTCCCCATGACCCTTGTCCTGTCCCTATGACCTTTGTCCTGTCCCCATGACCCTTGTCCTGTCCCTATGACCTTTGTCCTGTCCCCATGTCCTTCACCGTGTCCCCTGACACCAGTGTCCCCATGTCCCCTCCTTGTCCCCGTGTCCCCAGCCTTGTCCCCACTCCGCTGTGCTCATCCTTGTCCCCCTGTCCCCATGTCCCCACGTGTCCTCCTGTCATCACCCTTGTCCCTGCCCCACTCCTGTCCCAATCCCCATGTCCCCACCCTTGTCCCCATGTCCCCTACCACAGTCTGTCCCCCATCCCTGTCCCTGTCCCCACATGTCCCCACGTCTGTCCCCCTCTCCCCTCCATGTCCCTGTCCCCATCTGTCCCCTCCATGTCCCTGTCCCCATCTGTCCCCTCCATGTCCCTGTCCCCTGTGTCCCCTCCATGTCCCCATCTGTCCCCCGTCTGTCCCCTTCATGTCCCTGTCCCCTCCATGTCCCCACCCCGTCCCGCGTCCCCTTGTCCCCGTCTGTCCCCCTGTCTGTCCCCTCCATGTCCCTGTCCCTGTCCCCTGTGTCCCCTTGTCCCTGTCTGTCCCCTCCATGTCCCTGTCCATGTCCCCATCCCCCGTCCCTGTCCCCACCCCCTGTCCCCTGTGTCCCCCTGTCTGTCCCCTCCATGTCCCTGTCCCCTCCATGTCCCTGTCCCTGTCCCCTGTGTCCCCTTGTCCCCATCTGTCCCCCCCCGTGCCCCTCCCCCAATAACCCACGCCGGGCCCCCCCGGGGGGTCTCTGACCTTTAATGTCACACGGGGTCGGTACAAATTTGGGTGTCCCCTCCCTCCCCTCCCCCATTGCCCCTCCCCCCCTCCCCCCTCCATCCCAACCCCCCCTCGGCGTCCATCCGCGGCCCGGGGGGGGGAGGGGCCCCCCCAAAATCCAGCACGAGGCTCCGAGCTGAGGATGAGAAGGAGATCAGTGGGGGAGGGGCGCTCGGGAGACCCTCCCCCCACCCCCCCCCCAAAGAATGGGGGTTGGGCAAATTTAGGGACCTCCCCCAAAAACCCCTCCCCCAAAATGGGGGAACCCCACAAAATATCCCCCCAAATTAATTGGGGAGGGTCCTGGGCCCCCCCAAATGTGGCTTTGGAAGGGTCAGGACCCCCCCCAAAATAATCTGGGGGTGTCAAAGGTCACCCCAAACCCCGAACCGGAAAATTGTCATCCAAAAAAAAAACCCCAAAAAACGGGAAACCCCAAAACGAGAATTTGGGGGATTTCAGGAACCCCCAAACCCTTCAACCTTTGGGGAGGGGACACCACAAAATGATGGGGGAGGGGCAAAACCCCCCAACTGACCCGGGGGGGCTCCAAAACCCCCCCAAAACAGCGGGGGGGGGGGCCCAGGGGGATTTTGGGGGACCCCAGGTGGGTTCCTGGTCACTTTTGGGGTGCCCCCGGTTCATTCTGGGGTGTCCCCGATCGATTTTGGGGTGCCCCTGATCACTTTTGGGGTGTCCCCGTCATTTTTGGGGTGTCACCAGTCACTTTTGGGGTCTTGCCAGTCAGTTTTGGGGTGCCCCTGATCACTTTTGGGGTGTCTGTGGTCAGTTTTGGGGTGCCCCTGATCACTTTTGGGGTGTCCTCGATCCATTTTGGGGTGTCCCAATCACTTTTGGGTTGTTCCTGTCACTTTTGGGGTGTCCCTGGTCATTTTTCAGGTGTCCCTGAACAGCTTTGGGCTGTCCCCAGACATTTTTGGGGTGTCCCCGATTAATTTCAAGGGCTCCCAGTCCCTTTTGGGGTGTCCCTTTGTCACTTTTGGGGTGTCCCTTGTCACTTTTGGGACATCCCCAGTCACTTTTGGGATGTCCTTGGTCCCTTTTGGGGTGTCCCAGTCAGTTTTTGGGGTGTCCCTTGTCACTTTTGGGGTGTCCCCAGCCCCTTCTGGGGTGTCCTTGGTCCATTTTGGGGTGTCCCAAATCAGTTTTGGGGTGTCCCTAGTCACTTTTAGGGTGTCCCAGTCAGTTTTGGGGTGCCCCCTCTCAGTTTTGGGGTGTCCCCAGCCATTTTTTGGGATGTCCCTGACCCTTTTTGGGATGTCCCAGTCACTTTTGGGGTATCCTTGGTCCCTTCTGGGGTGTCATAGTCAGTTTTTGGGGTGTCCCCTCTCAGCTTTGGGGTGTCCCCATCACTTTTGGGGTGTCCCAAGTCACTTTTGGGGTGTCTTTGGTCCCTTTTTGGGTGTCCCCAGCCCCTTTTTGAGTGTCCCAAGTCACTTTTGGTAAATCCTCGGTCCCTTTTGGGATGTCCCAGTGAGTTTTGGGATGTCCCAGTGAGTTTTGGGATGTCCCAGTGAGTTTTGGGGTGCCCCCTCTCAGCTCTGGGGTGTCCCCCGTCACTCTGGGGTGTCCCCAGGTCCCTGGGGTGCCACCCCGTGTCCCCTGTCCCTACCTCAGTTGTCGTAGTTGTCGCGGTACGAGGCCGAGGGGAAGCGCTCGCCGTAACCGCCCTGGCTCCTGTGGGGAGGGGCTCAGTGACCCCCAAAACCCCCGGGGTGACCCCCCAAAACCCCCGGGGTGACCCCCCGAAACCCCCGGGGTGACCCCCCACACCCAGAGGTGTCACCCTCAAAACCACAAAAATGTCACCCAGAAATGCCACCCCCGAAACTCCAAAAACGTCCCCCCAAAATCCCAAATAATGTCATTCCCAAACCCCAAAAATGTACCCCCAAAATCCCAAAAATGTCCCCCAAAAATGTCACCCCAAACCCCCAAAATGTCACCCTCAAAACCCAAAAAATGTCCCCCTAAAATCCCAAAAATGTCCCCCCAAAATCCCAGAATTGTCACCCAAAAAGTCACCCCCAAACCCCCGGGGTGATCCCCCACACCCAGAGGTGTCACCCCCCAAAATCCAAAAAAACCCCCCCCAAAACCCCAAAATGTCACCCAAAAATGTCCCCCCAAAATCCCCAAAATGTCACTCCCAAACCCCAAAAATGTCACCCAAAAACCCTAAAAATGTCACCCCCAAACCCCGAAATGTCCCCCCAGCTTTTTCCAGCCCCTCCTGGACACTCCGGAGCCCCCAAAGACCCCCGGGATCCCCATAATCCCTCCCTAAGACCCCCCAAAATCCCCCTGGGACCCCCCAAACCCATCCCAAAAACCTCCTGGACCCCCCAAATTCCTCCCCAAAATCCCTGAGATCCCCATAAAGTGCCAAAAATCCCCTTCAAGGAACCCCAAACCCCTCCCCAGCCCCCCCAAAACCCCCAAATCCCTTCCCCAGGACCCCCCAAACCCCTCCCCAGGACCCCCAGAATCCCCTCGGGACCCCAAACCCCTCCCCAAAATCCCTGAGATCCCCATAAAGTGCTGAAAATCCCCTTGAAGGACCCTCAAATCCCTTCCCAGGACCCCCAAACTCCTCCCCGGGACCCCCAGAATCCTCTCGGGACCCCCAAACCCCTCCCCAGGACCCCCCAAACCCCTCCCCAAGATCCCTGAGATCCCCATAAAGTGCCAAAAATCCCCCTGAAGAAGCCCCAAACTCCTCCCCAGGACCCCCCAAACCCCAAAACCCCTCCCCGGGACCCCCAGACCCCTCCCCAGCCCCCCCAAATGTCCTCACCGGCCGCCGTAGTCCCGGGACCCCCCGTAGCCCCCCGAGCTGCGCCCGTCGTAGCGGCCGCCGTAGCCACGGTCACCTCCTCCTGCAGAAAGCCCAAATTTGGGGGTTAAAGAGGGAAAAAATCCCATAAAAACCCCTCAAGAAGCCGTGAATCCCCACCCCAAACCTTTAAAGACCCCAAAACAGCTCCTTAAATCCCTCCAGAATGACCCCAGAGCCCTGAAACCCCCTCCCCAAAGACCCCAAACTCCTGAAGACCCCAAAACCCTAAAAAAACCCTGAACCCCTACAGCAAACTCTTAAAGACCCCAAAACAGCCCCAAAACCCCTCCCCAATCCTTTCAAGACCCCAAAACAGCTCCTTAAATCTCTCCAGAATGACCCCAGACCCCTGAAACCCCCTCCCCAAAAACCCCAAACTCCTGAAGACCCCAAAAGAGCCCCTTAAATCCTTCCAGGAAGACCCCAGACCCCCATAAAAGCCCCTGAAACCCCCTCCTCAAAAGCTAAAAACCTCCTGAAGACCCTAAAAGAGCCCCTAAAACCTCCATATTAAACCCCAAAGACCCCGGAAGAGCCCCTGAACCCCCTCCCCAAAGACCCTAAAACCCCATAAAAGTCAATGAACCCACCCCTCGATACTCAAAGACCCCAAAACCCTAAAAGAGCCCCTGAAGTCACACCCCAAACCCCTAAAGACTCCAAAACCCCCCTGAAACCCCCTCCCCAAACGACCCCAAAATCCACCCAAAAAACCCCAAATCCTCCTCTCCAACCCCCCTCACACCCCAACGCCCCCAAAAACCCTCTCCCCAAAACCCCCGAGACCCCAAAATCCCCCCAAACCCCCTCCCCAAATCCCCTCAGACGCCAAAACCCCCTCTCCAGACCCCCTTGGACCCCCAAACCCCCCCAAAAAAACCCCAAAACCCTCTCTCCAAACCCCCTCAGACCCCAAAACCTCCCCCCAAAAAACCCCCAAATCCCCCAAAAAACCCCCAAACCCCATCCATAAACACCCTCAGACCCCAAAACTCCCCTGAACCCCCTCCCCAAACCCCCTCGGACCCCAAAACCTCCCCCCAAAAAATCCCAACCCCCCAAAAAACCCCCAAAATCCCCTCCCCAAACCACCTCAGACCCGCAAACCCCCCAACCCCCCCACCAAACCCCGCTCCCAAATCCCCTCAGACCCCAAAACATCCCCAAAAAACCCCCTCAAAACCCCAAACTCCCTCCCCAAACCCCCCCAGACCCCAAAACCCCCCAAACCCCCCAAACCCCTGTCCCCAAACCCCCCCAAACCCCCCCCCCCCCTCGGGCTCTCACCTCTGCCGTAGCCCCTGGCCCGGCCCCGGCCGCCCCCGAAGCCCCCCCGGGCCCCCCGGGGAGATTTCCCGGCGTGATCCACGCGGATCTGCCGCCCGTCCAGGCACTGGGGACACGTGGGGACACGTGGGGACAGTTTGGGGACAGTTGGGGACATTTGTGGGGTCATCTGAGATCCCCCGGCCCCCTCCCAGCGCCCCAAATCCTGTTGGGTGTCCCCCAAAACTCGTCGGGAGCCCCCAAATCCCCCCCAAATTCCCTTTTAGGACCCCCCAAATCCCCCCAGGAGCCCCCAAATTCCTCCCAGGACCCCCCAAATTCCTCCTAGGATCCCCAAGTCCCCTCCAAGACCCCCCAAATCCCCCCCAGGACCCCATAAGATCCCCCAAATCCCCCCCAGGACCCCATAAGACCCCCCAAATCCCTCCCAGGACCCCCTAAATTCCCCCAGGAACCCCCAAACCCCTGAAATTCCCCCCCAGGATCCCCCAACCCCCCCCAGGATCCCCCAAATACCCTCCAGGACCCCCCAACCCCCCCAAATCCCCCCCAGGACCCCCCAAATCCCCCCCAGGATCCCATTAATACCCCAAGGACCCCCCAAATCCCCGAAATCCTCCCCAAATTCCTCCCAGGATCCCCCAAAGCCCCCCAAATCCCCCCTAGGGACCCCCCAAACTCCCCCCAGGACCCCCAAATCTCCCTCAGAACCCCCAAATCTCCCTCAGGACCCCTCAAACCCTCCCAGGAACCCCCAAAATCCCTCCCAGGACCCCCCAAATCCCCCCAGACCCCCCCCCCGGACCGCCCAAACCCCCAAATTCCTCCCTAAATCCCTCCTAGGACCCCCAAGTCCCCTCCAAGACCCCCCAAAATTCCCCCCAAATCCCCCCAGGACCCCATAAGATCCCCCAAATCCCTCCCAGGACCCCCCAAATCTCCCTCAGGACCCCCAAAGCCCCCCCAAATTCCCCTCAAATCCCCCCCAGGACCCCATAAGACCCCCCAAACTCCCCCCAGGACCCCCCAAACCATTCCCCAAATTCCCCCAAGGACCCCCCAAATCCCCCCCAGGACCCCCCAAAACCCTCCAAATCCCCCCCAAAACCCTCCAAATCCCCCCCAAAACCCTCCAAATCCCCCCCAGGACCCCCAAATCTCCCTCAGAACCCCCAAATCTCCCCCATGACCCCTCAAATCCCTCCAAATCCCCCCCAAATCTCCCCCAGGACCCCCTAAATTCTCCCAAACTCCCCCCAGGACCCCCCAAATCCCCCTCAGGACCCCCTAAATTCTCCCAGGAACCCCCCAAATCCCCCCCAGACCCCTCCCTAAATCCCTCCTAGGACCCCCAAGTCCCCTCCAAGACCCCCCCAACCCCCCCCAAATCCCCCCAGGACCCCATAAGATCCCCCAAATCCCCCCCAAATCCCTCCCAGGACCCCTCAAATCTCCCTCAGAACCCCCAAATCTCTCTCAGGACCCCCAAAGCCCCCCCAAATTCCCCTCAAATCCCCCCCAGGACCCCATAAGACCCCCCAAATCCCCCCCAGGACCCCCCAAATCCCCCCCAAATTCCCCCAAGGACCCCCCAAATCCCCCCCAGGACCCCCCAAAACCCTCCAAATCCCCCCCCAGGAACCCCAAAGCCCCCCAAATCCCCCCCCAAACCCCTGAAATTCCCCCCCAGGACCCCCCAAATCCCCCCCAGGACCCCCCAAATCCCCCCAAATCCCCCCAGGACCCCCCAAATCCCCCCCAAATCCCCCCCAAACCCCCCCCGCCCCCCCCCAGCCCCACCTCTCCGTTCATGGCCTGCATGGCGTCGCTGGCGTGTTCGGGGTTGGTGAAGGTGACAAACCCAAACCCTCGGGACCTTTGGGTCTCTCTGTCCTTCACCACCACCACTGAGGGCACAGACCCCAAAATTAACCCCAAAATTAACCCCAAAATTTATTAACCCCGGGGGGGCTCCAAACCCCCCCAAAATTAACCCCTGAGGGGCTGAGAACCCCAAAAATTCACACTGAGGAGAGAACAAAAGCTCAGGAACCCTTAAAATGGGGTTTTAAACACAGAAAAAAGCTCAAATTCTTAATTAAAATCGGGATTTTGGGGTATTTTGGGAGTTTTGGGGGTTTTTTTGAGAGTTCCAGGAGAATCCAAAAGGGGGAACGATCCCACAGAAGAGTTTCGGGGGGTCCCCAGGAGTTTTTGGGGTGTCCCCGGGAGGATCTGGGGTGTCCCAAAGCGGATTTTGGGGTGCGCAGGATGGAATTTTTGGGTGTTCTTGGGTGGGGTTTTTGGGTGGATTTTTGGGGCAGTTTTTGGGCAGTTTTTGCGTGTTTTTGGGTGGATTTTTGGGGTGTTTTTGGGGGAGTTTTTGGGAAGTTTTGGGTGGATTTTGGGGCAATTTTTTGGGTGGATTTTGGGGCAGGTTTGGGGTGTTTTGGGGTGGATTTTTGGGGGCACTTTTTGGGTATATTTTTGGCAATTTTTGGGCCGGTTTTGGGTGGATTTTGGGGCAGGTTTTGGGCAGTTTTGGGTGGATTTTGGTGCAGTTTTTGAAGGATTTTGAAGCTAGTTTTGGGTGGATTTTGGGGCAGGTTCTGGGTGGATTTAGGGACAGTTTTTTGGGTGGTTTTGGGTGCATTTGGGTGGATTTTGGGGCAGTTTTTGGGTGTTTTTGGGTGGATTTAGGGACAGTTTTTTGGGTGGTTTTGGGTGGATTTAGGGACAGTTTTTTGGGTGGATTTGGGTGGATTTTGGGGCAGTTTTTGGGTGGTTTTGGGTGGACTTTGGGGCAGTTTTTGGGTGGATTTTGGGGCAGTTTTGGGGCAGTTTTTGGGTGGATTTTGGGGCAGTTTTTGGGTGGATTTTGGGGCAGTTCTGGGGGCAGTTTTTGGGGCACTTTCGGCTCTCACCCTCGGAGATGGGCCCGAAGGAGCTGAAGTGCTGCTCCAGGCCCTGCTCATCCGTGTCGTAGTTGAGGCCCCCCACGAACAACTTCCCCTCCTCGGCCGCCATGCGTGGGGGGGCGGGGGCGACCGTGACGTCATAAGGCGGGGCCCAGCCCCTGCGGTGACGTTATAACCTGCCGACGGAGCTGTAATGATGTCATAAGCCCCCGGCCAGCAAGGAATTCCCTTTCCTGACGTCACACCCCTCACCCCCATGACGCCAAAGACCCTAAACACCCTCCTCCCGCCTTTTATGACATCACTAAACCTCCCCGCAGCCTCCAGTGACGTCACACCACCCCAAGCACCCCTTAATTTTAAAGAAGTTCCCCCGTGCCGCCATCTCCCCACGCCAGCTCCACGTGTCCCCTCCTGCTGACGTCACCTGGCGCCCCCATGACGTCACTCAGCGCCCCCACGTGGTCTCCTCACCTCCCCCTCCCCCACCCACGGCCACGTGGGCGCCCCCGGAAGTGCCGCTGCCGCCTCCCCCGCGCGCGCATGCGCCAAGCCCGCGCGGGCCTGAGGGCGGCGAGGCGGGAAAACCAGGAGAAAACGAGGGGGAGCAGAGGAGAAGAGCGGCCCGAGAGCGGCTCCAACCGCGATTATCGCGACAGAAGGAGAGGGAAAGGGCGGGAAGAGTCGCGATAGGAGCGGCCGAGACTCACCCGAACGGCACCGACCGGGCCCAGACTGAGGCCGCGCCCGCCCCGCCCCGGGGCTTTTAACCAGCTCCGCCCCTCACGTGACCGCCCGCGCCGCAACGCCATTGGCTGAGCGCTCAGGCCCCGCCCCCCAGCGCGCGTGGACGAAACCATTGGGGCGGGGGGAGCGCGGGAAGAGCGTGGAATGGGCGGGAAAGCGCCGGGGGGTCACGGGGGGGAATTCGGGGGTCACGGGTGGGTCCCGGTCACGTCGGGGGGGTCCCGGTCACGGGGGGGTCCCGGTCACGGGTGGGTCCCGGTCACGGGGTGGGTCCCGGTCACGGGGGGTGGGTCCCGGTCACGGGGGGGGGGTCCCGGTCACGTGGGGGGGTCCCGGTCACGGGGGGGGGGGGGTCCCGGTCACGGGGTGGGTCCCGGTCACGGGGGGTGGGTCCCGGTCACGGGGGGTGGGTCCCGGTCACGGGGGGGGGGGTCCCGGTCACGTGGGGGGGTCCCGGTCACGGGGGGGTCACAGACGCTCACACCGTTCCCGGGGAGGCTTTTAATGGTCCGGTCCCGTTACAGCAGAAACGCCGCGGCCCCGCCCCTTTTTTTCCCCCCGCCCCCGTGACGTCATAAAAGGGTGGGCTCACCCTCCCCCTCCCCTATTTGCTTCGTGCCCCTCCCCCTCACGCTGGGGTCACGTGATCCCCGGGGGAGTGGCCACAGAGACCCCGCCCTCCTACGGGGGGGGAGGGGCGGTCCTGAGTGAGGCTGGGGGAGGGGAGGGGGGAGTAACCTCAGAGTAAAGTGGGAGTAACCCCGGAGGGGCCGGTGAGGGGGGAGGGGGCCCTTGGGGGGGGCTGAGTAACCTCGGAGTAAAACGTGAGTAACCCCAAAGTGTCACCTCAGAGTAAAGTGTCACCTCAGTGTAAAGTGTGAGTAACCCGGAGTAAAATGTCACCCTCGGAGTAAAGTGTGAGTATACTCAGAGTAAAGTGTCACTCTCGGAGTAAATCGTAAGTAACTGTGGAGTAAAGTGTCACCTTCAGAGTAACTCTGGAGTAAAGTGTCACCTTTGGAGTCACTCTGGAGTAAAGTGTCGCCCTCGGAGTCACTCTGGAGTAAAGTGTCGCCCTCGGAGTAAACGGTGAGTAACCCTGGAGTAGTGTCTGTCAGCCCCAGCACGGGCGCAGGGGAGAAGTCTCGGAGTAAGGGGTGAGTAAGTTCACCCTGAGCGTGAGTCAGCCTCGAGCGCTGCGAGTAACCTGTGAGTAAGGCCTGAGCAACCTGTGAGTAAGGCGAGGCCGGCCGGGAGCGGGGCAAGGTCAGAGCAGAGCTCAGGGCAACGGAGGGGGATGGAGTAACCTCGGAGTAAAGGCTGAGCAAAGGCCGAGCAAAGGCCGAGCGAGGGCTGAGTAACCTCTGAGTAAGCTCTGAGTAACCTCTGAGCAAAGGCCGAGCGAGGGCTGAGGAAGGGCGGAGTAAGCGTGGAGCAAAGGCCAAGAGGATCCCAGCCCTGGAGTAGGGTGTGAGGAAGGTGTGAGGAAGGTGTGAGGAGCAATAAAGGACCGGGGAGAACACAAAGGGGGCGGGGCTGAGCAAGGCCGGGGTAAGGAGTGAGTAAGTGTGGAGTAAGTTCAGCCCGGGAGTCCCGAGTTCCTCCAGGCCGAGGAAACTCCGAGTAACCCCGGAGTAAATCCAGAGTGGGCAGAGGCCGAGTAGCCGTGGAGTAAGGCTGGAGTAGGGCCTGAGCTGCCCTGGAGTAAAGTCTGAGTAACCCCAGAGTGACCCTGGAGTAACCCTGGAGTAACCCCAGAGTGACCCTGGAGTAACCCCGGGGTGACCCTGGAGTAACCCTGGAGTAACCCCGGAGTGACCCCAGAGTAACCCCGGGGTGACCCCAGAGTAACCCTTCAGTGAAGTGGGACCCAGCTCAGAGTAAAGTCTGAGTAACCCTGGAGTAAAGCAGGAGTAACCTCTGAGTAAGCTCCAAAAAATTTCCACTGGCACTCCCCTCCCCCCCTCCCCCACCGTAGCCACGCCCCTTTCGGCCCCACCCCTCAGGCCCCGCCCCCTCAGGCCCCGCCCCCTCAGGCCCCGCCCCCTCAGGCCCCGCCCCCCGTTATAGACTCTTTATAATATTGCCTTGAAAAAATAAAACTCGGAATCAATTGGGGGGGGGGGAGGGGCGAGAAAAAGGGAGGGGGGGAGGGGAAAAAGAACCCCCCCAAAAAAATGGGGGGAGGGGACCCCAAAACTCCCCCCCACCCCGGGGGGTCCCACCTGGAGCCCCCCAAAATCCAGCAGCACTTCCTCCAAGTGGGGGGAGGGGTGGGATTGTTTTTCTTTTGGGGGGGGGGAGGGGTCACAAGTCCAAGCCCCTCCCCCACCCGGGGAGTTTGGGGGTGTCCCCAAAACGTTTGTTTTTGTATTTCCGGAGGTGAAACTCCCCCTCCTCAGTCCGTGGGTGAGCCCCGAGCAGCGGGGGGTCCCGGGGGGAGGGGCAGCAGCATCCCAGCGGCTGTGGGGAGAGGAAAGGGTTAAAACGGGACCCCCCCCCCAAAAAAACAACCCCAAAAATGGTTCAAACCCCCAAAAACCTGATCTCCTTTGATTGGGGGAGAGCCACTAAATAACGGTTTATTATTTCTATTTCTAGTTCTATTCGTATTTATATTTATATTTATATTTATATTTATATTTGTATTTGTATTCATATTTAGATTTAGATTTTGATTTATATTTAGATTTGCATTTATATTTAGATTTGTGTCTATATTTATATTTGTATTTGTATTTATATTTGTATTCATATTTATATTTATATTTATATTTATATTTATATTTGTATTTGTATTTATATTTGTATTTATATTTGGTTTTGGTTTGATATTTATATTTACATTTATATTTGCACTTATGTTTATATTTATCTTTATTTGTATTTGGTTTTATATTTGTATTTGTATTTGTATTTATATTTATATTTATATTTGTATTTGTATTTATTTGTATTTGGTTTTATATTTATATTTGCATTTATATTTAGATTTGCGTTTATATTTATATTTGTATTTACATTTATTTGTATTTGTTTTTATATTTATATTTGCATTTATATTTATATTTGTATTTGTGTTTATATTTATATTCATATTTATATTTATACTTATATTTATTTATATTTATATTTATATATTTATACTGGTATTTCTATTTGTATTGATATTTATCTGTATTTATATTTCTATTTGTATTTGTATTTGTATTTCTATTTCTACTTCTATTTATATTTATATTTATATTTATATTTATATTTATATTTATATTTATATTTATGTTTATGTTTATGTTTATGTTTATATTTATTTCTATCTCCATTTATTTCTACTTCTACTCATACATATTGATAAATATTTATATTTTTCTATTTCTCTTCACATATCTCTCAATATTTACATATGCAAACATCAAAACACGGATTATTGCAATACCTAAACATATAAAATCACCCCTGGATCCTGATTTATAACGTTTAAATCCAATATTTAATATTAAATTTAAATCCAATAAACCATTACATCATATTACACTGAAATCCAAGATTTAATATTAAATTCAATATTCAACGTTTTCGCCTCAAATTATTGTTGTGATTTATTCCGATGATTCCAATCATGATAAAATTTGGGAATAATTAAGCATTAATTTAATAATTAATCATTAAAATTTGGGGGATAATTAATCAAGTCCCAATATTTGGGAATAATTATTCATGATCCAAGGATTTAAAACTTATTTTAATGCAAATAACACATTTTATAGATCGATATTTAAAAAAGAAATACATATTTAGTATTGTAAAATTTTAAAATTAAAATTTCAATTAAATTTAAATTTAAAACTTAAAAATTTCAATTTTTAGGGTTTTCCTCTCCTAATTTTGGGGGATTTTTTTGAATCCTAAATTTAAAGAAGGGACCATTTTTTTAGGGGATCCCCAGTTTTTCCAGGGGATTTCCCCCAATTTTTTAGGGGTTTTTTGGGGGATTTTTTGGGCTCATTTTTGGGGTTTTTTGGGGGTTTTTGGGCTCATTTTTGGGGTTTTTTGGGGGTTTTTGGGCTCGTTTTTGGGTTTTTTGGGGGGATTTTTGGGCTCATTTTTGGGTTTTTTTGGGGGGATTTTTGGGCTCGTTTTTGGGGTTTTTTTGGGAGGTTTTTGGGCTCGTTTTTGGGGTTTTTTGGGGGGGGTTTTGGGCTCGTTTTTGGGGTTTTTTTTGGGAGCTGATCCTGGAATTTTGGGGGTTTTTTGGGGCCTCACCTGCTCAACATCAGAACTCGGTGTCGAGCACCCGGAAGGCGGAAGATCCTGCAGGGGAAATAATAATAGTAATAATAATAATAATAATAATAATAATAGTCAAAAAAAAGGGGTCAGGAAATGCCCAAAATAACCCAAAATCACCTCAAAAAATATCCCAAAAATACCTAAAAAAAATCCCCCAAAAAAACCCCAAAATCACCTCAAAAAATCACAAAAATACCTCAAAAATACCCCCAAAACACCATTAAAAAAACCCCAAAGTCACCTCAAAAATTCCCCTCAAAAAACCCCAAAATCACCTCAAAAAATATCCCAAAAATACCTAAAAAAAATCCCCCCCAAAAAACCCAAAAATATAACAAAAACACCATTAAAAAAAACCCAAATCACCTCAAAAATTCCCCTCAAAAAACCCCAAAATACCCCAAAATTCCCCCCAAAATACCCCCAAAATACCCCCAAAATATACCCCAAAACACCCCTAAACACCCCAATAAAACCAAAAAAACCCCAAAATAATCCCCAAAACCCCCCAAAAACCCAAAAACCCCCAAAACCCACCAAAAACCCCAAAACATCCCCCAAAAAACCCCAAAACACCCCAAAATATCCTAAAAAAACCCCCAAAAAACCCCAAACCCATTTTGGGGTCTGACCTGGGGATTTGGGGGGTGGGTTCAATGGTTTTCGGGGTTCAGGGTGTTATTTTTGGGGCTCAGGGCGGGGTTTCGGGGTTCAGGGCGGGGTTTCGGGGTTCAGGGCGGGGTTTCAGGGTTCAGGGTGGTATTTTTGGGGTTCAGGGCGGGGTTTCAGGGCTCAGGGCGGGGTTTCAGGGTTCAGGGCGGGGTTTCAGGGTTCAGGGCGGGGTTTCGGGGTTCAGGGCAGGGTTTTGGGGTTCAGGGTGTTATTTTTGGGGCTCAGGGCGGGGTTTTGGGGTTCAGGGCGGGGTTTCAGGGTTCAAGGTGTTATTTTTGGGGTTCAGGGCGGGGTTCTGGGGCTCAGGGCGGGGTTTCAGGGCTCAGGGCGGGGTTTTTGGGGTTCAGGGTGTTATTTTTGGGGTTCAGGGCGGGGTTTCAGGGCTCAGGGCGGGGTTTTGGGGTTCAGGGCGGGGTTTCAGGGTTCAGGGCGGGGTTTCAGGGTTCAGGGCGGGGTTCTGGGGCTCAGGGCGGGGTTTTGGGGCTCACCCGTCGGGGGGAGGGGCCCCGAGCGCAGCCCCGGTTCCTTCTGCAGCTGGATCTCCTTCAGCGCGAAGATGGACGTGGCTGGGGGAGGGGGGGACCCCAAATCAGGGGAGGGGCCCATGGACACAGGGGGTGTGGCCACTCCGAGCCACACCCCCTATTAAACCACACCCACTGGTTTGCATAGCCACACCCCCAGTGATGAAACTCCACCCACAGCAAAGCTCCGCCCCCTCAAAGGGAAAACCCCAGACAAGCCCTGCCCATCCCTAAGCCCCACCCACATGGCCACACCCACAGCCCCACCCTCTCAATGCCCCTAAAGCCCCGCCCCAAATGCCCCTTCCAGTGCCCCACCCATTCTGAGGCTCCGCCCCAAATCTCATCCCATGGCCCAGCCCCAGTGCCCCACCCATATGAAGCCCCGCCCCTTTCTCCTAAACCCCGCCCACAGCGCCCCATCCTCCCAATGCCCCACCCATAGGAAGTCCCGCCCCTTTCCTAACCCATGTGAACACCCACCACTGCCCCGCCCACGCCCCACCCACGTGAGACCCCACCCCACGTGCCCCACCCATGTAAAGCCCCGCCCCTGAGCCCTACTTATACATAGCCCCGCCCCCTTTACCACACCCATGTAACGCCCCACCCCCTGCCCCCATGCAAACCCCACCCCATGCCCCACCCATGTAAAGCTCCGCCCCCTGTGCTCCACCCACGCCAAGCCCCACCCATGCCAAGCCCCACCCACACCAAGCCCCACCCATCCGAAGCCCCGCCCCCGCCCAGGCCCCGCCCCCGGCCCCGCCCCTCACTGTCGGGCAGGGCGCTGACGCGGGCTCCCAGGCAGCCGAAGAACGGGTGTCCCATGGCCTCCGCCGCCGGCAGCCGCCGCCGCCCCTCGAACTGCCCCGCCCCGTCAGGACACGCCCCCCGAGCGGGGGACACGCCCACAAAGGGGCGTGGCTCCATCAATACCCACCCCTCGGCCCGTAAAGGGGAGTGGTTTTATCCCCACCCCCCTTAAGGGAGCCACGCCCATGGGGGAAGGGGAGGGGACACGGGGAGGCCACGCCCTTTTTTGGGGGATGGGGTGTGGTAGCTCATGGGGCGTGGCCTAAGAGGAGGGGAGGGGTCAGCATAAGCCACGCCCACCTCACCTGCAGCAGCTGCCCCAGGAGGTCGGCGCCGTCCTGGTCCAACCTGGGCGGGGACAAAGAGTCAGGAGCCCTGCTGGGGACAGGAACACGCCCAGGGGACACACCCAGGGACAGGGACACACCCAGGGGACAGGGGACACACCCAGGGGACACACCCAGGGGACACACCCACGGACAGGGACACACCCAGGGGACACGGACACACCCAGGGGACACACCCAGGGGACAGGGGACACACCCAGGGGACACACCCAGGGGACAGGGACACACCCAGGGGACACGGACACACCCAGGGGACACGGACACACCCAGGGGACACACCCAGGGGACACGGACACACCCAGGGGACACACCCCAAGGGACAGGGGACACACCCAGGGGACACACCCAGGGGACAGGGACACACCCCAGGGGACAGGTGACACCCCAGAGGACAGGTGACATTCTATGGGATACCTCAGGGGGCAGGGGACATCTCACAGGATACGTGCCAACCCCAAACATACCCAGATGTCCCCAGTGTCCCCTCTGTCCCCAGTGTCCCCAGTGTCCCCAGTGTCCCCTCTGTCCCCAGTGTCCCCGGTGTCCCCAGTGTCCCCTCTGTCCCCAGTGTCCCCAGGCCATCCCCAGTGTCCCCGGTGTCCCCAGTGTCCCCAGTGTCCCCTCTGTCCCCAGTGTCCCCAGTGTCCCCAGTGTCCCCAGTGTCCCCGATGTCCCCAGTGTCCCCGATGTCCCCAGTGTCCCCAGTGTCCCCTCTGTTCCCAGGTGTCCCCAGTGTCCCCTCTGTCCCCAGTGTCCCCAGTGTCCCCTCTGTCCCCAGTGTCCCCAGTGTCCCCAGTGTCCCCAGTGTCCCCAGTGTCCCCTCCTCCATGTCCCCAGTGTCCCCTCTGTCCCCAGTGTCCCCTCTGTCCCCAGTGTCCCCAGTGTCCCCTCTGTCCCCAGTGTCCCCTCTGTCCCCAGTGTCCCCAGTGTCCCCAATGTCCCCAGGTGTCCCCAGTGTCCCCAGGTGTCCCCAGTGTCCCCAGTGTCCCCAGGTGTCCCCGGTGTCCCCAATGTCCCCAGTGTCCCCTCTGTCCCCAGTGTCCCCAGTGTCCCCTCTGTCCCCAGTGTCCCCAGGTGTCCCCAGTGTCCCCAGTGTCCCCACCGTGGCGCGTGCTGCCGCAGCCCCTGGGCCGGGTACTGTGGGTACTGCTGCGCCCTGAACTCGGCGTTGGCGCCGATCCCCGGCCACGTCTCCTCCGTGGGGGTCCCTGAGGGGACAGGACAGGGACCTCAGGGTCAAAGGTCACCCAAAGGTCACCCACAATCGCTTTAATTTATCCCAAAATTGCTTCAATTTACCCCAAAATCACTTTGATTTACCCCAAAATCACTTTAATTTACCCCAAAATCACCCCGGGGTCTCCCCAAATCCCTTTAATTTACCACAAAATCCCTTTAATTACCCCAAAATCACTTTATTTACCCCAAAACAGCTTTGATTTACCCCAAAATCACCTCAGGGTCACCCAAAATCCCTTTAATTACCCCAAAATTGCTTCAATTTACCCCAAAATCATTTTATTTACCCCAAAATCCCCTTTCATTTCCCACCAAGTCCTCAGAGATTTTGCCCAAATTTTCCCAGTTTTGCCCAAATCTCCCCAAATCTCCCCAAACCCCCCGGATTTGCCCCAAATCCCCCTCAAATCTCCCCAAATCGCCCCAAATCCCCCCAAATTGTCCCAAATCCCCCCTAATTCCACCCAAATTTCCCCCCAAACCCCCAAATCCCCCAAATCCCCCCAATCCCCTCCCAAATTTCCCCAAATCTCCCCCAGCTTTGCCCAAACCCCCTCGGATTTTCCCAAATCCCCCCCAAATCTCCCCAGACCCCCCCAAATCCCTCCAGACCCCTCGAGTTTTGCCCCAAATCCCCCTCAAATCTCCCCAAATCCCCCCAAATTGCCCCCAGACCCCCCAAAATCCCCCTCAAATTTCCCCAAATCCCCCCAAATTCCACCCAAATCCCCCCAAACCTCCCCAAATTTCCCCAAATCCCCCTCAAATCTCCCCAAATCCCCCCCAAATTTCCCCAAATCCCCCCCAAATTCCCCGGATTTGCCCCAAATCCCTCCCCCAAATCTCCCCAAATCCCCCCCAACCCCCCCCAGACCCCCCCAAATCCCCCCCGACCCCCCGAGTTTTGCCCCAAATCCCCCTCAAATTTCCTCAAATTTCCCCAAATTGCCCCCAGACCTCCCCAAATCTCCCCAAATTTCCCCAAATTCCACCCAGACCCCCCCAAATTCCACCCAACCCCCCCCAAATCCCCCCCCTCCCCTCACCCAGGAGGCGGAAGATGAAATGCAGCTGCTCCTCCACCGTGGCCCCGGGGAACAGCGGCCGGCCCGTCACCATCTCGGAGAAAATACAGCCCACGCCCCTGGGGGGAGGGGAGACCCCCAAATAACCCCAAAATAGCCCCAAAATAGCCCAAAATAGCCCCAAAATAACCCCAAAATAGCCTAAAATAGCCCCAAAATAGCCCCCAAATATCCCAAAATATCGCCAAATAGCCCCAAATAGCCCCAAAATAGCCTAAAATAGCCCCAAAATAGTCCCAAAATAGCCCAAAATCCACCCCTGGGGGGAGGGGAGAGACCCCCAAAATAGCCCCCAAATATCCCAAAATAGCCCAAAATAGCCCCAAAATAGCCCAAAATATCCCAAAATAGCCCCAAAATAGCCTAAAATAGCCCAAAATAGCCCCAAATCCACCCTCAGGGAGAGAGACCCCCAAAATAGCCCAAAATATCCCAAAATATCCCAAAATAGTCCAAAATCCACCCCTGGGGTGAGAGAGACCCCCTGAGACCCCCCAAAATAGCCCCAAATATCCCCAAAATATCCCCAAATTCCACCCTGGGGCAGCAGAGACCCTCCAAAAATCCACCCCTGGGAGGGGAGAGACCCCCAAATTATCCCAAAATCCCCACTCAGTCCCCCCCAGTGTCCCCAAATCCCCCCCAGTGTCCCCAAATCACCTCCCAGTTTGTCCCAGTCCCTCCCAGTGTCCTCAAACCCCCTCCCAGTGTCCCCAAATCCCCTCCCAATCCCTCCCAGTTTCTCCCAGTCCCTCCTAGTGTCCCCAAATCCCCTCCCAATGTCCCCAAATCCCCTCCCAATGTCCCCAAATCCCCTCCCAGTCCCTCCCAGTTTGTCCCAGTCCCTCCCAGTGTCCCCAAATCCCCTCCCAATGTCCCCAAATCACCTCCCAGTGTCCCCAAACCCCCTCCCAGTGTCCCCAAATCCCCTCCCAGTGTCCCCAAACCCCCTCCCAGTGTCCCCAAATCCCCTCCCAGTCCCTTCCCAGTCCCCCCCAATGCCCCCAGCACCCACCACATGTCGATCTGGGTGCTGTACTCGGTGGAGCCCAGCAGGATGTCGGGTGGGCGGTACCACAGCGTCACCACCTCGCTGGAGAACGTCTTGGTGGGGATGGACTTGGCCCGGGCCAGGCCTGGGGGGCACAACATGGGGCAGGGGGGGCAAAAAATGGGGTCAGGGGGCATAAAAATGGGGTCAGGGGGGCAAAAAAGGG
>JACEWE010000076.1:0-157264 GCA_014839755.1 Sylvia borin | reverse complement strand
GGGGTCACTTGGTGTCCCCCAGGGCTCACCCGGGGGTCACCCAGGGGTCACTTGGGTCACCCCTGGGGTCACCCGGGGGTCAGCCAGGGGTCAGCCAGGGGTCACCGGGGTCATTGGGATCACTGGGGTCACCCCTGGGGTCACTTGGTGTCACCCAGGGTCACCCCTGGGGTCACTCCTGGGGTCACCGGGGTCACTTGGTGCACCCCGGGTCACCCAGGGGTCACACGGGGGTCACTTGGGTCACCCCTGGGGTCACCTGGGGGTCACCCGGGGTCACTGGGGTCATCCCTGGAGTCACTGGGATCACCTAAGGGTCACCCCTGGGGTCACCCGGGGGTCACTGGGGGTCACCCAGGGTCACTGAGGTCACTGGAGTCACCCCTGGGGTCACCCAGAGTCACCCAGGGTCACCCGGGGGTCACCCAGGTGTCACTGGGGTCACCGGGGTCACGCCTGGGGTCACTTGGTGTCACCAAGGGCTCACCCAGGGGTCACCTGGGGGTCACTTGGTGTCACCCATGGTCACCCAGGGTCACCAGCAGCACTTGGTGTCACCTGGAGTCACCCGGGGTCACCCAGGGGTCACCCAGGGGTCACTGGGGTCACCCCCGGGGTCACCCGGGGTCACTCACGGTCCCTCAGTGTCCCCCAGCCCCTCCCAGTGTCCCCAGGTGGGCGGGGCTAAAGAGGGTGGAGCTGGAGTGGGAGGGGGGTTTGTTGGGATGGGTGTGGCTTGGGGCAATGTGGGCGTGGTCACCTGGTGGGGCCATGTGGGTGTGGCTTGTGATGGGCGTGGCCTATTGTGGGCAGGGCGATGGGACAGGTGGGGCAGATGGGAGGGGCTTGGGATGGGCGGGGCTTAGCGCAGGTGGAGGTGGGACTTTGGGGCGTGGCCACAGGACAGGTGGGCGTGACTTTGGCAGATGGGTGTGGCCGATAGTGGGTGTGGCCGAGACATGGGCGTGGCTTGGTCTGGGCGTGTCCCAGGTGGGCGTGTCTAACCTGCAGGAGCGGCAGTGGCCTTGTGGGCGGAGCCTGTAGCCATAGGCGGGGTTCAGGCAGCAATCGGCCAATGGCAGCGGCTCCTCCCCCAGTTGTTCCGAGCAGGCCCCGCCCCCTTCAGCCTCCTCCTCCAATCGGGTGAAGCACCAGACAGATGAGGCCGCTGGGGGCGGGGCCAAGGGTCACTGCCAGGTCACCAGTGCTCCCAGTAACACCCAGTAACACCCAGTAACACCCAGTAACAACACCCAGTAACACCCAGTAACAACACCCAGTAACACCCAGTAACACCCAGTGACACCCAGTAGCACCCAGTAACACCCAGTAAAACCCAGTAACACCCAGTAACACCCAGTGACACCCAGTAACACCCAGTAACACCCAGTAACACCCAGTAACACCCAATAACACCCAGTAACACCCAGTAGCACCCAGTAACACCCAGTAAAACCCAGTAAAACCCAGTAACACCCAGTAACACCCAATAACACCCAGTAACACCCAGTAGCACCCAGTAACACCCCAGTAGCACCCAGTAACACCCAGTAACACCCAGTAACACCCAGTAACAGCACCCAGTAACACCCAATGACACCCAGTGACACCCAGTAACACCCAGTAACATCCAGTAGCACCCAGTAACACCCAGTAACACCCAATAACACCCAGTAATAACACCCAGTAACACCCAGTAACAACACCCAGTAACACCCAGTAACACCCAGTGACACCCAGTAACACCCAGTAACACCCAGTAACACCCAGTAACACCCAGTGACACCAAGTAACACCCAGTAACACCCAGTAACAACACCCAGTAACACCCAGTAACACCCAGTAACACCCAGTAACACCCAGTGACACCCAGTGACACCCAGTAACACCCAGTAACACCCAGTGACACCCAGTGACACCCAGTATCACCCAGTAACAACACCCAGTAACACCCAGTGACACCCAGTAACACCCAGTAACACCCAATAACACCCAGTAACACCCAGTGACACCCAGTAACACCCAGTAACACCCAGTAACACCCAATGCCCGCTGGCACCTCCAGTCACTCCCAGTGCTCCCAGTTCCCTCCCAGTTCATCCCAGTCCCTCCCAATTCATCCCAGTTCCCTCCCAGTATAAACCAGTCCATCCCAGTTCCCTCCCAGTTCCTCCCAGTGCCGTTCCAGCCTCCCCTTCCCCCTCCCCCCCAGCTGTGCCCTCCCAGTTCTCCCAGTTCTCCCCAGTAACCCCCTGCCCTCCACCCGCCTCCCAGTGCTCCCAGTTTCCCCCCAGTGCCCCCAGTTCTCCCCTCCCAGTGCTCCCAGTTCCCCCCAGTTTCCCTTTCCCAGTGTCCCCATTACTCCCAGTTCCCCGTTTCTCTTTCCCAGTGCTCCCAGTTCCGTTTCCTACCTCCGAGCCCTCCCAGTGCTCCCAGTTAATCCCAGTTCCCCCCAGTTCCCCCATCCCAGTTTCCCCCAGTGCTCCCAGTCCACCCCAGTCCCTCCAGTTTCTCCCAGTTCACTCCAGTTCTCCCCTCCCAGTGCTCCCAGTGCTCCCAGTGCTCCCAGTTACCGCCGTGTCCCCTCCCAGTGCTCCCAGTGTTCCCAGTTCCCCCCAGTCCCCCCTCCCAGTGCTCCCAGTGCCCCCCAGTTCACTCCAGTTCCCCCTCCCAGTGCTCCCCAGTGTTCCCAGTCTCTCCCAGTGTTCCCAGTTACCCCCAGTTCTCCCCTCCCAGTGCTCCCAGTTCCCTCCCAGTGCTCCCAGTTACCCCCAGTTCACTCCAGTTTCTCACTCCCAGTGCCCCCCAGTGTTCCCAGTCTCTCCCAGTTACCGCCGTGGCCCCTCCCAGTGCTCCCAGTTCTCCCCAGTTCCCCCTCCCAGTGCTCCCAGTGCTCCCAGTTCTCCCCAGTTCATTCCAGTTCCCCGCTCCCAGTGCTCCCAGTTCCCCCCAGTTCACTCCAGTCCCCCCTCCCAGCACTCCCAGTGCTCCCAGTTACCGCCGTGTCCCCTCCCAGTGTTCCCAGTTACCCCCAGTTTCCCCCACTCCCCCCTCCCAGTGCTCCCAGTGTTCCCAGTTAGCCCCAGTTCACTCCACTCCCCCCTCCCAGTGCTCCCAGTTCCCCCAGTTCACTCCAGTCCCCTCTCCCAGTGCTCCCAGTTACCGCCGTGTCCCCTCCCAGTGCTCCCAGTTCCCCCCAGTTCACTCCAGTTTCTCACTCCCAGTGCCCCCCAGTGTTCCCAGTCTCTCCCAGTGCTCCCAGTTACCGCCGTGGCCCCTCCCAGTTCCCCCTCCCAGCGCTCCCAGTGCTCCCAGTGCCCCCCAGTTCACCCCAGTCCCCTCTCCCAGTGCCCCCCAGTGTTCCCAGTTACCCCCAGTTCCCCCTCCCAGTGTTCCCAGTCTCTCCCAGTGCTCCCAGTTACCGCCGTGTCCCCTCCCAGTGCTCCCAGTTCCCCCCAGTCCCCCTCCCAGTCTCTCCCAGTGCTCCCAGTTACTCCTAGTTCCCCCCTCCCAGTGCTCCCAGTCTCTCCCAGTTACCCCCAGTCCCCCCTCCCAGTGCCCCCCAGTGTTCCCAGTCTCTCCCAGTCTCTCCCAGTCTCTCCCAGTTCCCCCCAGTTCCCCCTCCCAGTGCTCCCAGTTCCCCCCCCCAGTCTCTCCCAGTCTCTCCCAGTCTCTCCCAGTTACCGCCGCGGCCCATCCCAGCGCCCAGCAGGAGCAGCCCCAGCGGCAGGAGCAGCCCCGGGGGCGCCATGGGGGAAGTGGGGGAGGGGCGGTGGGGGAGGGGCGGTGGGGGAGGGGCGGCCCCCCACAGGAAGGCCCCTCCCGCCCCTCCCCCACCCCCAAATTCCGCTTTTTTTTGGGTTTTTTTTCATCCGTTTATTAAAAAAAAAAAAGAAATTTCAACACCAAAACTGAGGCTGGGGGCGGGGCCGCGCGGGCTGGGGGCGGGGCTTAGGGGAGGTGGGCGTGGCCTCAGGAGTGGGCGTGGCCTCAGGGTCCTTCGCTGAAGCGTGTCACGCCCCCGGGGCGGGGCCGGGCGGGGCCCTGTGGGGGGACAATGACGTCATAAAGGGGTCACCGAGGTGTCCCCAATGTCCCCTGGGTGTCCCCAATGTCCCCCCACCCCGGGGTGTCCCCTGGGTGTCCCAAATGTCCCCCCACCCCTGGGTGTCCCCCCACCCCGGGGTGTCCCCAATGTCCCCCCCCGCCTCCTCCGGTGTCCCCGGGGTGTCCCCAACGTCCCCTGGATGTCCACGATGTCCCCTGGGTGTCCCTCCCAGTGTCACCTCACCCCTGGGTGTCCCCAGTTTCCCCAGTGTCCCCCTCACCCCTGGGTGTCCCTCCCAATGTCCCCTGGGTGTCCTCTGGGTGTCCCCTGGGTGTCCCCCACCCCTGGGTGTCCCTGATGTCCCCCACCCTCTGCTGTCCCCCGTGTCCCCAATGTCCCCCACCTCTGGGTGTCCCCTGGGTGTCCCTCCCAATGTCCCCCTCACCCTGGGGTGTCCTCAATGTCCCTTCACTCCTGGGTGTCCCCAGGGTGTCCCCAGTATCCCGAGTGTCCCCTACCCTCTGCTGCCCCCATGACCCCGATGTCCCCCACCCCTGGGTGTCCCCAGGGTGTCCACGATGTCCCCTGGGTGTCTCTCCCAGTGTCACCTCATCCCTGGGTGTCCCCAGTGTCCCCAATATCCCCCACCCCTGGCTGTCCCCTGGCTGTCCCCTGACTGTGCCCAATGTCCCCTGGGTGTCCCCCACCCCTGGGTGTCCCCGGTGTCCCCAGTGTCACCTCGGGGCGCCGCCGGCCCAGCCCGCTGCCCTCCTTCCAGCCCATGGCCTGCAGCATGCGGCACCCCAGGGGGGGCGCCTCGGGGTCCCTGGGGACAGCGGGGGACAGGGGCGTCACCGGGGGGGGTCACACACAGGGGTCACACAGTGTCACCCAGGGGTGTCACAGAGCAGGGGGCACCCATGGGTGTCACCCAGGGACGTCACCGCGGGGTCACACACGGGGGGCACCCGCAGTGTTACCCATGGGTGTCACCAGGGGTGTCACACACAGGGAGCACCCATGGGTGTCACCCAGGGATGTCACCGGGGGGGTCACACACAGGGGTCACACACAGAGGGTCACACACAGGGGTCACCCAGGGGTGTCACCCATGGGGAGGTGTCACCCAGAGGTGTCACAGAGTGGGTCAATGACACTGTCACCCATGGGTGTCACACAATGGAGTCACCCACAGTGTCACCGGGGGGGTCACACACGGGGTCACACACAGGGGTCACCTGCAGTGTCACCCATGGGAGTCACCCAGTGTGTCACCCAGGGGTGTCACCGGGGGGTCACACACAGGGGTCACACACAGTGTCACCCAGGGGTGTCACCCACAGGGGGGTCACCCACAGGAGGGTGTCACCAGGGGTGTCACAGAGCAGGTCAATGACACTGTCACCCATGGGTGTCACAGAATGGGGTCACACACAGGGGTCACCCACGGGGGTCACCCACAGCGAGCAGTGTCACCCTCGGGGATCACTGCAGAGGGCACCCATGGGTGTCACCCCCTGCAGGAGGGTCCCCCCCCTCCCGAGAGACCCCAAATCCCGGGGCTCCTCCCACCCGCCTTCGAGGTGACCCCCCCCACCCTTTTTTGGGGGTCCCAGACTCATTTTGAGGCCCCTCCCCCCACCTCACAGCACCCACTTTTGGGGGTCCCATTAAAATTTTTGGGGTCCCGTTAAAAGTTTTGGGGTCCCACCCCCATTTTTAGGGTCCCACCCCCATTTTTAGGGTCCCGTCCCCCCTTTTTGGGTGCCCCCCGTCCCGGTTTTTGGGGTGCTCACCCGGGGGTCGCGGGGGGTCCCCCGAATTTGCGCCGTTTGGGCTCGGGGGGGTCGGGCGCCCCCTGCTGCTTCTCGCGGCGCTCGGCGGCGCGGTCCCGGTACTTCATCTGGGGGCGGGGCCCGGGCTGAGCCCCGCCCACCCACGGGAGAGCCGCCCACCCACGAGGACAGCCCCCGGGGTGAGCCCCGCCCACCCACTGGAGCCCCGCCCACCCCCGGGGTGAGCCCCGCCCACCCATAGGGATCGCCCCCGGCACTCAGGGGTGAGCCCCGCCCACCCACGGGAAGCCCCGCCCACCCATGGGAACAGCCCCCGGTTGTCGCCAATGTTCCCTGGGTGTCCCCTCAACCCTGGGTGTCCCCCAATGTCCCCAGTGTCCCCCGGGTGTCCCCTCACCCCCGAGTGTCTCTCAAGTGTCCCCTGGGTGTCCCCCAAGTGTCCCCAATGTCCCCTCACCCCTGGGTGACCCTAATGTCCCCTGGGTGTCCCCTTGGTGTCCCTGCTGTCCCCCGGGTGTCCCCTCACCCTGGGTGTCCCCTCACCCCTAGGTGTCCCCTGGGTGTCCCCACTGTGCCCTGGGTGTCCCCCGGGTGTCCCCAATGTCCCCAATGTCCCCCGGGTGTCCCATCACCCCCGAGTGTCCCTCAGGTGTCCCCTGGGTGTCCCCAATGTCCCCAGTGTCCCCGCTGTCCCCCGGGTGTCCCCTCACCCCTGGGTGTCCCCCAGGTGTCCCCAATGTCCCCAGTGTCCCCAATGTCCCCCGGGTGTCCCCTCACCTCGCTGTCCCCTCTGTCCCCTCCCTCGGTGGCGCTCATGTGACTCCGCCGCTGCAGCTCCAGGTTTTGCTGGGGGGGGTCAGGGACATTTGGGGACATTTGGGGACATTTGGGGACATTTGAGGGTGGTTTTGGGGGTGTTCCCATGCTGGTTTTGGGGGTTTTTGGGAACATTTTGAGGCCAATTTTGGGTTTTTTTGGGAACATTTTAGGAACCAATTTGGGGGTGTTTTGGGAACATTTCGGGTGCTGTTTTTGGGGACATTTTGGCACCAATTTTGGGGGTTTTTTCGGAACTTTTTGAGGCCAATTTTGGGTTTTTTTGGTAACATTTTGAGAACCGATTTGGGGTTTTTTTGGGAATATTTTGGGAACCGATTTGGGGTTTTTTGGGAACATTTTGAGGCCAATTTTGGGGTTTTTTGGAAACATTTTGGGAACCAATTTGGAGGTACTTTTGGGGACATTTTGGGGCTGATTTTGGGGTTTTTTTGAGAACATTTTGAGGCCAATTTTGGGGTTTTTTGGGAACATTTTGGGGCCGATTCGGGTTTTTTTGGAAACATTTTGAGGCCAATTTTGGGGTTTTTTGGGAACATTTTGGGAACCAATTTGGAGCTACTTTTGGGAACATTTTGAGGCCAATTTTGGGGTTTTTTTGGGAACATTTTGGGGCCAATTTGGGGTTTTTTGGAAATATTTTGGGGCTGTTTTTGGGCTTTTTTGGTAACATTTTGAGGCCAATTTTGGGGTTTTTTGGGAACATTTTGGGGCCGATTTGGGGTTTTTTGGGAACATTTTGAGGCTGATTTTGGGGGTGTTTTGGGAACATTTTGAGAACCGATTTGGGGGTACTTTTGGGGGCTGTTTTTGGGCTTTTTTTGGGAACATTTTGAGGCCAATTTTGGGGTTTTTTGGGAACATTTTGGGGCCAATTTTGGGGTTTTCTGGAAACATTTTGGAAACCGATTTGGGGTTTTTTGGGGACATTTTGGGTGCTGATTTTGGGTTTTTTGGGAACATTTTGGGGCTGTTTTGGGGGGTTTTTTGGTAACATTTTGGGAACCGATTTGGAGGTACTTTTGGGGACGTTTGGGAGCTGTTTTTGGGGACAGTTTTGGGGACATTTGAGGGTGGTTTTGGGGGTGTTTCCATGCTGTTTTGGGGCACTTTTGGTAACATTTTGGGCGCTGATTTTGGGGTTTTTTTGAGACATTTTGGGGCTGATTTGGGGAACATTTTGGGGCCAATTTTGGGGTTTTTTGGGAACATTTTGAGGCAAATTTTGGTTTTTTTGGGAACATTTTTGGGCCGATTTGGGGAACATTTTGGGGTGGATTTGGGGCTACTTTTGGGGACATTTGGGAACCGATTTGGGGGTGTTTTGGGAACATTTTGGGGCCGATTTGGGGTTTTTTGAGAACATTTTGAGGCTGATTTTGGGGTTTTTTGGGAACATTTTGGGGCTGTTTTTGGGCTTTTTTGAGAACATTCTTTGGCCAATTTGGAGCCACTTTTAGGCCCAATTTTGGGGGTTTACCTTGTGCAGCCCCGAGAGCTGCTGGTGGCGCAGCAGAGCCTCCCTGCTGGGGAACTGCCTGCGGCACAGCAGACACGCCAGTTTGGCCCAGTCTGTCAGCGGCTCCTCGGGGACCCCCGGCGCTCCCCCGCGCTCCCCCTCCTCCTCACTCTCGCTCTCGCCGCTGTAGGCGGCCACCAGCCCCCGGGGAGGGCTCTGGGGGGGGAAAACAGGGGGTTAGAGGGGGGAAAATGGGGTCGGGGGGTGGAAAAATGGGGGTTAGAGGGGGAAAAATGGGGGTTAGAGGGGGGAAAATGGGGGTTAGAGGGGGGAAAATGGGGTTAGAGGGGGGAAAATGGGGTCAAGGGGGGAAAAATGGGGGTTAGAGAGGGAAAAAAGGGGTCAGGGGGGAAAAATGGGGGTTAGAGGGGGGAAAATGGGGTCAAGGGGGGGAAAATGGGGGTTAGAGGGGGAAAAAAAGGGGTTAGAGGAAGTTTGAGGGGGAAATTTGGGGATCAGGGGGATTTGGGGGGGCAAAAATGGGGGTTAGAGGGGGAAAAATGGGGTCGGGGGGAAATTTGGGGGGTTAGGGGGAGAAAATGGGGGTCAGGGGGGGAAAAAAGGGGGTTAGAGGGGGGAAAAATGGGGTCAGGGGGGAAAATGGGGGTTAGAGGGGGGAAAAAGGGGGTTAGAAGAAGTTTGAGGGGTGAAATTGGGGGTCAGGGGGGATTTAAGGGGGGTTTAGGGGGGAAAATGGGGTGTCAGGGGGCTCTGGGGGGGCAAAAAAGGGGGTCAGAGGGGGGAAAATGGGGTCAGGGGGGGAAATTTGGGGGTCGGGGGGGAAAAATGGGGGTTAGAGGGGGGAAAAAGGGGTCAGAGGGGGAAAAGAGGGGGTCAGAGGAAGTTTGGGGGGTGAATTTGGGGGTCAGGGGCGATTTGAGGGGGTTTTAGAGGGGAAAATTGGGGTTTAAGGGGGTTTGGGGGAGGAAAATTTGGGGTCAGGGAGGTTTGAGGGGGTTTTGGGGAGGGAATTGGAGGGGGCTCAGGTGTATTTTGGGGGTCTCAGGGTATTTTTGGGGTTATTTTGGGGGGTCTCAGGTGTATTTTGGGGGTTATTTGGGGGTCTCAGGGTATTTTTGGGGGGTCTCAGGGTATTTTGGGGGGTGTTTTGGGGGTTATTTGGGGGTCTCAGGGTGTTTTGGGGCTATTTGGGGATCTCAAGTGTATTTTAGGGGTCTCAGGGTATTTTGGGGGGTGTTTTGGGGGTTATTTGGGGGCCTCAGGGTATTTTGGAGAATATTTGGGGGGTCTCAGGTGTATTTTGGGGGTCTCAGGTGCATTTTTTGGGGGTTATTTTGGGAATCTCACATGTATTTTGGGGGTCTCAGGGTATTTTGGGGTTATTTTGGGGGGGTCTCAGGGTATTTGGGGGAGTATTTTGGGGGTCTCAGGTGCATTTTTGGGGGTTATTTGGGGGTCTCAGGGTATTTTGGGGGTTATTTGGGGGTCTCAGGGTATTTTTGGGGGGTCTCAGGGTATTTTGGGGGGTCTCAGGGTATTTTTGAGGGGTCTCACCAGCCTCTCGTCGCCCCCCAGCCGGGGCAGCTCCAGGGGCAGGTGCTGCCGCTCAGCCAAAGCGCCCTGGGGGGTCCGGGGGGGTCAGGGGGTCCCCAAAATCCCCCCAAATCCCCCTCCCAAATTCCCAGCCCCCCCCTCAGGCCTTCAGGAGCCCCCAAAACAGCCCCTTCAACCCCCCAAATCACCCCAAAATCCCCCAAGGACACCCCAAAATCTGCCCCAGGACCCCCAAAATCCCTCCAGGACCCCCAAAATCCACCCCAGGACCCCCTAAACCCTCTCAAAGCCCCCTCAAATCCCTCAATAACCCCCCCAAATCCCCCCAAAACTCCCCCAAATCCCTCAATAATCCCCCCAAATCCCCTCAAACAACCCCACAACCCCCCCAGAGCCCCCCAACCCCTCCCCAAACCCCCCAACACCCCCTAAATCCCCCCAAACTTCTTCCAACCCCCCCAAACTCCTCCCTAAATCCCCCAAAACTCCCCCAAATCCCCCCCAAACCCCCCCAGACCCTCTCAATCCCCCCCCAAATCCCCCCGACCCCCCCCCGAGGCCCCCCCAAACCCACCTTTTTCTCCAGGATGGCGAAGCTGGCTCTGGCCACTGCCACCAAACCCCCCCAAATCCCCCCAAAACTCCCCCAAACCCCTCAAAACTCCCCCAAATCCCTCCCAAATCCCCCCAACCCCCCCCAAACCCACCTTTTTCTCCAGGATGGCGTACCCCGCGTCGGCGGCCGCCGCCTCCCTCCTCTCGTCCTCCCGGGGGGCCGGGGGGGGCCCCGAGGTGCTGCGGCCGCTCTCGCGCTGCTTGTTCAGGCTGCGCGCCCAGCGCTCCATGTCCTTGGCGATCTGGGGGGGCAGGGACCCCAAAACCCACCCAGGGATCACCCAGGGGGGTCAGGGACCCCCAAAACCCACCCAAAACCCACCCAGGGATCACCCAGAGATCACCCAGAGTGACCAGGGACCCCCAAAACCCACCCAAAACCCACCCAAAACCCACCCACGGATCACCCAGAGATCACCCAGAGCACCCAGAGTGACCAGGGACCCCCAAAACCCACCCAGGGATCACCCAGAGCACCCAGAGACCCCCTGTGGGCCCAGCGCTCCATGTCCTTGGCGATCTGGGGGGGCAGGGGGCACCCATGGGGGTCAGGGACCCCAAAACCCACCCAGAGACCCCCAAAACCCACCCAAAACCCACCCAGAGACCCCCAGCACTCCATGTCCTTGGCGATCTGGGGGGGCAGGGACCCCCAAAACCCACCCAGGGATCACCCAGGGATCACCCACAGCACCCAAAGTGATCACAGACCCCCAGTGCTCCATGTCCTTGGCGATCTGGGGGGGCAGGGATCACCCACGGGGGTCAGGGAGCCCCAAAACCCACCCACGGGGGTCAGGGACCCCCAAAAGCCACCCAAAACCCACCCAGGGATCACCCAGAGTGATCACAGATCCCCAAAACCCACCCAGGGATCCCCAAAACCCACCCAAAACCCACCCAGGGATCACCCACAGACCCCCAGCGCTCCATGTCCTTGGCGATCTGGGGGGGCAGGGACCCCCAGAGTGATCACAGAGCCCCAAAACCCACCCAGGGATCACCAAAACCCACCCACAGATCACCCAAACCCACCCAGGGATCACCCAGAGTGACCAGGGACCCCAAAACCCACCCAGAGATCACCCACGGGGGTTGGGGACCCCTAAAACCCACCCAAAACCCACCCACAGACCCCCTGCAGGCCCAGCGCTCCATGTCCTTGGCGATCTGGGGGAGCAGGGGGCACCCACAGGGGTCAGGGACCCCCAAAACCCACCCAGAGACCCCCAAAACCCACCCACGGGGATCAGGGACCCCCAAAACCCACCCAGGGATCCCCCAGGGACCCCTCAGAGTGACCAGAGACCCCCCGCGATCCCAATCTTTAGGGGATTCCCCATTTTTTGGGGTCCTTCCCCCATTTTTTAGGATTTTCTCCCCATTTTTGGAGTTTTTTCTCCCATTTTTTCGTATCCTCTCCCCTTTTTTTTTGGGTTTCCTCCCCATTTTTTGGGTTTTTTCCCCCCATTTTTAGGATCCCCTCCTTATTTTGGGGAGTTTTCCCCCTATTTTTTGGGTTTTGTCCCCATTTTTTTCGTTTTTTCCCCATTTTTTGGGTTTTCCCCCCCATTTTTAGGGTTTTATTTCCCCATTTTTTGGGTTTTTTTTCACCATTTTTTGGGGGTTTCCCCCCGTTTTTTCGGGTTTTTTTTCCCATTTTTGGGGGTTTTTTCTCCTATTTTTTGGGGCCTTTCCCCTACTTTTTGCATTTTTCCCCCCATTTTTTGGGGTCCCCCTCCCCATTTTTTTTGGTTTTTCCCCCATTTTTCCGGGGTTTTTTTTCCCCATTTTTTTTGTTTTTCCCCCCATGTTTTAGGTTTTTTTTCCATTTTTTTGTTTTCTTTCCCCATTTTTTTGTTTTTTTTTTCTCCCATTTTTTGGGGTCCCCTCCCCATTTTTTGGGTTTTTCCCCCATTTTTTTTGGTTTTTCCCCCATTTTTCGGGTTTTTTTCCCATTTTTTTTGTTTTATTCCGCCTTTTTTGTTTTTTTTTTCCCCCCATTTTCTGGGGTTCCCTCCCCATTTTTTAGGATTTTTTTCCCATTTTTTTCCCATTTTTTTGGTTTTCCCCCCATTTTTTTCGTTTTTTTTCCCATTTTTTGGGTTTTTTCCCCTATTTTTTGGGTCCTTTCCCCTACTTTTTGCGTTTTTCCCCCCATTTTTTGGTGTCCCCTCCCCATTTTTTTTGGTTTTCCCCCATTTTTTCGGTTTTTTTTCCCATTTTTTCGGGTTTTTTTTCCCATTTTTTTGTTTTTTTTCCCATTTTTTTTTTGTTTTTCCCCCTTTTTTTTCATTTCCCCCCCATTTTTTGGGGTCCCCCCCCCCTTTTACCTGCTGGGCCGTTTTGGTTTTGTGTTTCTCCTTTTTGTCCTTGGGCTCTTTGGGGGTCCCGGGGGTCCCGGGGGGTCCTGGGGGGGGCTCCGCGGGGGGCGCGGCCACGTAGGTGCGTCTGTCCCCGTCCCAGTACAGGTACTGCCCCGCCCCCGCGTCGTAGTAGTACTGCAGGGGGGGTCAGGGGGGGTCAGGGGGGTCAGCACCCCGAAAAACAACAAATCCCCCCAAAAAAACCCAAATCCCCCCAAAAAAACCCAAAATCTGCCCAAAAAACCCGAAAATTTGCCCAAAAAACCTGAAAATTCGCCAAAAAAAACCCCAAAAATCCCCCCCAAAACCCCAAAATCCCCCAAATTCCCCCCCAAAATCCCACAAAATTCCCAAAAAATACCCAAAAATCCCCCCAAAACCCCAAAATCTGCCCTAAAAACCTGAAAATTAGCCCCAAAAAACCCAAAATTCCCCAAAAAAACCCCAAAAATCCCCCCCAAAAACCCCAAAATCTGCCCAAAAAACCCAATAATTCGCCCAAAAAACCCCAAAATCTGCCCAAAAAACCCCGAAAATCCTCACAGGAAATCCCAAACTTTCACTTTTTCACCCCAAATTTCCCTCCCGGGGTTTTGGGACACCCCAAATCTTTTCCCCCACACCCCAAAAACCCCAAACCCGACCCCAAATCCACCCCAAAAACCCCAAACCCTGGATTTAAACCCCCATTTTCACATCTAAAAAATTCAAATTCTTCCCCCAAAACCTCACATTTTTCACTCAAAACCTCACGTTTTTTGCCCAAAATTTCATTTTTTTCACCCCAAAATTTCACTTTTTCACCCCAAACTTTCACTTTTTCACCCCAAATTTCCCTCCCGGGGTTTTGAGACACCCCAAATCTTTTCCCCCACCCCCCAAAATCCCCAGACCTGTGAGTGGGGGTCGTAGTAGAGGCCCGTCAGGGGGTCGTAGTAATACCCCGAGCTCTCGTCGTATTGGTAGGTGGAGACGTCGGGAACGGCTGAGGGGGGCACAGGGGGGGTTTTGGGGTACCCCCCAAAATTTTGGGGTCCCCCTTGAGGTTTTGGGGGTCTCCCCCAGAATTTTGGGGTCCCTCTGGGGTTTTTGGGGGTCTCCCTGGGGTTTTTTGAGGGTCTCCCCAAAATTTTGGGGTCCCCCTGAGGTTTTTGGGGTCCCCCTTGAGGTTTTTGGGGTCCCCCCGAAATTTTGGGGGTCTCCCCTGAGGTTTTTCGGGCCCTCTCTGGGGTTTTTGGGGTTCCCCCATAGGTTTTTGGGGTCCCCCCCTGAGATTTTTGGGGTCCCCTCTGAGGTTTTTGGGGTCCCCCCTGGGGTTTTTTGGGGTTTCCCCCGAAATTTTGGGGTCCCCCCTGGGGTTTTTGGGGTCCCCCTCTGGGGTTTTTGGGGTCCCCTCTGAGGTTTTTGGGGTCCCCTCTGGGGTTTTTGGGGGTCTCCTCTGAGGTTTTTGGGGTCCCCCTTGAGGTTTTTGGGGTCCCCTCTGGGGTTTTTGGGGTCTCCCCTGGGGCTTTTGGGGTCCCCTCTGGGGTTTTTTGGGTCCCCCCCAGAATTTTGGGGTCCCCTCTGAGGTTTTGGGGTCCCCCCTTGAGGTTTTTGGGGTCCCCCCTTGAGGTTTTTGGGGTCTTCTCTGGGGTTTTTGGGGGTCTGCCCCGAAATTTTGGGGTCCCCCTTGAGGTTTTTGGGGTCCCCCTGGGGTTTTTGGGGTCCCCTCTGGGGTTTTGGGGTCCCCCTTGAGGTTTTTGGGGTCCTCTCTGGGGTTTTTGGGGTCTCCCCTGGGGTTTTTGGGGTCTCCCCCGAAATTTTGGGGTCCCCTCTGGGGTTTTTGGGGTCCTCTCTGAGGATTTTGGGGTCCCCTCTTGTGGTTTTTGGGGTCAACCCCGAGGTTTTTGGGGTCCCCCCTGAGGTTTTTTGGGTATCCCTTGAGGTTTTTGGGGTCCCCCCTGGGGTTTTTGGGGTCCCCTCTGGGGATTTTGGGGTCTCCCCTGGGGTTTTTGGGGTCCCCTCTGGGGATTTTGGGGTCTCCCCGGAAATTTTGGGGTCCCCCCCTGAGGTTTTTGGGGGTCTCCCCTGGGTTTTTGGGGTCCCCTCTGGGGTTTTTGGGGTCCCCACTGGGGTTTTTGGGGTCTCCCTTGAGGTTTTTGGGGTCTCCCTTGAGGTTTTTGGGGTACCCCCTGGGGTTTTTGGGGTTTCAGGTTCATTAGGGGTCACAGAAGGCCCCAAAAATGGGTTTGGGGAGGGGGAAAGAGGCTCAGGAGACGGGGATTTGGGGGGGTTTGGGGAAGGAGAAAGGGAGTTTCTTCTCTGGGAGCCCCCCAAAAAGTTTCCCAAATCCCACCCAAGAGCCCTCAAATCACCCCAAAATCCCCCCAAATCCCCCCCAGGAGCCCCAAAAATCCCCCAAGACCCCCCAGAATCCCCCCAAATCCCCTCCAGGACCCCTCAAATCCCACCCATGACACCCCAAGACCCCTCGGGACCCCCAAAAATCCCCCCAAGACCCCTCAAATCCCCCCCCAGGACCCCCAAAACCCTAATAAACCCCCCCAAAAACCCCTGAAGACCCCCCAAAATCCCCCCCAAATCCCCCCTAAGACCCCCCAAATCCCCCCAAACCCCCTCCAGGACCCCAAAATCCCCCCCAGGACCCCCAAATCCCCAATAAGACCCCCCAAAATCCCCTCCAGGACCCCTCAGTTGCCCCCAGGACCCCCAAAACCCCTCCAGAACCCCCCAAATCCCCCCCAAGATCCCCAAATCACCCCAAGACCCCCAAAATCCCTCCAGGACCCCCCTAAATCCCCTCAGGACCCCCAAATCCCCTAAAATCCCCCCCTAAGACCCCCCTAGAACCCCTCAGGACCCCCCAAAACCCCCCCAAGACCCCCTAAAATCCCCCAGGACACCCCAAAAATCCCCCAAATCCCCCCCAGGACCCCTCAATTGCCCCCAGAACCCCCCAAAACCCCAATAAGACCCCCCCAATCCCCCCCCAATCTCCCCCAAAATCCCCTCCAAAACCCCCCATGACCCCCTAAAATCCCCCAAATCCCCCCTAAGACCCCCCAAATCTCCCCCCAAATCCCCCCCAGGACCCCCAAATCCCCAATAAGACCCCTCAAAACCCCTCAGGACCCCAAAATCCCCCCCCCAATCCCCCCCAAATCCCTCCCAGAACCCCCCAAAATCCCCTCCAGGACCCCTCAATTGCCCCCAGGACCCCCCAAATCCCCCCCCAAGATCCCCAAATCCCCCCCAGCATCCCCCAAAACCCCCCAAATCCCCCCCAAGACCCCCCAAAATCCCCCCAAACCTCCCCAGGACCCCCCAGGACACCCCAAAAATCCCCCAAATCCCCCCCAGGACCCCTCAATTGCCCCCAGAACCCCCCAAAACCCCAATAAGACCCCCCAAAATCCCCCAAATCTCCCCCCAAATCCCCCTCAGGACCCCAAAATCCCCCTCAGGACCCCCCAAAGCCCCAATAAGAGCCCCCAAAAGCCCCCAAGACCCCCCAAACCCCCCCCAAAAATCCCCCCAAATCCCACCCAGAACCCCCCAAACCTCCCCAGGACCCCCCAAAACCCCCCTAAGACCCCCCAAACCCCCCCCAGCATCCCCCAAAACCCCCCAAATCCCCCCCCAAGACCCCCCAAATCTCCCCCAGGATCCCCCCAAACCCCCCAAATCCCCTCAGGACCCCTAAAAATCCCCCAAATCCCCCCCAAGACCCTTCAAATCCCCCCCCAGGACACCCCAAATCCCCCCCCAAAATCCCCCCCAGAACCCCCCAAAGACCCCTCAAATCCCCCCCAGGACCCCCAAATCTCACCCCAAATCCCCCCCAGGACCCCTCAACTGCCCCCAGAACCCCCCAAAACCCCAATAAGACCCCCCAAACCCCCCAAGACCCCCCAAATCCCCCCTAAGAACCCCCAGGACCCCCAAAAATCCCCCAAATCCCCCCCAGCACCTCCCAAATCCCCAATAAGATCCCCCAAAACCCCCAGATCCCCCCCCAATCCCCCCCAAATCACCCCCCAAATCCCACCCAGGACCCCCCAAAACTCCCCCAAATCCCCTCCAAAACCCCCCAAACCTCCCCAGGACCCCCCAGGACCCCCCAAATCCCCCCTCCCCCACTCACGGTACTGGCCGTAGCCCTCAGCGCTGGGGGCGCCGCTCGGGGGGGGTCCCGCGGGGGCAGAATTCGGGGGCTCGGCCTTGAGGGGCCCCGAGTAGGTCTGGGGGGAGGGGAGCCCCCCAAAATCAGCCCCAGCTCCTGAAATCCCCACCCCAAAAATCCCCTCCCCCCCTAAGAAAACCCCCCACCCTCATTTTTGGGGTCCCTCCCCCATTTTAAGGACCCCTCCCCCCAAATTTTTGGGGTCCCCTCCTCATTTTGAGGCCCCTCCCCCAAATTCTGGGGTCCCTCCCACATTTTGAGGCCCCTCCCCCAAATTTTGGGGTCCCTCCCCCATTTTAAGGACCCCTCCCCCCAAATTTTTGGGGCCCCTCCCCCATTTTGAGGCCCCTCCCCCCAAATTTTTGGGGTCCCTCCAACATTTTGAGGCCCCTCCCCCCCAATTTTTGGGGTCCCCCCCCTCACTTTAAGGACCCCTCCCCCCAAATTCTGGGGTCCCCTCCTCATTTTGAGGCCCCTCCCCCCAAATTTTGGGGCCCCTCCCACATTTTGAGGCCCCTCCCCCCAAATTTTGGGGCCCCTCCCACATTTTGAGGCCCCTCCCCCCAAATTTTGGGGTCCCACCTGTCCGGGGGGTCCCGGGGGTGTCGCCGCGGGGGTCTCGGCGGTGGGGGAGGGGTAAGGGGCGGCTCCGGGGGGGGCGCGGGGGGGAAAAGCCCCTCCCCCTCCTGCCCCTCCCCCTCCCCCCGCGGGGTCCTGGGGCGGGTCCTCCGGGCCTGCAGGGGGCGCCAAACGCTCAGGAGGTGACGTCATTGGGGAGGGGTCACACCTGGGGACACCTGAGAGGTGCTTGGGGACACCTGGGGACACCTGGGGACACCTGGGTTGGTGGCAGCACTCACCGGGGGCGGGGCCGTCAGCCTTGGTGGGGGCGGGGCCAGCCAGGGTGGGGCCGGGGGGCGGGGCCGAGGCTCCTTTCAGGTAGGCGGGGCTGTAGAGGGCGGGGCCAGGCCCCGGGAAGGGCTCCTCTGATTGGTAGAAGCTGCTGAAGTCAGTGCTGGGCTCCTCCCCCCCCGCCCAGGGTGTGTCACCGCCGGGTGCTGCCTGGGGGCGGGGACATATTAGGACACGCCCCTTTATTTTGAAGCCACGCCCCCTTCACGCCAGACGCTGCTCCTGAGGTTTAAACCACGCCCCTATTTGTCAGCAGGCCCCACCCCTCCTTTAAACCCCGCCCTCAAGGCTTCAGGCTCCTCCCACTCATTGGCCACGCCCAGGCCACACCCTTGAGCCAGCCCACCTGTGACAGTGCTCACCTGGGCAGGTGTGTGACAGTGCCCACCTGTGACAGGGATGACCTGTGACACTGCTCACCTGTACAGGTGTGTCCCACACTTGTGACACTGTTCACCTGTGCACGTGTGTCCCTCACCTGTGGCAGTGCCCCTCACCTGTGACAATGTCCCTCACCTGTGACACTGACCCTCACCTGTACAGGTGTGTCCCTCACCTGTGACAGTGTCCCTCACCTGTGACCATGTCCCTCACCTGTGGCAGTGTCCCTCACCTGTGACAATGTCCCTCACCTGTACAGGTGTGTCCCTCACCTGTGACAATGTCCCTCACCTGTGGCAGTGTCCCTCACCTGTGACAATGTCCCCCACCAGCACAGGTGTGTCCTTCACCTGTGGCAGTGTCCCTCACCTGTGGCACTGTCCCTCACCTGTGGCAGTGTCTCTCACCTGTGGCAGTGTCCCTCACCTGTGGCAATGTCCCTCACCTGTGACCATGTCCCTCACCTGTGGCAGTGTCTCTCACCTGTCACAGTGTCCCTCACCTGTGACCATGTCCCTCACCTGTGACCATGTTCCTCACCTGTGACCATGTTCCTCACCTGTGACAATGTCCCTCACCTGTGGCAGTGTCCCTCACCTGTGGCAATGTCCCTCACCTGTGACAGTGTCCCTCACCTGTGGCAGTGTCCCTCACCTGGACAGGTGTGTCCCTCACCTGTGACCATGTCCCTCACCTGTGACAGTGTCCCTCACCTGTGACAATGACCCTCACCTGTGGCAGTGTCCCTCACCTGTGGCAATGTCCCTCACCTGTGCCAGTGTCCCTCACCTGTGACAATGACCCTCACCTGTGGCAATGTCCCTCACCTGTGGCAATGTCCCTCACCTGTGACCATGTCCCTCACCTGTGGCAATGTCCCCCACCTGCACAGGTGTGTCCCTCACCTGTGACAACGCCCACTGGGCGGCAGCGATGGCCGTGGAGGCGACGGAGGCGGCGCTGGCGCGGGGGGGCCCCTCCCCTGGCCCCGCCCCCTGCACGTCCCTGTGGGCGGGGCCTCGAGTCAGGGGCGGGGCCAAACCATAACAGGAGTAAGGGTATGGCTGATAAAGGGGGCGTGGTTTGGAGCTGGGGGTGTGGCCAGTGTAGGATGGGCGGGGCTTCAGGAATTGGGCAGGGCGGGGGAAGTCACAAGGATTGGGCTGAGGTGGGCGGGGCTGTGGGCGGGGCTGTGGCTGTGGGCGTGGCTGTGGCAATGGGCGGGGCCTGGCTCAGGGGTGGGGCTGTGGCGGTGGGCGGGGCTATGGTGGTGGCTGTGGGTGGGGCTGTGGCAATGGGCGGGGCCTGGCTCAGGGGTGGGGCTGTGGCTGTGGGTGGGGCTGTGTCAATGGGTGGGGCCTGGCTAAGGGGCGGGGCCTGGCTAAGGGGCGGGGCCTGGCTGAGGGGCGGGGCCTGGCTCAGGGGTGGGGCCTGGCTGAGGGGCGGGGCCCGGCAGAGGGGCGGGGCCTGGCTGAGGGGCGGGGCCTGGCAGAGGGGCGGGGCCTGGCAGAGGGGCGGGGCCTGGCGGAGGGGCGGGGCCTGGCCCAGCTGACCTCTTGGAGCCCTTGGCGAACTCCACGTTGATGCTCTTGCCGTCGATGTGCAGCGGCGGGTGCAGCGCCTGCAACATCTGCAGCAGCTGTGCAGCTTCCTGCAGCGGGGGGCACCGGGGTCAGGGGTCACCGGGGTCAGGGTTCACCGGGGTCAGGGGTCACCAGAACCAGGGGTCAGGGGTCACTGGGGGTCCCAGTCTCCCCCAGTCCTTTCCCACTCCTTCCCCAGTCCCCTCCCAGTTCCCCCCAGACCCCTCCCAGTCCCTTCAATCCTCTCCCAATCCCCTCCCAGTCTCTTCCAGCCCCTCCCAGTCTCCCCAATCCCCTCCCAGTCCCCTCCCAGTGCCCCCAGTCCCCTACAGTGTCCCCCCATTGATTCCCAGTCCATCCCAGTCCCCCCTAGTCCCCTCCCAGTGCCCCCCACTCCCTCCTAGTTCCTCCCATCCCCCCCCAATCTCCCCCAGTCCCCTCCCAGTCCATCCCAGTCCCTTCAATCCTCTCCCAGTCCCTCCCAGTCCTTCTCATTCCCCCCCCAATCCCCTTCCAGTTCCCCCAGCTCCCTCCCAGTGCCTCCAGTCCTCTCCCAATCCCCTCCCAGTGTCCTGTAAAGCCCCCCAAATCCCCTCCCAGTCCCTCCCAGTCCCTCCCAGTCGCCCCAAATCCCCTCCCAATCCCCTCCCAGTCCCCCCAAATCCCCCCTCAGTCCCCTCCCAGTGCCCCTCCAATTCCCCCCCAATCCCCTCCCTGTCCCTCCCAGTCCCTCCCAATCCCCCCCAGTCCCCCTCCAGTCCCCCCCACTCCCTCCCCAGTGCCCCCCAGTCCCCTCCCAGTCCCTCCCAGTCCCCCAATCTCCTCCCAGTCCCCCCAAATCCCCCCCAGTCCCCTCCCAGTGCCCCCAGTGCCCCTCCAATCCCCCCCCAAATCCCCTCCCACTCCCTCCCAGTCCCCCCAAATCCCCTCCCAATCCCCTCCCAGTGCCCCCAGTGCCCCCAGTCCCCCCAAATCCCCCCCAGTCCCCCCCGTGCCCCCCAGTGCTCCCAGTACCACGATGGTGCTGAGCTGCACGAAGGCGAAGCCGCGGTTGAGCTGTGTCTGCCGGTCCTTGATGACGCGGACGTTGGCGGCCGAGAGCGCGGCGAAGGGAGCCAACGCCGCCAGGATGGACTCCAGGCTGCTCTGGGGGTGCAGGTTCCGCAGGATGATGGCTGCGGGGACACGGCACACCTGGGGACACCTGGGGGGACCTGGGGACAGCTGGGGACAGCTGGGGGCACCTGGGGATAGCTGGGGACACCTGGGGACAGCTGGGGATACACCTGGGGGCACCTGGGGATAGCTGGGGACACCTGGGGACAGCTGGGGATACACCTGGGGATGCACCTGGGGGCAGCTGGGGACACCTGGGGGCACCTGGGGATAGCTGGGGACACCTGGGGACACCTGGGGACACCTGGGGACAGCTGGGGACACCTGGGGACAGCTGGGGACAGCTGGGGACAGCTGGGGACACCTGGGGACAGCTGGGGATACACCTGGGGGGACCTGGGGACAGCTGAGGGGACCTGGGGACAGCTGGGGACACACCTGGGGACAGCTGGGGACAGCTGGAGATACACCTGGGGACACACCTGGGGACAGCTGGGGACACCTGGGGTCACCTGGAGACAGCTGGGGACACCTGGGGACAGCTGGGGACACACCTGGGGACAGCTGGGGACAGCTGGAGATACACCTGGGGACACACCTGGGGACACCTGGGGACAGCTGAGGGCACCTGGGGACAGCTGGGGACAGCTGGGGATACACCTGGGGACACCTGGGGACAGCTGGGGATACACCTGGGGACACCTGAGGATACACCTGGGGGCACCTGAGGACACCTGGGGGGACCTGGGGACACCTGGGGGCACCTGGGGACACCTGGGGGCACCTGGGGACACCTGGGGACAGCTGGGGACACCTGGGGATACACCTGGGGACAGCTGAGGGGACCTGGGGACACCTGGGGACAGCTGGGGATACACCTGGGGACACACCTGGGGACAGCTGGTGGACCTGGGGACAGCTGGGGACACCTGGGGGACCTGGGGACACGTGGGGACAGCTGGGGATACACCTGGGGACAGCTGGGGGCACCTGGGGACACCAGGGGACACACCTGGGGGGACCTGGGGACACCTGGGGACAGCTGGGGGGAACTCGGGACACCTGGGGACACACCTGGGGGCACCTGGGGACACCTGGGAGCACACCTGGGGACACCTGGACACACCTGGGGACACCTAGGGTTACCTGGGCACACCTAGGGGCACACCTGGGGGAGGCTGGGGGTACCTGGGAACACCTGAGTCCCTCCAGTCCCACCCCCAAATCCATCACAGGACGTCCCCAGCACCTCAGAGACCCCCAAAATCCCCCCAAAACTCTCCAGGAATCACCAAAATCGCCCCCAAAAAAATAAAAACCCCAAATTCTCCCCCAAATCCCAAAAATCCCCAAAAAATCCCCAAAAAATCCCCCCAAAATCCCAAACAATTCCCAAAACCCCCCCAAAATCCCAAACAATTCCCAAAATCCCCCCAAACCCCTGACTCACTGTCGTTGGCGTTGTCGGCTCCGGGCTCGGTGCCCCCCTGGGACCCCCCGGGGGGACCCCCAAGGGTGGGGCCGTAGGGTTGGGGGAGGGGCAGGAGGCCCCCTCCCCCCCCCGGCACCAGCTCGGGTCTGGGACCCCCCGGACCCCTCTGCTCGGCCTCTGCACCCCAAAAACAGCCCCGGGTTAGGGGGTGGACCCCCAAAAACCCCAAAACAGCCCCAAAACAGGGACTGGACCCCCCAAAAAACCCCCAAAATCAGGGATTGGAACCCAAATAACCCCAAAACAGCCCCAAAACAGGGATTGGAACCCAAAAATACCCCAAAACAGCCCCAAAACAGCTCCAAAACAGGGATTGGACTCCCCAAAAACCCCAAAACAAGGATTGGAACCCAAATAACCCCAAAATAACCCTCAAAATCAGGGATTGGACCCCCCCCAAAAACCCCAAAACAGGGATTGGAACCCAAAAAACCCCAAAACAGGGATTGGACCCCCCAAAAACCCCAAATCAGGGATTGGACCCCAAAAAAACCCATAACAGGAATAGAAACCCAAAACCCCCCCAAAAATCCCAAAACAGCCCCAAAACAGGGATTGGACCCAAAAAACCCCCAAAAATCCCCAAACAGCCCAGGAAACGGGATTGGACCCCAAAAAAACCCCCAAAATCAGTGATTGAGCCCCCCAAAAAACCCCCAAATCAGCGATTGAACCCCAAAATCGGGGGGTCTCCTGCGTGTTGGGGAGCACCCCGATAATTTTTTGGGGTTTTGGGGCAGTTTAGGGGGATTTGGGGATAAAATCCCGGGGTTTGGGGTCACTCACCAGCTTTGGGGACGCCGCATTTGAAACATTTCTCACGTCGTTTGAAGTTCTGCACCCCGCACTGGGAACCCCGAGATGTCACAGCCCGAAATGGCACAGCCCAAAACACCCCAAAACAGCCCAAAACTGCCCCAAAACAGCCCCAAAACAGCCCAAAACAGCCCAAAAGTGCCCCAAAACACCCCAAAACTGCCCCAAAACAGCCCAAAACACCCCAAAAGTGCCCCAAAACATCCCAAAAGTGCCCCAAAACACCCCAAAACTGCCCCAAAACACCCCAAAACTGCCCCAAAAGTGCCCCAAAACAGCCCAAAAGTGCCCCAAAACACCCCAAAACTGCCCCAAAAGTGCCCCAAAACAGCCCAAAAGTGCCCCAAAACACCCCAAAACTGCCCCAGAAGTGCCCCAAACTGCCCCAAAACACCCCAAACTGCCCCGGGCACCCCAAAATTACCATACCCCGAAATGCCACACCCCAAAATGTCACACCTCGAAATGTCACAGCCCAAAAGTGCCCCAAAACTGCCCCAAAACAGCCCCAAAAGTGCCCTGGGCACCCAAAAATGTCACATCCCAAAAATGTCACACCCCAAAATGTCACACCCCAAAAGTGCCCTGGGCACCCCAAAATTATCATACCCCGAAATGTCACACCTCAAAATGTCACAGCCCCAAATCCCCCCAGACCCCCCGAAATCCCTTTGATATCCCCCAAATACCCCCCAGTCCCCTCCAGTGTCCCCCAGTTCCTCCCAGTGTCCCCCCAGTGCCTCCCAATGTCCCTTCCAGTGTCCCCCAGTCCCCTCCAGTGTCCCCAGTGTCCCCCCCAGTGTCCCCAGTGTCCCCCCAGTGCCCTCCAGTGCCCCCAGTGCCCTCCCAGTGTCCCCAGTGTCCCCAGTGCCCTCCCAGTGCCCTCCCAGTGCCCTCCAGTGCCCTCCAGTGTCCCTCCAGTGTCCCCAGTGTCCCCAGTGTCCCCAGTGCCCTCCCAGTGCCCTCCAGTGCCCTCCAGTGTCCCCAGTGTCCCTCCAGTGTCCCCAGTGTCCCCAGTGTCCCCAGTGCCCTCCCAGTGCCCTCCCAGTGTCCCCAGTGTCCCCACCTTGGCGCAGAGCCAATCCTCGTTGATTTTGGGTTTGGGGTCGCTGTAGTGCAGGGACACGCGGTGGCCCAGCAGGGTCAGCCCAGCCTGGGGGCACAGGGGTCAGGGGGCACACAGGGGTCAGGGGGGTCAGGGGTCACAGGAGGGCACAGAGGGGTCAGGGGGGCACAGGGGTCAGGGGTCAGAGGGGCACAGAGGGGTCAGGGGGGCACAGGGGTCGGGGGGCACTGGGGGGACACAGGGGTGGCACCAGGGCTGAAATTTGGGGACATCAGGGGGACACCAGGAGGTCAACCAGGGCAGTGCCAGGACTGGAATTTGGGGACACCAAGGTTCGAGTTGGGGACACCAGAGGTGGCCTCGAGGAGCACCAGGAGGTGGCACCAGGACTGGAGTTTGGGGACACCAAGGTTCGAGTTGGGGACACCAGAGGTGGCCTCAAGGAGCACCAGGGGGTGGCACCAGGACTGGAGTTTGGGGACACCAGGACTCGGTTTGGGGACACCAGGGGGAACCCCCAGGACATCAACCAGAGTGTCACCAGGGCTGGAGTTTGGGGACTCCGAGTTGGGGACACCAGGACTGGAATTTGGGGGACACCAGGGCTGGAACTGGGGGTGGCACCAAGGTAGGAATTTGGGGACACCAAGGTTCAAGTTGGGGACACCAGGAGTGGCCTCGAGGAGCACCAGGGGGTGGCACCAGGACTCAGTTTGGGGGGCACCAAGGGGACAGCACGATGTGAATCCGGGGGTGGCACCAGGGCTGGAATTTGGGGACACCAGGGGGACACCAGGAGGTCAACCAGAGCAGTGCCAGGGCTGGAGTTTGGGGACACCAAGGTTTGAGTTGGGGACACCAGGAGTGGCCTCGAGGAGCACCAGGGGGTGGCACCAGGACTCGGTTTGGGGACACCAGGGCTGGAACTGGGGGGCACCAGCAGCTCTTACTGGGAACACTGGGACTTGCACGAGGTCCCCAGGGCGAGGACACGCCGGAGCTTTACAGAGCCACCAGTACAGACCAGTACAGACCAGTAGAGACCAGTACAGACCAGTATAAACCAGTACAAACCAGTACAAACCAGTACACACCAGTAAAGCCCAATCAAAACCAGTACAAACCAGCACAGACCGGAACACACCGATACCTACCACCGCACACCAGTACAGACCAATATGCACCAGTACAGACCAGTCCATGACAACGTAAACCGGTACAAACCGGTATAAACCAGTACAGCCCAGTATAAACCAGTATAAACCAGTACAAACCAGTATAAACCAGTAAAAACCAGTACAACCCCCCCCAGACCAGTAACACCCATTACACACCAGTACAAACCAACACACGCTCCAACAAACCAGTAATGCCCCATAAACCCCGCCCCCTCCCCGACAAACCCCTCCCATCGCCCCGCCCTCACCCGTTGGCCCCTCCCCTTTTCCTTTAGCCCCGCCCCCACCCTGTCCTGCCCGCCACATTGGCCCCGCCCTCACCTGTTCAGCACCTCCCCTTACCATTGGTTCCTCCCCACCCTTGACCACGCCCCCACCCTTGGCCACACCCCCACACTGACCACGCCCCCGGCCCTGGCCACGCCCCCGGCCCTGGCCACGCCCCCACCTGGTTGGCCTCCATCCACCGCGCCGCCTCCTGCACGTGATGGAACTCCACGAAGGCGAAGCCGCGGCTCTGACCTGGAACGGGCCGGGGGCACCCATGGGTGCTGCTGGGACCCCCCCCGGGGCAGGGATGGGACACCCAGGGACCGCCCCCCACCCCGCCCGTGGGTGGTGCTGGGGACCCACCCCCACTCCAGGTGACACCCTACAGGTGCTGCTGGTGCCCCTCCAGTGAAAGGTGCGCCCTGGGGAGGGGTCTGGCACCCCTGGGTGCTCCTGGGGAGGGGTCGGGCACCCCTGGGTGCTCCTGGGGACAGGGCCAATGCCCTGGGTTTGGATCTGGGACCCCTGGGTGCCCCCCAAGACTGGCGCAGCACCCCTGGGTGCTCCTCGAGGCGGGGTCAGCACCCCTGGGTGCTCCTAAGAAGGGGACAGGCACCCCTGGGTGCTCCTCGAGGGCGGGACCAGCACCCCTGGGTGCTCCTAAGAAGGGGACAGGCACCCCTGGGTGCTCCTCGAGGTGGGTCCAGCACCCCTGGGTGCTCCTGGGGAGAGCGTGAGCACCCCTGGGTGCCCCCCAAGCCTGGCGCAGCACCCCTGGGTGCCCCCTAGAGATAAGCCTGGCACCCCTGGGTGCCCCTAGGGAGGGGACAGGCAGTCCTGGTGTCCCCAAAGACAGCAGAGGCACCCCTGGGTGCTCCCTGAAGACAAACCTCGCACCCTTGGGTGCCCCTGGGGAAAGGACGGGCGCCACTGGGTGCCCCTGGGGAATGGTACCAGCACCCCTGGGTGCTCCCTAAGCCTGGCACAGCACCCCTGGGTGCTCCTGAGAAGGGACCAGCACCCCTGGGTGCTCCTAGGGAAGGGACAGACACCCCTGGGTGTCCCTAAAGATGGGATCAGCACCCCTGGGTGCCCCTGAAGATGGGATCAGCACCCCTGGGTGCTCCTAGGGAGGGGACAAGCACCCCTGGGTGCCCCCAATGGAGAAGACAGACACTCCTGGGTGCCCCTGAAGATGGGATCAGCACCCCTGGGTGCTCCTAGGGAGGGGACAGACACCCCTGGGTGCCCCTAAAGATGGGATCAGCACCCCTGGGTGCTCCCTAAGGAAGAGACCGACACCCCTGGGTGCCCCTGGGGAAATGAGGAGGCCCCCCGCATTCCAGCACAGCACCCCTGGGTGCTCCTAGAGAGTGAAGTGGCACCCCTGGGTGCCCCTGGGGAACAGGTGCCGGCAACCCTGGGGAGGGAACTGACACCCCTGGGTGTCCCTAAAGAGGGGACTGGCACCCCTGGGTGCTCCTTGGATGGGACTGGCACCCCTGGGTGCCCCTGAGGAGAGGACAGACACCCCTGGGTGCCCCCTGACTCTGGCAGAAGCACCCTCAGGTGCCCCTAGAGAAGGGACAAGCACCCCTGGGTGCCCCCGGGGATGGGACAGGCACCCCTGGGTGCCCCCTGACTCTGGGACAAGCACCCCTGGGTGCTCCTGGGGATGGCATCAGCACCCCTGGGTGCTCCCGAGAAGATGGCAGACACCCCTGGGTGCCCCTAAAGAGGAGACAGGCACCCCTGGGTGCCCCTGGGGACGGGATCAACACCCCTGGGTGTTCCTAAAGGTACCACCAGCACCCCTGGGTGCCCCCTAAGTCTGGCGCCAGCACCCCTGGGTGCTCCTGGGGATGGGATCAGCAGCCCTGGTGCCCCTCGAGTCCGGTGCAGCACCCCTGGGGAAGGCACAGGCACCCCTGGGTGCCCCCTAAAGATCAAACTGGCACCTCCCTGGGCACAAGACCACCGCCCCTGGGTGTCCCCTAGAGATGGAAACCCCACCCTTGGGTGTCCCCTAGAGATGGAAACCCCCACCCTTGGGTGTCCCCGGGCATGGACAGAGCAGGGACCCACCACCCTCCAAGGGATCCAGGGGTCAGGGTGCCCCCCACCCTAAAAGGAGCCCAGGGGAGCACCCAAGGGTGCAGGAGGGCCCGAGGGTGGCTCACCTGAGGATTTGTTGCGCATCAGCCGCACCTCCCGGGGCTGCACCCCCTGGGCCTGGAGCTGCGCCCGGATCTGAGGGGACAGGGACAGTGGCACGGGGGACGGCACCCATGGGAGACAGCACCCAAACGGGACAGTGGCACAGGGGACAGCACCCACGGGGGACAGCACCCACATCATTGGGACAGCACCCACGGGGGACAGCACCCACATCATTGGGACAGCACCCACGGGGGACAGCACCCAGATAGGCCACAGTGAGAGCACCCACAGGGACAGCACCCACAGGGGACATGGGGACAGCACCCACAGGGGACATGGGGACAGCACCCACAGGGACAGCACCCACAGGGGACATGGGGACAGCACCCACGGGAGACAGCACCCAAAGGGGACAGTGGCACAGGGGACAGCACCCACGGGGGACAGCACCCAGATGGGCCACAGTGAGAGCACCCACAGGGACAGCACCCACAGGGGACATGGGGACAGCACCCAGAGGGGACAGCACCCACAGGGGACAGCACCCACGGGAGACAGCACCCACAGGGGACAGCATCCACGGGGGACAGCACCCACATCATTGGGACAGCACCCAGAGGAGACAGCACCCACAAGGGACAGGACCCACAGGAGACAGCACCCACGGGGGACATGGGGACAGCACCCACGGGGGACAGCACCCACAGGGGACAGCACCCATGGGGGACAGCACCCACAGGGGACAGGACCCACGGGGGACAGCACCCACAGGAGACACGGGGACAGCAGATGTGACACCAGGGACAGCACCCAGAGGTGACACAGAGGCAGCACCCAGAGAGGACGTGGGGACAGCACCCATGTCACCGGGGCCAGGGTGGGAAGGAGGCGGAGCCATCCAAGACAGGGCGGGGCCATTGTGAAAGGGGTGGGGCAATGGTGGGAAGTGGCGGGGCCATCTTCATCAGGGGTGGAGCTATTCAAGGAACAGGCATGACCATAAAAAGGGGCGTGGCCATCTCTGAAGGGGGTGTGGCCATGATGAAAAGGGGTGGGGTCATCCCAGATGTAGCCACACAGAAGCAGGGCTAGAACAGGGCTACATCCAGGTGGGCGTGGCCATACCAGGAGGGGGCGTGACCACTCAGATGACAGGTACCCAGGAAAGGGGCGTGGCCATCTCAGGAGGGGGCGTGACCACTCAGAAGACAGGAGTACCCAGGAAAGAGGCGTGGCCATCCCAGGAGGGGGCGTGGTCACACAGAGAACAGGGGCACCAGGTAAGGGGCGTGGCCATCCCAGGAAAAGGGGCGTGGCCACCCAGTGGGCGGGGCTCACATCATTCTCGGTGGCCGCCTGCGGTAACATCCTCAGCATGACGATGGTGCTGGCCCGGGGCTCCTCCTCGGCGCCCTCCCGGTAATCCTGGTCCCGGTAATCACCGTCAGCGCCAAACGGCAGCGCCGGCGGCTCCCGCGGCTGTTCCCGCTTCCGGGAGGGCTCCGTGTTCTCGTAGGACGCCTGGGAAAGGACAAGGAGGGGACATTTGGGAGGGGTCCCAGCACCCACCCGCCGCGGGGTGAGCCTTCCCCAGCACCCAACACACACCTGAGGGGGGGTCCCGGTGGCTGGAGGTCCCTCTGGAGGACCGCCGTAGCCGCGATAGTCCATGTCGCGATAGTCGTGGTCGCGTTGGGTGCGGGAGCTGTCCTCGGAGGGGGGTGGGGCACCCCCGTAACGCCCCGTGCGGTCCCCACGGCCACCCCTGGGGAGAGGCTTTGGGTCATGGGGTGGCCCCAAAACCTCCGAGGGTCCCCCAAAACCTCCGAGGGTCCCCCAAATCTGGGCTCCTTCCACCCTCTGGGGTGTCCAAAGTTCCCTCTGCCCTCAGTGCTCCTCAAACACCCCCTGAGGTGTCCCCAAATGTCCCCTCCCTGCTCAATGTCACCACCCCAAATTATTAATTTTCACCTCACGGAGGGTTTTAAGAGCACGCCGCACGTTCCCTCCCCCAGCCCCGAATTTCGGGGATCCCCCCGGTTCTCCCCTACCTGCGCTCGTACTCCATGCTGCCAGCACCTGTGGGAGCAGCAGCTGGTCACACTGGGAGGAACTGGGGACGGACTGCGTTTGAGGGGAAGAAAAGTGAACGAACCGGAAATTAGCGGGAGGGACCGTGAAAAACAACCCGAAAATTCTATAATGAAAGCAAAGAGAGCGGAAGTGTAACGGGGGAAACGGAGATGGAACTGGGATGAACTGGGAGCGCTGAAAGCTGTGCAAGGGAAAAGCAGCAGACAGGACCTCCCTCATACCCCGCCCCTAATTAGCATGCCAGTCAACACCCCGTAATTAGCATGCAAGTCCACACCTCCTAATTAACATGCAACTCCCTCTAATTAGCATGAAAACTCCAGTGGCGGGTCCCGCTCTAACACACTCTCCCTCACAAACTGCACCGGGAGTTCCAGCCAGCCCCGCCCCTCCCGGTCAGCCCCTCCCCTCCCGGTAAGCCCCGCCCCATTCCCGGGCAGTCCCTCCCCACCCGGTCCGTCCCTCCCCTCCCCACAGAGCCCTCCCCATCCCGGCCGGGCCCGGCCCGCCCCTCACGGACGTTCCGACCTTTCCCGGGCGCCGCCGCCGCCGCTCCCGAGCACCAAAATGGCGGCGCCGCTCCCGCTCAGCACGGCCCGAACCGCAAGCCCGCCCTCGCCGCTCTTCCATTGGTCAAAACTCCCGCCAGTCTGAAATTTCCGCGTTCTTATTGGTCTATGCAATAGAAAGGGCGGTACGGCAATAAAGCTGGCTATGATTGGTCGCGGCGCAAAAGCAGGCGAGGCCAACGTGAGGGTGTGGGCGGGACAAAGAAACGCAGCGCTGTGATTGGCTGTGCGGCGCGGGGGCGGGACGAGACGCCAGGGCGAGGTGGCGATTGGCTGGACCGAGCGGAAGAGGCGAGGCGGAGCGGCGGGGCAAGATGGCGGCGCTGTGGCGGGCGCTGCGGGCGCTGCGGGCGCTGCCCGACGGGGCTCGGGGTCGTTCTGCGGGGCCGCCCGGCGCCGTGACGCTGCCGCGGCCGCTCGGAGCCGACGCGCACGATGAGGAGCCGATGTTGGTGGCGCAGAGGAAGGTGAGCGGCCAAGGACATCGCGGGAGGGGCGGGGCGTGTGCGTGTGTGGGGATTGGGGTGGGCGTGGTGTATGGAAAGGGGGCGTGGTTTGGGGCGGAGCCTAACTGGGTAGGGTTTATATAGGTGAATGGGAAAGAGGCGGTGTTTCCGAGATGGGCGTGGCTTCACTGCTATGGGCGGGGCTTTGGGTGTTTAAAACGCCGCGGGAATAGGAGGGACTTTGGGGCGGGGCCTAATTTGGGGCGGGGCTTATCTTATTTAGTAGCTGAAGGGCGTGGCGGGAAGGGGCGTGGCCTGGGCTCAATTTGGGGAGGGGGACACACCTTGGGGGGTCTCTGGGCTGGCTGGGGGCTCAGCACGACCCTCCCCACACACAGAACCCGGATTACCATGGCTTCTCGGCCGACCCCGAGGCCGACGCGCTGAACATGCGCGCCGCGTTCCTGGCCGGCGTCTCCATCGCCATCGTCCTCGGCTCCGTCTTCGTGCATTACCTGCCCGACTACGGGTCCGTGACGGGCGGGGGACTCACCTGGGAACCCCCACCCCGGGATAAACCCCCGGAAAGGAGCTCGTGGGAAATCTATGGAGGGGCTGAACGCTTCGTATTCTGGGTCTCTAGGGGTTTTGAGGGGGGGTCTGTGGGTGCTGTGAGGTCTCCTGAGAGTTCTGTTGGAGCTTCCAAAGGAGTTTAGGAGTCAACAAAACGCCCTGTGCAGTTTCCAGGGGTCTCCACGGAGGGGTTTGGGGTCCGTAGGGCCCTTGGCAGCTCTTGGGGGGGTCTATGGGAGCCCATGGGTGGTGTAGGAGAATAAATGGGGGACTTGGGAGAGGATTGTGGGGGGCTACAGAGACCTGGGGGGGCTATGGGAGGCTTGGGGGGGGGGTTAGAGTGGATCTCAGGGGTGTATGGCGACCTATAAGGTACTTGAGGGGGGTATTTAGACACCTGGCAGGGGGGTTGCGATGCCCCCAAAGGTGTGTGGGGGTCACCTGTCCATCCCCACCCCCTCCCCACAGGCTGCAGCAGTGGGCCCGGCGTGAGGCCGAGATCCAGGTGCGGGAGCGGGAGCGCCGGGGGCTGCCCCTGCTCACCTCCAACTACTACGACCCCAAGCGCCTCCCGCTGCCCCCTCCGGAGTGACCTGGGACCCTCAGCTGCCCCCCCGGAGTGACCTGGGACCCCCAACGGCCCCCCCGGAGTGACCTGGGACCCTCAGCTGCCCCCCCGGAGTGACCTGGGACCCCCAACGGCCCCCCCGGAGTGACATGAGACCCTCTTGTTGGTTTGTGAATAAAGTTTTAGGTTCTCTCCGTCTCCTGGCCGTTTTATTTTGGTGGGGAGAGGAACAAGAAACTACATCTCCCAGCGGCCCCTGCGGCTTCCTGACGTCACCAGGCGGCGACACCACGCGGAAATGGCGCCGTGGTCCCCGCGGCCCCTCCCATGTGCCCCCAGAGATGCCCGTAGGCCCCCCCCATGGCCCCCCACAGCCACTACAGCCCCACATAACCTGTCAGTCAGCCCCTATAGGGCCCTATAGACCCCCGAGGCTCCCCACATTCTCCCTGGGGTTTCGTAGAACCCCCTGGGCGCCCTTACAGCCCCCTCAGGTCCTCCCTGCGCCTCTGTGGGTAGCACCCTCACAGTCCCCTGTGGCTCTGGGGGCTTCCTTCAGATTCCTGTAGGTTTCTGCTTTACTTCGGAGACGCTCCTTTGTGTTTTTTCTGTAACGTTTTAGGAAGTTGTGCAATTCGGTATGACTCTACGGAAAGTCTTCCGCGGTTTCTTGAGGGCTCTGGAAGTGCTCCTACGAGTCTCTGATCGGCTGCTATAACCCCACACAAAGCCGGCTGAGGTCCCTGTAGCCCCCCTATGGGCCCCTATAGCTCCTATATCCCCCAAGTACCCCATATCGCCCCCCCGCTCTTCGCCCTTTCCAGCCCCGTGTCCCCTCTCGGCCGCCGTCGGGGCGGCGCGCGCCGGGCCCTGTCACGAGGCCGCGCAGGGGGCGTGGCCTTCCTTATCCGGGGCCTTGCGGCAGGAAAAGGGGCGTGGCCAGCCGGGGCGCGCCCGCCCAATCCTCGCGTCGGATGAGGCGGGGAGGGAGGGGGCGGGCGGTGGCGGGAGGCGACAACCAATGGCAGCTCGGCACCGGGCGGCGCCGACCAATGGGCGAAGGCGGGGGGCGCGGCCTGGCGCGCGCAGGGAGGGGGCGGCGGGTGGCAGCGGCCGCGGCCGCCATCTTGTCGCGGAGGAGCCGAGCGGAGCGGGCGGGACCCGGCGGCGGGGCCTGGACAGCGACATTGGTGCGGGGCCGGGGACGAGCCCGGGGATCCTCGGGGGCTGCCCCGGGCTGGAGGGGGCGCGGGGAGGCGGCCCCGGGGCTGGCGAGCGCGGCCCCGCCTTGGGGAGAACCGGCGCCGGGCCTGAGGGGAGCCGTGAGGGGAAACCGCCCCCCCCCCCCCCTCACACGCGGGGACCCTGAGGGATGAGCAGCGCGGACCGGGACCGCGAGTCCCGTTTGGGGACCCCCGGGGACGGGGAACCCCCCCTGAGTGGGACCCCCGGGAGCGGGACCCCCCCGGTAATGGGGAAACCGCGTGAAGGAGGCGCCGAGAGCGGGATCGCCCCGGGATGGGACCCCCGGGATGGGACCCCCGCGGGGCTCTCGGTGCTGCGAGCGCTCCCCGGGGTGGGGGGCGGGGCTGTGCCGGCCTCTGCGGGATGTTGGTGGGGTTTGATGTCCCTTAGTGCCACCCTCGTTGTCCCCAAGTGTCCCTGTCCACCTTTCCGTGTCCCCACTCCATCCCTTCGTGTCGCCGTGTCCATCGCTGGTGTCGCTGTGGCACCTGGTGGCCCCGCCCGTGACCCCGTTCACCTGGTGTCACCTGGTGTCACCTGCTCTGTCTCCGGTGTCACCTGGTGTCACCCTGCGTCACCCTCTCCATCCCTGGTGTCCCCGCGTGTCCCTTAGTGCCACCTCCAGCGTCATCGGTGTCACCTGGTGCCGCTTCCAGCATCATCCCCCGGCCCTGGTGTCACCTCTTGTCACCCAGTGTGTCGTTGTGTCCCGCTCAGTGCCACCTCGTGTGTCACCTCATGTCACCATACATGTCCCCAGCATCATCCCCTGTGTCTCCCAGTGTCCCCGTTGTCCCCACTGCTGTCCCCGTGTCACCCTGGCTGTCTCCTGTCCCTGTCCCTAAATGTCCAGCTGACCTCTGGCTGTCCCTAAATGTCCCCTGCTGTCCCTGGATGTCCATCCAGCTCCACACTGTCCCCAGGTGTCCCCTACCCCTTTCCTTGTCCCCAGATGTCCCCTGAGCCTCTCCTTGTCCCCAGGTGTCCCCTGACCCCCTCCTTGTCCTGAGGTGTCCCCTGAGCCTCTCCTTGTCCCCAGATGTCCCCTGAGCCTCTCCTTGTCCCCAGGTGTCCCCTGACCCTCTCCTTGTCCCCAGATGTCCCATAAGGTGTCGGTGTCCCCAGATGTCCAGCTCCTCGCTGTCTCTGGGTGTCCTTTAACCTGTCCCTGTCCCCTGACCCTCATCTTGTCCCCAGATGTCCCCAGCTGTCCCCAAGGTTCCCGCTGTCCCCAGATGTCCAGCTCCCTGCTGTCTGTGGGTGTCCCCAGCTGTCCCCAATGTCCCCAGATGTCTGTGGGTGTCCCCAGCTGTGTGTGGGTGTCCCCAGTGTCCCCAATGTCCCCGCTGTCCCTGTCCCCAGATGTCCAGCTCCCCGCTGTCTGTGGGTGTCCCCAGCTGTCTGTGGGTGTCCCCAGCTGTCCCCAGTGTCCCCAATGTCCCTGTCCCCAGATGTCCAGCTTCCTGCTGTCTGTGGGTGTCCCCAGCTGTCCCCAATGTCCCCGCTGTCCCTGTCCCCAGATGTCCAGCTCCCCACTCTCTGTGGGTGTCCCCAGCTGTCTGTGGGTGTCCCCAGCTGTCCCCAATGTCCCCGATGTCCCTGTCCCCAGATGTCCAGCTCCCCGCTGTCTGTGGGTGTCCCCAGTGTCCCCAGATGTCTGTGGGTGTCCCCAATGTCCCCAATGTCCCCGCTGTCCCTGTCCCCAGATGTCCAGCTCCCCGCTGTCTGTGGGTGTCCCCAGTGTCCCCAGCTGTCCCCAATGTCCCCAATGTCCCCGCTGTCCCTGTCCCCAGATGTCCAGCTCCCCGCTGTCTGGGGGTGTCCCCAGCTGTCTGGGGGTGTCCCCAGTGTCCCCAATGTCCCCGATGTCCCCGATGTCCCTGTCCCCAGATGTCCAGCTCCCCGCTGTCTGGGGGTGTCCCCAGTGTCCCTTGCTGTCCCCAATGTCCCCGATGTCCCTGTCCCCAGATGTCCAGCTCCCCGCTGTCGAAGAAGCGCCGCGTCTCTGGGTCAGAGCCACCGACGGGCTCCAGCCGCGCCCCCGCCCCCGCCGTGTCCCCGAGCGTCACCCCCGCCAACGTGAGTGTCACCTCCCCCCGGGGGCCCCGGGACCGCCACGGGGGGCATGTCACCTCTGGGGTGGCCCTGGGGTCACTGTCACCCTCTGGGGTGGCACTGGGGTCACTGTCACCTCTGGGGTCACCTGGGTGTTATTGTCATCTCTAGGGTGGCTCTGGGGTCATTGTCACCTCTGGGGAGCCCCTGGAGTCACTGTCACCTCTGGGGTCATTGTCATCTTCTGGGGTCACCTGGGTGTCATTGTCACCCTCTGGGGTGGCTCTGAGGTCACTGTCACCTTCTGGGATCACCTGGGTGTCATTGTCACCTCTGGGGTGGCCCTGGGGTCACTGTCACCCTCTGGAGTGGTCCTGGGTGTCATTGTCACCCTCTGGGGTGTCCCTGGGGTCACTGTCACCTCTGGGATGGCTCTGGTGTCACTGTCACTTGTGGGGAGCACCTGGGGTCATTGTCACCCTGTGGGGTGGCTCTGGGGTCACTGTCACCTTCTGGGGTCACTGTCATCCCTGGGGTCATCTGGGTGTCATTGTCACCCTCTGGGATGGCTCTGGGGTCATTGTCACCCTCTCGGGTGGCCCTGGGGTCACTGTCACCTCTGGGGCGCTGCTGGCCATGTGGTGTCACCCAGAGTCACCTGGGTGTTACTTGGTGGCACCTCTGGGTCTTGGAGGTGGCCCTTGATGTCCCCTTCCTCTGCTCAGGGTCATTTATTGTCACCTTCTTTGTCGTGAGAGTGACATTTGTCCCCCAGGTCCTCAATGTCCCCTCCACCATGGGCAGTGTCACCCACAAAGTGTCACCTGTGGGTCCTGGGGGTGACATTTGTCCTCAGTGTCCCCAATGTCCCCTCCACCGTGGGCAGTGTCACCTCCTGGGTGTCACCCGTGGGTCCTGGGGGGTGACATTTGTCCTCAGTGTCCCCTCCACCACTGTCACCTCCTGGCTGTCACCTCCCCAGCCATTGTCACCACAGAGTGACACCAGCCCTGCCACCCCTGTCCTGGGGTGTCCCAGCACCCAGTGGCACCCTCGGTGTCCCTGTGGTCACCCTGCTGTCCCCATGGTGACCCTGCTGACCCCGTGGTCACCCTGCTGTCCCCTGCTGTCCCCATGGTGACTCTGATGTCCCCAGTGACCCCGTGGTGACCCTGGTGTCCCCTCTGTCCCCATGGTGTCCCCAGTGACCCCGTGGTGACCCTGCTGTCCCCTCTGTCCCCGTGGTGACCCTGGTGTCCCCTCTGTCCCCAGGGAATGGCGAAGAACGGGGCCGAGGCCGAGATCGATGAGGGGCTCTACTCCCGCCAGCTGTGAGTGACAGGGACACGGGGGACACCTGGGGACACCGGGGGGGGGATTTGGGGTCCCCAGGGGGAATTTTGGGGTCCCCAGGGGGGTTTTGAGGTCTCCAGGAAGAGTTTTGGGGTCCCCAGGAAGAGTTTTGGGGACCCCAGGGGGGTTTTGGGGTCTCCAGGGGGAATTTTGGGGTCCCCAGAAGGAATTTTGGGGACCCCAGGGGGAATTTTGGGGTCTCCAGGGGGTTTTGGGGTCTCCAGGGGGGATTTTGGGGTCCCATTGAGGTTTTTTGGGGTCTCCACAGATTTGGGTTCATTATGGACTTAAAGAGATCCCATAAATTCGGGTTTTTTAAGGAATTTTGGGCATTAATTAGCAGACACTTCATCTGAGGTTTCTCCTCCCCCCTCGAGGGTTTCCCCTGGGGGTTTTTTGGGCTCTCACTGTTATTTTTTGGGGTCTCATTGAGGTTTTTGGGGTCTCATTGAGGCTTTTGGGGTCTCCACAGATTTGGGTTCTTTACAGACTTAAAAAGATCCCATAAATTCGGGATTTTTTAATGAATTTAGAGCATTAATTAGTATTTAATATAACTGAGGTTTCTCCTCCCCCCTCGAGGGTTTCCCCTCGGGGTTTTTTTGGGGTCTCATTGAGATTTTTGGGGTCTCCACAGATTTGGGTTCCCTATGGGTTTGGAGGAGCCCCATAAATTGTGATTTCCCCATAAATTAGGGATTTTTAATGAATTTTGGACGTTAATTGGTACATATCTGACCTGAGGTTTCTCCTCCCCCCTCGAGGGTTTCCCCTGGGGGTTTTTTGGGCTCTCACTGTTATTTTTTGGGGTCTCATTGAGGTTTTTGGGGTCTCCACAGATTTGGGTTTTTTACGGTCTTAAAGAGATCCCATAAATTCAGGATTTTTAATGAATTTTGGGCATTAATTGATACATATCTGACCTGAGGTTTCTCCTCCCCCCTCGAGGGTTTCCCCTGGGGGTTTTTTGGGCTCTCACCGTTATTTTTGGGGTGTTTTCCCCCCCAGGTACGTGCTGGGCCACGAGGCCATGAAGAGGATGCAGACCTCCAACGTGCTGGTGTCGGGGCTGCGGGGGCTGGGCGTGGAGGTGGCCAAGAACCTGGTGCTGGGAGGGGTCAAATCTGTCACCCTGCACGACCCCCAGCCCGCGGCCTGGGCCGACCTGGCCTCCCAGGTGGGTCCTGGGGGGTTTTGGGGGGGTTTGGGGGGTTTTGGGGGTTTTGGGGGGTTTTTTTAGGTTTTTTGGGGCTTTTTTGGGGGGAGGGTTTTAACCCGAAATTCTGTTTAATGACCTTGTTTCAGTGGCTGAGTTTTTTAGGGTTGGGATTTGGGAAGGTTCAGGGGGAATTTTGACCTCCCAGGTGGGTCCTGGGGGGGATTTTTGGGGTTTTTTGGGGGGTTTTTTGGGGTTTTTTGGGGGGTTCAGGGAGGGTTTTAACCCGAAATTCTCTTTAATGACCTTGTTTCAGTGGCTGAGTTTTTTGGGGTTGGGATTTTGGAGGGTTCAGGGGGGTTTTGACCTCCCAGGTGGGTCCTGGGGGGGATTTTTTGGGGGTTTTGGGTTTTTTTTAGGGTTTTTTTGGGCTTTTTGGGGCTTTTTTTGGTGGGGCAGTTTAACCCGAAATTCTTTTTAATCAGCTTGTTTCAGTGGCTGAGTTTTTTGGGGTTGGGATTTGGGAGGATTCAAGGGGGATTTTGATCTCCCAGGTGGGTCCTGGGGGGGTTTTGGGGGGTTTTGGAGTTTTATTTGGGGTGTTTTGGGGGTTATTTTGGGTGTTTTGGGGGTTATTTGGGATTTTTTTGGGGTTAATTTTGGATATTTTTGGGGCTCCTCACGTGTCTTTTCCCCAGTTTTACCTGCGGGAGGAGGACGTGGGGTGTTTTTGGGGATATTTTTGGGGATATTTTGGATATTTTTGGGTTCCTGACCCCCGTTTTCCCCAGTTTTACCTGCGGGAGGAGGCCGTGGGGATGTTTTGGGGTTAATTTTGGATATTTTGGGGTTCCTCACCTGTCCCTTCCCCAGTTTTACCTGCGGGAGGAGGACGTGGGGATGTTTTTGGGTTAGTTTTGGGTGGTTTTGGGGTTCCTCACCTGTCCTTTCCCCAGTTTTACCTGCGGGAGGAGGCTGTGGGGATGTTTTTGGTGTTAATTTTGGATATTTTTGGGTTCCTGACCCCCGTTTTCCCCAGTTTTACCTGCGGGAGGAGGACATGGGATATTTTTGGGTTAATTTTGGATATTTTTGGGTTCCTCACCTGTCCTTTCCCCAGTTTTACCTGCGGGAGGAGGACGTGGGGATATTTTTGGGGACATTTTGGGTTATTTTGGGTTCCTCACCTGTCCTTTCCCCAGTTTTACCTGCGGGAGGAGGACGTGGGGCGCAGCCGGGCCGAGGCCACGCTGCCGCGTTTGGCCGAGCTCAACTCGTACGTGGCCGTGAGCAGCACCCGGGAGCCACTGAGCCAGGAGCTGCTGGGGACATTCCAGGTAACTGGGGACACCTGGGGACAGGTGTGTCCTCCTGGGGACAGGTGTGCTCACCTGGGGACAGGTGTGTCCTTTGGGGGACAGGTGTGCTCACCTGGGGACAGGTGTGTCCTTTGGGGACAGGTTAGGGTTAGGGATAGGAGCCACTGAGCCAGGAGCTGCTGGGGACATTCCAGGTAACTGGGGACACCTGGGGACAGGTGTGTCCTATAGGGGACAGGTGTGCTCACCTGGGGACAGGTGTGTCCTCCTGGGGGACAGGTGTGCCCACCTGGGGACAGGTGGCCCAGGTACATGCCCAGGTGTCTGAGCTGGGTGGCCCAGGTGGATGTCTCAGGTGGCCCAGGTGTACCCAGGTGGCCCAGGTAGCCAAAGTGAGTGCCCAGGTGTGCCCAGGTGTGCCCAGGTGCATACCCAGGTGTACCCAGGTGTGTCTCAGGTGGCCCAGGTGTACCCAGTTGTCCCAGGTGTGCCCAAGTGTACCCAGGTGTGCCCAGGTGTACCCAGGTATCCCAGGTGCATACCCAGGTGTGCCCAGGTGTGCCCAGGTGTGCCCATGTGCATGCCCAGGTGTGTCCCAGGTGTCCCCAGGTGCATACCCAGGTGTGCCCAGGTGTGCCCAGGTGTCCCCAGGTGTGCCCAGGTGTGCCCAGGTGTCCCAGGTGTACCCAGGTGTGCCCAGGTGTACCCAGGTGTGCCCAGGTGTCCCCAGGTGTGCCCAGGTGTACCCAGGTGCATACCCACGTGTGCCCAGGTGTGCCCAGGTGCCCTCTCCCCACAGGTGGTGGTCCTGACCAACTCCCCTCTGGAGGAGCAGCTCTGGGTGGGCGATTTCTGCCACAGCCAGGGCATCAAACTGGTGGTGGCCGACACCCGCGGGCTCTTCGGGTGAGGGCGGGGCCTTGGGTGGGGCATTGGGGGCGGGGTCCTCTTGGGGTGAGATCTCCTTTGGGTGGGATTTTGGGGTGGGGTCCCTTTGGGGTGGGGTCCCTTTGGGGTGGGGTCTCCTTTGGGGTGGGGTCCCTTTGGGGTGGGATTTTGGGGTGAGAAACTCTGGGGTGGGGTCCCTTTGGGGTGGGATTTTGGGGTGGGGTCCCTTTGGGGTGGGGTCCCTTTTGGGTGGGATCCCATTGGGTGAGGAACTTTGGGGTGGGGTCCCTTTTGGGTGGGATTTTGGGGCGGGGTCATTTTGGGGCGGGGTCCCTTTGGGGTGGGATTTTGGGATGGGCTTTTAGGGTGGGATTTTGAGGTAGGGTTTTGGGGTGGGATTTTGGGGTGGGTCTGTTTTGGGGTGTGGATTTTTGGGGTGGGATTTTGGGATGGGATTTTGGGGTGGTCCATTTGGGGTGGGGTCCCTTTAGGGTGCGGGTTTTGGGGTGAGATTTTGGGGTGTGTCTGGTTTTGGGGTAGGATTTTGGGGTGGTCCCTTTGGGGCGGGGTCCCTTTGGGGTGGGGTTTTGGGGGCTGGGATTTTGGGAGGTCCCTTTCAGGGTGGGATTTTGGGGTGTGGATTTTTGGGGTAGGATTTTGGGGTGTGCATTTTTGGGATGGGATTTGGCGTGGGATTTTGGGAGGTCCCTTTGGGGTGGGATTTTGGGGTGAGTCTGTTTTCGGGTGTGGATTTTGAGGTAGGATTTTAGGGTGTGGATTTTTTGGGGTAGGATTTTGGGGTGGTCCCTTTTGAGGGGTGGGATTTTGGGAGGTCCCTTTGGGGGTGGGATTTTGGGGTGTGGATTTTGGGGTAGGATTTTGGGGTGAGATTTTGGGGTGTGGATTTTTGGGGTGGGATTTTGGGGGGTAGGATTTTGGGGGGTCCGTTTCAGGGTGGGATTTTGGGGTAGGATTTTGGGGTGTGGATTTTGGGGGTCCCTTTCAGGGTGGGTTTTTCAGGTCGGGAGGTTTCGGGCACACCCTTTGGGGGTCCCCACGCTGACCCCCCTCTCGCAGGCAGCTGTTCTGTGACTTTGGGGACGACATGGTGGTGACAGACCCCAACGGGGAGCAGCCCCTCAGCGCCATGGTGTCCATGGTCACCAAGGTACGGCAGGGGACAGCCTGGGGTGTCCCCAAGTGTCCCCAGGGGCAGGGGACAGCTCTGGGGTGTCCCCAAGTGTCCCCAGGGGAAGGGACAGCTCTGGGGTGTCCCAAGAGAAGGGACAGCTCTGGGGTGACCCCAGGGGAGGGGACAGCTCTGGGGTGTCCCCAAGTGTCCCCAGGGGCAGGGGACAGCCTGGGGTGTCCCCAGGGGGAGGGGACAGCTCTGGGGTGTCCCCAGGGGGAGGGGACAGCTCTGGGGTGTCCCCAAGAGAAGGGACAGCTCTGGGGTGTCCCCAGGGGAGGGGACAGCTCTGGGGTGTCCCCAGGGGGAGGGACAGCTCTGGGGTGTCCCTAAGAGAAGGGACAGCTCTGGGGTGTCCCCAAGTGTCCCCAGGGGAGGGGACAGCTCTGGGGTGTCCCCAGGGGGAGGGGACAGCTCTGGGGTGACCCCAGGGGAAGGGACAGCCTTGGGGTGACCCCACGTGGGTGCTTTGGGGTGTCCCTGTCACCTCAGCACCCCTTGTGTCCCCCGTGTCTCCTCTGTGTCCCCTCATCCCACCCAGGTCCCCTCAGAGGTGTCCTGGGGAGGTCCCTGGATGTCGCTATCCCCTGTGTCCCCTCTCACCCCTGCTGTGTCCCCTCAGAGGTGTCCTGGGAAGGTCCCTGGGTGTCCCTGTCCCCTGTGTCCCCTCAGAGGTGTCCAGGGGAGGTCCCTGGGTGTCCCTGTCCCCTCTCACCCCTCCCATGTCCCCAGGGGAGGTCCCTGGGTGTCCCTGTCCCCTGTGTCCTCTCAGGGGTGTCCAGGGGAGGTCCCTGGGTGTCCCTGTCCCCTCTCACCCCTCCTGTGTCCCCAGGGGAGGTCCCTGGGTGTCCCTGTCCACTGTGTCCCCAGGGGAGGTCCCTGGGTGTCCCTGTCCCCTGTGTCCCCTGCTGTGTCCCCAGGGCAGGTCCCTGGGTGTCCCTGTGTCCCCTCTCACCCCTGCTGTGTCCCCTCAGGGGTGTCCAGGGGAGGTCCCTGGGTGTCCCTGTCCCCTGTGTCCCCTCAGAGGTGTCCAGGGGAGGTCCCTGGGTGTCCCTGTCCCCTGTGTCCCCTGCTGTGTCCCCAGGGGATGTCCCTGGGTGTCCCTGTCCCCTGTGTCCCCTGCTGTGTCCCCAGGGGATGTCCACGGGTGTCCCTGTCCCCTGTGTCCCCTCAGAGGTGTCCAGGGGAGGTCCCTGCGTGTCCCTGTCCCCTGTGTCCCCTGCTGTGTCCCCAGGGGAGGTCCCTGGGTGTCCCTGTCCCCTCTCACCCCTCCCGTGTCCCCAGGGGTGTCCAGGGGAGGTGACCTGCCTGGACGAGGCGCGTCACGGCTTCGAGACAGGTGACTTTGTCACCTTCACCGAGGTGGAGGGGATGGAGGAGCTGAACCGCTGCGGGCCCGTGGAGATCCGGGTGCTGGGTGAGCCCTGGGGGCGCTTTTGGGGTGCCCCCCTCACCTGGGGGGGGCTCTGGGGGAGCTGGGGCCCCTTTTCGGGGTCTCCACACACCTGGGTCCCTTTTTTGGGGTACCCCAAACACCTGGGTCACTTTTTGGGGTCTCCCACACACCTGGGTCCCTGTTTTTGGGGTGCCCCACACACCTGAGTCCCTTTTTTTGGGGTGCCCCACACACCTGGGTGCCTTTTTGGGGTCTCCCACCCACCTGAGTCCCTGTTTTTGGGGTCTCCCACACACCTGGGTCACTTTTTGGGGTCTCCCACACACCTGAGTCCCTGTTTTTGGGGTCTCTCACACACCTGGGTCCATTTTTTGGGGTGCCCCACACACCTGGGTCCCTGTTTTTGGGGTGCCCCACCCACCTGGGTCCCTTTTTTGGGGTGCCCCACACACCTGGGTCCCTGTTTTTGGGGTGCCCCACCCACCTGGGTCCCTTTTTTGGGGTGCCCCAAACACCTAGGTCCCTTTTTTGGGGTCTCCCTCACATCTGTGTCCCTTTTTTGGGGTGCCCCAAACACCTGGGTCCCTTTTTTTGGGGTCTCCCACACACCTGAGTCCCTTTTTTTGGGGTGCCCCACACACCTGGGTCCCTTTTTTGGGGTACCCCAAACACTTGGGTCCTTTCTTGGGGTCTCCCACACACCTGGGTCCCTTTTTTGGGGTCTCCCACACACCTGGGTCACTTTTTGGGGTCTCCCACACACCTGGGTCTCTTTTTTGGGGTCCCACACACACCTGGGTCCCTTTTTTGGGGTGCCCTGGAGCCAGGGCCCATTTTTTGGGGATTCCCAGTTACCTGGGGACTGTTCTGGGGGTGGGTCTGAGGTACCTGAGGTCCCTTTTTTGGGGTCTCCCAGACACCTGGGTGCCTTTTGGGGGTCTCCCACACACCTGTGTCCCTTTTTTGGGGTGCCCCAAACACCTGGGTGCCTTTTTTGGGGTCTCCCACACACCTGAGTCCCTGTTTTTGGGGTGCCCCTCACACCTGGGTGCCTTTTTTGGGGTGCCCCAAACACCTGGGTCCCTTTTTTGGGGTCTCCCACACACCTGGGTCCCTTTTTTGGGGGTGCCCCAAACACCTGGGTCCCTTTTTTTGGGGTCTCCCACACACCTGGGTCCCTTTTTTGGGGGTGCCCTGGAGCCAGGGCCCATTTTTTGGGGTTCTCAGTCACCTGGGACTGTTCTGGAGGTGGGTCTGACGTACCTGAGGTCCCTTTTTGGGGTGCCCCACCCCCCTGAGTCCCTGTTTTTGGGGTGCCCCACCCACCTGGGTGCCTTTTTTGAGGTGCCCCACCCACCTGAGCCTGTTTTTGAGGTGCCCCAAACACCTGGGTCTCTTTTTTTGGGGTGCCCCACCCCCCTCAGCCCATTTTTGGGGTGCCCCAGAGCACTGTGTCCCTCAGCGGGGTGCCCAGGTGACACCCCAGTGACACCCCAGTGACACGCCAGTGACACCGTGGTGTCCCCAGGGCCCTACACCTTCAGCATTGGGGACACCAGCGGCTATGGGGACTACGTGCGGGGGGGGATCGTCACCCAGGTCAAGATGCCCAAGCACATCCACTTCGTGAGTGGCACTGGGAGCACTGGGAGGGACTGGGGGGAACTGGGAGGGGACTGGGGGGCACTGGGAGGGAACTGGGAGCACTGGGAGGGGATTGGGGGGCGCTGGGGTGCACTGGTGGGGATTGGGGAGAACTGGGAGGGAACTGGGGGGTGCTGGGAGCACTGGGAGGGACTGGGAGGGAATTCAGGGCCACTGAGTGGAGTGGGGTGCTGCTGGGTTAAACTGGGTTATACTGGGCTGTACCGGGTTATACTGGGCTGTACTGGGTTATACTGGTGTGTATTGGGGTATACTGGGGTGTACTGGGCTGTACTTGGTTATGCTGGGTTATATGGCATTATATTGGGTTATACTGGGTTGTAGTGGGTTGTACTGCGTTATACTGGGGTGTGCTGGGTTGTATTGGGTCATACTGGGTTATGCTGGGCTGTAGTGGTTTATATTGGATTATACTGGGTTGTACTGGGGTGTGCTAGGTTATACTGGGCTGTACTGGGTTATACTGGGCTGCAGTGGGTTATATTGGGTTATACTGGGTTATACTGGGGTGTGCTGGGTTATATCGGGTTATACTGGGTTATACTGGGGTGTGCTGGGTTATATTGGGTTATAGTGAGCTGTACTGGGTTAGACTGGGCTGTACTGGGCTGTTTTGAGTTATAGTGGGTTATGTTGGGATGTACTGGGTTGTACTGGGTTGTATTGGATTTTACTGGGTTATACTGGGTTATGCTGGGCTGTACTGGCTTATATTGGGTCATACTGGGGTATGCTGGGGAGTACTGGCTTATACTGGGTTATACTGGGTTACACTGGGGTGTACTGGGTTATATTGGATTATAGCGGAGTGTACTGGGTTAGACTGGGTTGTAATGGATTATGTTGGGTTGTATTGGGTTATACTGGGTTATGTTGGGTTATACTGGGTTATACTGGGCTGTACTGGGTTGTAATGGATTATACTGGGTTATGCTGGGGTGTGCTGGTTTGTATTAGGTTGTACCAGACTATACTGGGTTATACTGGGCTATACCGGGCCATACTGGGTTATACTGGGCTGTATTGGTTTTTATTGGCCTGTTTCTGGTGAGTTGGTTTGTTCTGGGTTTTCCTGGGTTGTAGTCAATTATACTGGATTGTACTGGTTTACACTGGGTTATGCTGGCCTATACTGGTCTATACCGGTCTATATTGGTCTATACGGGTCTATACGGGTCTATACTGGTCTATACTGGTCTATACTGGTTTGTACTGGTTCACACCCCGCTGCCCCGCTGTGTCTCCTGCAGAAACGGTTGCGGGAGGCTCTGGCCGAGCCCGAGATGATGGTGACGGATTTCGGCAAGGCCGAGAGGCCCCCGGTGCTGCACTGGGCGTGGCAGGGCCTGCACCGCTTCCTGCGGCAGCGCGGCCACGCCCCGCGGCCCCGCCACCAGGTGGGGACACCCAGGGGACAGCGGGGGGTGGCAACGGCGGGGCTGGTGGTGGCCACCGTGATCTGCCCCGTTGTGGTCACCGCTGTCACCAGCTGGTGGCACTGGGGACACTGAGGGTGTTGGGGACATTGAGGAAGTTGAGGAGGGACATTGAGGATGTTGGGGACATAAGAGGCCACCGTGAGCAGTCCCAACACAGTGTCCCTGGGTCCCTGTCACCAGCTGGTGGCTCTGGGGACATTCAGGGAGTTGGGGACATTGAGGTCACCATGATCTGCCCCGTTGTGGCCGCCTCTGTCACCAGCTGGTGGCTCTGGGGACATTGAGGATGCTGGGGGCATGGAGGTCACTGTGAGCAGTCCCTACAGAGTGTCCCTGGGTCCCTGTCACCAGCTGGTCGCTCTGGGGACACTGAGGGGGTTGAGGACATAAGAGGCCACCGTGATCTGCCTCGTTGTGGCCGCCTCTGTCACTAGCTGGTGGCACTGGGGACACTGAGGGTGTTGGGGACATTGAGGAAGTTGGGGAGGGACATGGAGGGTTTTGGGGACGTGGAGGTCACCAGGCCCCCCACCAGAATTTGGGGACATTGAGGCTGTTGGGGACTTGGAGGGACACTGGCGACATGAAGCCACCAGGTCCTGCACCACCAGCACCTCCCACCACAGTCTCACCATCACTTTGGGGACACTGGTGACATCATTTGGGGGTGTCCTGGACACTGGAGCTGCCTTTGGTGACACTGTACCCCCCACGGAGGCCACCAACCCCTTCCCCAGTGTCCTCCTGGCCCCCGTGCAGTGTCCCCAGCGGTGTCCTTGTCCCCGCAGGGTGACGCGGCCGAGGTGGTGGCCCTGACCAAGGAGGTGGCTGGAGGGGCCGAGCTGGACGAGGAGCTGGTGAAGGAATTGTCCTTCCAGGCCACCGGGGACCTGGCGCCTGTCAACGCCTTCATCGGTGGCCTGGCCGCGCAGGAGGTCATGAAGGTACCGTGTCCCGTGTCCCCAGGGCCACCTCTTTGTCCCCGTGTGTCCCCACGTGTCACAGCTGGAGTGACGTGGCCTTGCCTGGGGGGACCAGATCGGTGTCGGTGTCCCCTGGTGTCCCCTAGGGGTTCACCCCGAGGTCACGGCCTTGTCCCTGACCTTGGTGTGTCCCTGATGTGTCACCCTGAGGTGGCTGCATTGTCCTTGCCGTGTCACTCTCCCTGATGTGTCCCCTGAGGTCCCAGCCCTGTCCCTGATGTGTCACCTGGTGTTCTGTCCCTGAAATGTCCCTCGAGGTCCTGGTCCCGATGCGTCCCCAGGATGTCCCTGACACAGCTCCAGGATGTCCTTGTCCCTGACATGTCCCCAGGCTGTCCCTGTCCCTGTCACGTCCCCGGGCTGTCCCTGTCCCTGTCCCTGGCACATCCCCAAGCTGTCCCTGTCCCTGTCACTGTCCCTGTGCCTGTCCCTGGCACGTCCCCGGGCTGTCCCTGTCCCTGTCCCTGTCCCTGGCACGTCCCCAAGCTGTCCCTGTCCCTGTCCCTGACATCCCTGGGCTGTCCCTGTCCCTGTCCCTGTCCCTGTCCCTGTCCCTGTCCGTGACACGTCCCCAAGCTGTCCCTGTCCCTGTCCCTGTCCCTGTCCCTGGCACGTCCCCAAGCTGTCCCTGTCCCTGACACGTCCCCAAGCTGTCCCTGTCCCTGTCCCTGTCCCTGTCCCAGTCTGTGGCACGTCCCCAAGCTGTCCCTGTCCCTGTCCCTGTCCCTGTCCCTGTCCCTGTCCCTGTCCGTGACACGTCCCCAAGCTGTCCCTGTCCCTGTCCCTGTCCCAGTCTGTGGCACGTCCCCAAGCTGTCCCTGTCCCCAGGCCGTGTCGGGGAAGTTCACCCCCATCACTCAGTGGCTTTACTTCGACGCTCTCGAGTGTCTGCCCGAGGAGAACCGCGACACGCTGCTCACCGAGGAGCAGTGCCGGCCGGTGAGGGGACACCTGGGGACACCTGGGGACACCTGGGGGGCTGGGGGACACCTGGGGGGCTGAGGGACACCTGGGGACACCTGGGGGGCTGAGGGACACCTGAGGGGCTGGGGGACACCTGGGGACACCTGGGGGACACCTGGGGGGCTGAGGGACACCTGGGGGGCTGGGGGACACCTGGGGACACCTGGGGGGCTGGGGGACACCCGAGGAGAACCGCGACACGCTGCTCATCGAGGAGCAGTGCCGGCCGGTGAGGGGACACCTGGGGACACCTGGGGGGCTGGGGGACACCTGGGGGGCTGAGGGACATCTGGGGACACCTGGGGGACATGGGGACACCTGGGGGACACCCCTGGGGGCTGGGGGACACCTGGGGGGCTGGGGGACACCTGGGGACACCTTGGGGACGTGGGGACACCTGGGGGGCTGGGGGACACCCGGGGACACCTGGGGACACCTGGGGGGCTGAGGGACACCTGGGGGACACCCCTGGGGGCTGGGGGACACCTGGGGACACCTTGGGGACATGGGGACACCTGGGGACACCTGGGGGGCTGGGGGACACCTGGGGGGCTGGGGGACACCTGGGGATACCTTGGGGACGTGGGGACATCCCTGGGGGGCTGGGGGACACCCAAGGAGCAGTGCCAGCTGGTGAGGGGACATTTTGGGGGCTGGGGGACACTCCTTGGGTTAGAGAACACCTCTGGGTGTTGGGGACATCCCTGGGGGGGCTGTGGGACACTCAAGGGGACTGGAGGCCACCCCTGGGCGGTGTCACCTCGGGGGGGGACATTGGTTGGAGGCCATTTGTTAGGGGACAGCCGTTGGGGACACAGCAGGTGCCACATGGCATCAGGGTGGCCACCAAGCACCCGTGGGTGCTGAGGGCGCTCAGCCACGGCTGCTGTCACCCCCTGGGTCCCCTTGGTGGCTCTGCAGCCCCGGGGGCGTCCCCTGGCAGGTGACACAGGCGGGTGACGCCGGTGTCACGTTGTCCCCAGCGCAACAGCCGCTACGACGGGCAGATCGCCGTGTTCGGGGCCGAGCTGCAGGCCAAGCTGGGCGCCCAGAAGTACTTTGTGGTCAGTGTCCCCAATGTCCCCAGTGTCCCCAATGTCCCCACCCGTGTCCTCCATCGTCCACGAGTCTCTTGTGTTGTCGGCTGTCCCTCAAATGTCACCAAGTTTGGATTTACCAAGTGTCACCTGCGTGTCCCCAGCCCTCCTGAGTGTCCCCGTGTGTCCCTTATCTGTCCCTCAAATGTCACCAAGTTTGGATTTACCAAGTGTCACCTGCGTGTCCCCAACCCTCCTGAGTGTCCCCACGTGTCCTTTATCTGTCCCCTGGTGTCCCCTCACACGTCTGGTGATTGTTCCTTTGTGTCATCTGCGTGTCCTCGATGTTATTCGTGTCTCCAACTCTGTTCAGTTGTCCTCTGAGTGTCCCAAAGTGTCCCCTTGTCCCCATCCCTTTCCTGCTGTGTGTCCCCAACCCCCTGGGCCACCTCATGCTGTGTCCTCATGTGTCCCCAACCGCTTGGGCCACCTCATGCTCTGTCCTCACCTGTCCCCAGCTGCCCTGTGCCACCTCCTGTTGTGTCCTCACTTCTCTACCTCTGTCCCCACATGTCCTCACGTGTCCCCAACCCCCTGGGCCACCTCGTGCTGTGTCCCCATGTGTCCCCAACCGCTTGGGCCACCTCATGCTGTGTCCTCACCTGTCCCCAACTGCCCTGGGCCACCTCCTGCTGTGTCCCCACGTGTCCTCACCTGTCCCCAATTGCCCTGGGCCATCCTATGCTGTGTCCCCAAATGTCCCCAACTTCCTGGGCCACCTCCTGCTGTGTCCCCACATGTCTCCACCTCTGTCCCCACGTGTCCTCACGTGTCCCCAACCCCCTGGGCCACCTTCTGCTGTGTCCCCACATGTCCCCACGTGTCCCCACGTGTCCCCGGCAGGTGGGGGCGGGGGCCATCGGCTGTGAGCTCCTCAAGAACTTCGCCATGGTGGGGCTGGGCTGCGGCCCCGAGGGCAGCGTCACCGTCACCGACATGGACACCATCGAGAAGTCCAACCTCAACCGCCAGTTCCTCTTCCGGCCCTGGGACGTCACGGTGAGGATCGGCCAGAGGATTGGCCGAGCCGAGGGGGAGGTGGGCGGGGTGGGAGGAGCCAAGGGGACACTGAGGGGCGGAGTTTTGAGGGGGCTTGAGGGGCAGAGGCAGTGGGGGGTGGGCAGCCATCTTTAGGATGGTGCCGTTGAGGTGGGCGAGGTCAACGGTGGAGTTTTGGCTCAAGGATTGAGTTTGGTGGTTAAGGTCAACGGTGGAGTTTTATGCTCAATGTCAATGGTTGAGTTCCTTGGCCAATGTCAATGGTTGAGTTTCTTGGCCAATGTCAATGGTGGAGTTCCTTGGCCAATGTCAACGGTTGAGTTCCTTGGCCAACGTCAATGGTTGAGTTCCTTGGCCAGTGTCAACGGTTGAGTTCCTTGGCCAATTTCAATGGTTGAGTTTCTTGGCCAACGTCAATGGTTGAGTTTCTTGGTTAATGTCAAAAGTTGAATTTCTTGGCCAATGCCAACAGTTGAGTTCCTTGGCCAATGTCAATGGTTGAGTTCCTTGGCCAATGTCAACAGTTGAGTTTTATGCTCAATGTCAATGTCAATGGTTGAGTTCCTTGGCCAATGTCAACGGTTTAGTTCCTTGGCCAACGTCAATGGTTGAGTTCCTTGGTCAATATCAATGGTTGAGTTCCTTTGGTCAATGTCAATGGTTGAGTGTTTTGGCCAACGTCAATGGTTGAGTTTCTTGGCCAATGTCAATGATTGAGCTTCTTGGTCAATATCAATGGTTGAGTTCCTTGGTTAATGTCGAAAGTTGAGTTTCTTGGCCAATGTCAACAGTTGAGTTCCTTGGCCAATGTCAACGGTTGAGTTCCTTGGCCAATGCCAATGGTTGAGTTTCTTGGTCGATATCAATGGTTGAGTTCCTTGGCCAATGCCAACAGTTGAGTTTCTTGGCCAACATCAACACTTGAGTTTCTCGACCAACCCCAACAATCCATTTCTGTGCTGAACACCAAACTCCTCAGCCAACCCCCAAAGGGGGTGTGGCCCATCTGGGCGTGTCCCAAGGGGGCGTGGCTCAGCTCCCGGGCCTTTCCCCACCCACAGAAGCTGAAGTCGGAGCGGGCGGCGGCGGCGGCGCGGGAGATGAACCCGGCGCTGCGCGTCTGCAGCCGCACCGACCGCGTGGGGCCCGACACCGAGCGCGTCTACGACGACGACTTCTTCGAGGGGCTGGACGGCGTGGCCAACGCGCTGGACAACGTGGACGCGCGTGAGCCCGGGGCGCCGGGGGCTACGGGGACCCTCGGGGGGCTGTGGGGACCCTCGGGGGGCTGTGGGGACCCATGGGGGCTATGGGGACCCTTGGGGGCTATGGGGACCCTCGGGGGGCTGTGGGGCCACAGAGACCTCAGGGGGACCCTCGGGGGGCTGTGGGGACCCTCAGGGGGCTGTGGGGACCCTCGGGGGGCTGTGGGGACCCTCGGGGGGCTGTGGGGACCTTGGGGGGACTGTGGGGACTTTTGGGGAATATGGGGACCCCCGGGGGGCTGTGGGGCCACAGAGACCTTGGGGAGACCTTTGGGGGGCTTTAGGGACCTTTGGGGGCTATGGGGGCCCCTGGGGGGGCTACGGGGACCCTCGGGGGGCTGTGGGGCCACAGAGACCTCAGGGGGACCCTCGGGGGGCTATGGGGACCCTCGGGGGGCTGTGGGCACCCTTGGAGGGGCTGTGGGGACCCCTGGGGGGCTGTGGGGACCCTTGGGGAATATGGGGCCACAGAGACCTCAGGGGGACCCTCGGGGGGCTATGGGGACCCTTGGGGGCTATGGGGGCCCCTGAGGGGCTATAGGGACCTTGGGGGGGCTGTGGGGATCCTCAGGGGGCTACGGGCACCCTCGGGGGGCTATGGGGACCCTTGGGGGGCTGTGGGGACTCTTGGGGGCAATGGGGACCCTTGGGGGCTATGGGGACCCCTGGGGGGCTATACGGACCCTTGGGGGGCTGTGGGGACCCTCGGGGGGCTGTGGGGACCGTTGGAGAATATGGAGACCCTTGGGTGGCTATGGGGACCCTTGGGGAATATGGGGACCCCTGGGGGGCTACGGGGACCCTCAGGGGGCTATGGGGACCCTTGGGGGCTATGGGGACCCCTGGGGGGCTATAGGGACCCTTGGGAAATATGGGAACCCTCGGGGGGCTTTGGGGACCCTCGGGGAATATGGGGACCCTCGGGGGGCTTTGGGGACCCTTGGGGGGACCCTTGAGGGGCTGGGGGCTACAGGGACCCTTGGGGGGCTCTGGGGCCACAGAGACCTTGGGGGGACCTTTGGGGGGCTATAGGGACCCTTGGGGGCTATGGGGACCCTCGGGGGGCTATGGGGACCCTTGGGGAATATGGGGACCCTCGGGGGCGTATGGGGACTCTTGGGGGGCTGGGGGGCCACAGAGACCTTGGGGGGACCCTTGGGGGGCTATGGGGACCCTTGGGGGGCTGTGGGGACCCTCGGGGGGCTGTGGGGACCCTTGGGGAATATGGGGACCCTTGGGGAATATGGGGACCCTTGGGGGCTATGGGGACCCCTGGGGGGCTATAGGGACCTTGGGGGGCTATAGGGACCCTCGGGGGGCTGTGGGGACCTTGGGGGGCTGTGGGGACCTTGGGGGCTTTGGGGACCCTCGGGGGGCTACGGGGACCCTCGGGGGGCTTTGGGGACCCTCGGGGGGCTGGGGGGACCCTTGGGGAATATGGGGACCCTTGGAGGACTGTGGGGACCCTTGGGGTCTCAGGGGCCATTGGGACCTCAAGGGTGCTGGGGGGGACCTCGGGGGGCTATGGGGACCCTTGGGTGCCCTGTACCCCCTGGGGTGCCCCACAGCCCTTGGGGGTGCCCCACAGCCCCCAGCCCACCCCATAACTGCCCCCCACCCCCCGGGCAGGGCTCTACATGGACCGGTGTTGTGTTTATTGTAGGGTTCCCCATATCCCCTGAATCCCTTGGTCATATTTAGGGGTGCCCCACAGCCCTTGGGGGTGCCCTGTACCCCCTGGGGTGCCCCACAGCCATTAGGGGTGCCCCACAGCCCCCAGCCCACCCCATAACTGCCCCCCACCCCCCGGGCAGGGCTCTACATGGACCGGCGCTGCGTTTATTACCGGAAGCCTCTGCTGGAGTCGGGCACTTTGGGCACCAAAGGCAACGTTCAGGTGGTGATCCCGTTCCTGAGCGAGTCGTACAGCTCCAGCCAGGACCCCCCCGAAAAGGCCATCCCCATCTGCACCCTCAAGAACTTCCCCAACGCCATCGAGCACACGCTGCAGGTGAGTCCAGCTGTGCCCAGCTGTGCCCCCCGGGGCGCTGGGGGGTGCCCAGGTGGGTTTTTGGGGGGTGTTCCAGATGTTTGGGTGATGTTTGAGAGCACAGGGGCCGTGTTTTGGGGCATTCCAGACTCCAGGTTCCGTGGTTTTGGGGGGTTCTGGACACCAGGGTTCTGGTTTTGGGGGGTCCTGGACATCAGGGTTCTGGTTTTGGGGGGGTCTTGGACATCAGGGTTCTGGTTTTGGGGGGTCCTTGGCTCCAGGGTTCTGGTTTTGGGGGGTCCTGGGCACTGCAGTCTCTGTTTTGGGGGGGTCTTGGGCACTGCAATCTCTATTTTGGGGTGTCCTGTGCACTGCAGTCCCCGTTTTGGGGGGTCCTGGGCGCTGCAGTCCCCGTTTTGGGGTGCCCCTGGTGCCAGGACCCCCCCAGTGACACCCCCTCACCCGCAGTGGGCCCGTGACGAGTTCGAGGGGCTCTTCAAGCAGCCGGCCGAGAACGTGAACCAGTACCTGATGTGAGTGGGGGGCCCCCGAATCCCAGCAGAGCCCCCCGAATCCTGACAGAGCCCCTCAAATCCTAACAGAGCCCCCCGAATCCCAGCAGAGCCCCCCAAATCCCGATAGAGCCCCCCCAGATCCCAACAGAGCCCCCCGAATCCCAACAGAGCCCCCCAGATCCCGACAGATCCCCCCAGATCCCAACAGAGCCCCCCAAATCCCAACAGAGCCCCCCAAATCCCGACAGAGCCCCCCCAACAGAGCCCCCCGAATCCCAGCAGAGCCCCCCAAATCCCACGGGAGTCCCCTGGGGACCCTGAGTTCCTGGAGGGGACCCTTTATCCCCATAACCCCTGTAACCCCCCTGCACCCCGTTTCCCCAGGGACCCCAAGTTCCTGGAGCGCACGCTGCACCCCCATAACCCCTTTAACCCCTCTGTACCCCCATTTTCCCGCAGGGACCCCAAGTTCCTGGAGCGGATCCCTGTACCCCCATAACCCCTGTGACCCCTGTAACCCCCCTGCACCCCATTTTCCCCCAGGGACCCCAAGTTCCTGGAGCACACGTTGCGCCCCCATAACCCCTGTACCCCATAACACCCTGTACCCCCATAACCCCTGTAGCCCTGTAACCCCCTGTACCCCATTTCCCCCCAGGGACCCCAAGTTCCTGGAGCAGGCCCTTCACCCCCATAACCCCTGTAACCACATAACCCCTGTAACCCTGTAAACAACCCCCTGCACCCCGTTTCTCCCCCAGGGACCCCAAGTTCCTGGAGCGCACGCTGCACCCCAATAACCCCCTGTAACCCCCCTGCACCCCGTTTTCCCCCCAGGGACCCCAAGTTCCTGGAGCAGATCCCTGTACCCCTGTGACCCCTGTAACCCCCCTGCACCCCGTTTTTCCCCCCAGGGACCCCAAGTTCCTGGAGCAGACCCCTCACCCCCATAACCCCTGTACCCCCATAACCCTTGTACCCCCATAACCCCCCATAACCCCTGTACCCCTGTGACCCCTGTAACCCCCCTGCACCCCATTTTTCTCCCCAGGGACCCCAAGTTCCTGGAGCGGATCCCTGTACCCCCATAACCCCTGTACCCCTGTGACCCCTGTAACCCCATAACCCCTGCACCCCGTTTCTCCCCAGGGACCCCAAGTTCCTGGAGCGCACGCTGCGCCCCCATAACCCCTGTAAACAACTCCCTGCACCCCGTTTTTCCCCAGGGACCCCAAGTTCCTGGAGCGCACGCTGCGCCCCCATAACCCCTGTACCCCCATAACCCCCTGCGCCCCATTTTCTCCCCAGGGACCCCAAGTTCCTGGAGCAGACCCCTCACCCCCATAACCCCTGTAACCCCCCTGCACCCCGTTTTCCCCCCCAGGGACCCCAAGTTCCTGGAGCAGATCCCTGTACCCCTGTGACCCCTGTAACCCCCCTGCACCCCGTTTCCCCGCAGGGACCCCAAGTTCCTGGAGCGCACGCTGCGCCCCCATAACCCCCCATAACCCCTGTACCCCTGTGACCCCTGTAACCCCCCTGCACCCCGTTTTTCCCCCCAGGGACCCCAAGTTCCTTGAGCGAATCCCTGTACCCCCATAACCCTCTGTAACCCCTGTACCCCAATAACCCCTGTACCCCCATAACCCCTGTACCGCTGTGACCCCTGTAACCCCCCTGCACCCCATTTTCCCCACAAGGACCCCAAGTTCCTGGAGCGCACGCTGCGCCCCCATAACCCCTGTAAACAACCCCCTGCACCCCATTTTCCCCCAGGGACCCCAAGTTCCTGGAATGGATCCCTGTAACCCCTTGTACTCCCATAACCCCTCTAACCCCCCTGCACCCCGTTTTTCCCCGCAGGGACCCCAAGTTCCTGGAGCGCACGCTGTGCCCCCGTAACCCCCCATAACCTCTGTACCCCAATAACCCCTGTAACCCCCCTGCACCCCATTTTCCCGCAGGGACCCCAAGTTCCTGGAGCAGATCCCTGTACCCCTGTGACCCCCGTAACCCCGCTGCACCCCGTTTTTCTCCCCAGGGACCCCAAGTTCCTGGAATGAATCCCTGTAACCCCCTGTGCCCCTGTGACCCCTGTAACCCCCCTGCACCCCGTTTTTCCCGCAGGGACCCCAAGTTCCTGGAGCGCACGCTGCGCCCCCATAACCCCTGTGACCCCTGTAACCCCCCTGCACCCCGTTTCTCCCCAGGGACCCCAAGTTCCTGGAGCGCACGCTGCGCCTGGCGGGCACGCAGCCGCTGGAGGTGCTGGAGGCGGTGCAGCGCAGCCTGGTCAGCGACCGGCCCCGCGCCTGGCCCGACTGCGTGGCCTGGGCCTGCCGCCACTGGCACCGCCAGTACAGCAACAACATCCGCCAGCTGCTGCACAACTTCCCCCCGGGACAGGTGGGCACGCGCTAATTAACTCATTAATGTAATTAATTACGGTGTTAGCAGTGATTAGTTACCCCATTGACCCCAGTATAGGTCATTTATCCCCATTTCCCGAATCCTGTTTATCCCAACATCCGCCAGCTGCTGCACAACTTCCCCCCGGGACAGGTGGGCAGCCGCTAATTAACTCGTTAGTCTAATTAGTTATGGTGTTAGCAGCGATTAGTTACCCCCTTAATCCCAATATACCTCGTTTACCCTCGTTACCCAAACCTTGTTTACCCCAACATCCGCCAGCTGCTGCACAACTTCCCCCCGGGACAGGTGGGCAGCCGCTAATTAACTCGTTAGTATAATTAGTTACGGTGTTAGCAGTGATTAGTTATTGTGTTAACCCCAAATAGCTGATTTACCCCCGTTACCCCAACCTCATTTACCCCAATCAATTACCTCATTTACCCCAACATCCCACAGCTGCTGCACAACTTCCCCCCGGGACAGGTGGGCAGGAGTTAATTGACTCGTTAGTCTAATTAATTATGGTGTTAGCGGCGATTAGTTACCCCATTAACCCCAGTATAGGTCATTTATCCCCATTTCCCGAACCCTGTTTATCCCAACATCTGCCAGCTGCTGCACAACTTCCCCCCGGGACAGGTGGGGAGGAGTTAATTAACTCGTTAATCTAATTAATTATAGCATTAGCAGTGATTAGTTATCATGTTAACCCCAGTATAGGTTATTTATCCCCATTACTCCATTTATCCCAAACCCTGTTTACCCCAACATCCACCAGCTGCTGCACAACTTCCCCCCGGGACAGGTGCGCAGGCGCTAATTAACTCGTTAGTCTAATTAGTTATGGTGTTAGCAGCGATTAGTTACCCCATTAATCCCAATATACCTCGTTTACCCTCGTTACCCAAACCTTGTTTACCCCAACATCCGCCAGCTGCTGCACAACTTCCCCCCGGGACAGGTGGGCAGGCGCTAATTAACTCGTGTCTAATTAATTATGGTGTTAGCAGTGATTGGTTACGCCATTAACCTCAGTATAGGTCATTTATCCTCATTTCCCGACCCTATTTACCCCAATCAATTACCTCATTTACCCCAACATCTGTCAGCTGCTGCACAACTTCCCCCCGGGACAGGTGCGCAGGCGCTAATTAACTAGTTAATCTAATTAATTACGGTGTTAGCAGTGATTAGTTACCCCATTAACCCCAGTATAGGTCATTTACCCCCGTTACCCCAACCTCGTTTACCCCAATCAATTATTTCATTTACCCCAACGTCTGCCAGCTGCTGCACAACTTCCCCCCGGGACACGTTAATTAGCTCATTAATCTAATTAATTACAGTGTTAGTAGCAATTAACCTGGTTAATTCCATTATTAACCGCTTTACCCCAATCAATTATTTCATTTACCCCAACATCCGCCAGCTGCTGCATAACTTCTCCCAGGACACGTTAATTAGTTCATTAGTCTAATTAATTACCTCATTAAACCCCATTACCTTGTTAACCCCATTAATTATCTTATTTAACCGAACATCCACCATGATGGGCCCGCGTTGTTTACCTCATTAATTAATTGCCTTGTTAGTTAATCAGCTCGTTAAGTGCAGTTAAGTAGCTAATTGATGTTGTTAATTGGTCAGAAAACGAACTCGGGGACGTTGTTCTGGTCGGGGCCCAAGCGCTGCCCACACCCGCTGGTCTTTGACCCCGACAACGTGAGTGTCACCTGTGTGTCACCTGGGTCACCTGTGTGTCATCTGTGTCACCTCTGTGTCACCTGTGTCACCTGTGTGTCACCTGGGTCACCTGTGTGTGTCACCTGGGTCACCTGGGTCACCTCTGTGTCACCTGTGTGTGTGTCACCTGTGTGTCACCTGTGTGTCACCTGGGACATTGCCACCTGGGTCATTGTCATCTGTGTCATTGTGTCACCTGGGGCGTTGTCACCTGTGTGTGTCATCTGTGTCACCTCATCTGGGTCACCTGTGTGTGTCACCTGTGTCAGCGTGTCACCTGTGTCATTGTGTCACCTGTGCGTGTCACCTGGGGTGGGGCTGTGTCACCTGTCCCCTCTGGGTGCCCCGTGGGTGCCCTCTGGGTGTCCCATGGGTGTCCCCTGTCCCCGTGTCCCCTCAGCCCCTGCACCTGGACTACGTGGTGGCAGCACCCAACCTGTTTGCGCAGAGTTACAGTGTCACCTGTCCCCTCTGGGTGCCACCCCTGCCCCGTGGGTGTCCCATGGGTATCCTGTGGGTGCCCCGTGGGTGCCCCATGGTTGTCCTGTGGGTGTCCCATGGGTGTCCCCTGTCCCCGTGTCCCCTCAGCCCCTGCACCTGGACTATGTGGTGGTGGCAGTGAACCTGTTTGCGTGGAGTTACTGTGTCACCTGTCCCCTCTGCGTGTCACCTGTCCCCTCTGGGTGCCACCTGTCCCCTCTGGGTGCCCCATGGGTGCCCTCTGGGTGTCCCATGGGTGTCCCCTGTCCCCGTGTCCCCTCAGCCCCTGCACCTGGACTACGTGGTGGCGGCACCCAACCTGTTTGCGCGGAGTTACAGTGTCACCTGTCCCCTCTGGGTGCCCCCCCTGCCCTGTGGGTGCCCCATGGGTGTCCCATGGGTGTCCCCTGACCCCTGCTGTCCCCGTGTCCCCTCAGCCCCTGCACCTGGACTACGTGGTGGCAGTGAACCTGTTTGCGCAGAGTTACAATGTCACCTGTCCCCTCTGCGTGTCACCTGTCCCCTCTGGGTGCCATGTGGGTGCTCCATGGGTATCCTGTGGGTGTCCCATGGGTGTCACCTGTCCCATGGGTGTCCCCGTGTCCCCTCAGCCCCTGCACCTGGACTACGTGGTGGCGGCGGCCAACCTGTTTGCGCAGAGTTACGGCATCGCGGGCTCGCGGGACCGCGGCGCCGTGGCCGAGCTGCTGCGGCACGTGCGGGTGCCGCCCTTCGCCCCCAAGGCCGGGGTCCGCATCCACGTCAGCGACCAGGAGCTGCAGAGCGCCAGCGCCGCGCTGGGTGAGCGCTGGGGACGCTGGGACACTGGGGACACTGGGACACTGGGGACGCTGGGGACACTGGGGACACTGGGGGACACTGGGGACACTGGGGAGACTGGGAACAGGGGCTGGGACACGGACTGGGGACACTGGGAGAGGGACTGGGGACACTGGGGACACTGGGAACAGGGGCTGGGGACACTGGGACAGGGACTGGGACAGGGACTGGGGACACTAGGAGAACTGGGAGAGGGACTGGGAGAACTGGGGGGACTGGGACACGGACTGGGAACAGCCAGCGCCGCGGTGGATACGGACTGGGGGACACTGGGGACACTGGGAGAGGGGCTGGGACACGGACTGGGGACACTGGGAGAACTGGGACAGGGACTGGGGACACTGGGACAAGGACTGGGAACAGCCAGCACCGCGCTGGGTGAGCGCTGGGGACACTGAGGACACTGGGGACACTGGGGACAGGGACTGGGGACACTGGGACAGGGACTGGGAACAGCCAGCGCCACACTGGGGACACTGGGACAGGGGCTGGGGACACTGGGAGAACTGGGAGAGGGGCTGGGGGTTACTGGGAGCACTGGGGAGCTGCCAGTGCCACACTGGGCATGGGCTGGGAGCGCTGGGGCCTGGTGTCACTTTGGGTGAGGGGCTGGCGGGGTCCCACGGGTGCTGTGGGTGTCCCTCAGGGGTCCCATGGGTGCTGTGGGGGTCCCACGGGTGCTGTGGGGGTCCCGTGGGTGCCGGGGGTCCCATGGGTGCCCCTCCCGCAGACGACGGGCGCCTGGAGGAGCTGAAGGCGTCTCTGCCCAGCCCCGAGGAGCTGCCGGGCTTCAGAATGTTCCCCATCGACTTCGAGAAGGTGGGGCTGCCCCCAGACACCCCTGGGTGCCTCAAACCCACCCTGGGTGTCCCCCAGACACCCCTGGGTGCCCCCCCAGAGACCCCTGGGTGCCTCCCAAACACCCCTGGGTGCCCCAAATCCACCTCTGGGTGCCCCCCAGACACCGCTGGGTGCCTCCCAAACACCCCTGGGTGCCCCTCAGACACCTCTGAGTGCCTCAAACCCTCCTTGGGTGCCTCAAACCCACCCTGGGTGCCCCCTAAACCCACCCTGGGTGCCCCCTAAATCCCCTCTGGGTGCCCCCCAAACCCACCCTGGCTGCCCCCACCCACCCCTGGGTGCCCCAACCCCACCCTTGGGTGCCCCCCCCCACCCCTGGGTGCCCCCCAACCCCCCCCTTGGGTGTCCCCACCCACCCCTGGCTGTCCCCAGGACGATGACACCAATTTCCACATGGATTTCATCGTGGCCGCCTCCAACCTGCGGGCGGAGAACTACGACATCCCCCCGGCCGACCGCCACAAGGTGGGACTGGGATGGACTGGGAGGGACTGGGAGGGACTGGGGGGGACTGGGATGGACTGGGATGAACTGGGAGGGACTGGGGGGGACTGGGGGGGACTGGGATGAACTGGGAGGGACTGGGAGGGACTGGGGGGAACTGGGAGGGACTGGGATGAACTGGGAGGGACTGGGATGAACTGGGAGGGACTGGGAGGGAACTGGGAGGGACTGGGATGGACTGGGAGGGACTGGGGGAACTGGGAGGGAACTGGGAGGGAACTGGGGGGAACTGGGAGGGAACTGGGAGGGAACTGGGGGGAACTGGGAGGGACTGGGAGGGGACTGGGAGGGACTGGGAGGGACTGGGGGGAACTGGGAGGGACTGGGATGGACTGGGAGGGACTGGGGGGAACTGGGAGGGAACTGGGATGGACTGGGGGGAACTGGGAGGGACTGGGAGGGACTGGGATGGAACTGGGAGGGAACTGGGAGGGAACTGGGAGGGACTGGGGGCACTGGGGGCACTGGGTGGGGGCTGGTGGCACTGGGGACAGCTGGTGGGATGGCAGTGTCACTGTGGGTGAGGGTCTGGGGGGGTCCTCTGGGGTTATTATGGGGTGTTACAGGGTTATTATGGGTGCTATGGAGTTTTTATGGGTGCTATGGGGTTATTATGGGTGCTGTGGGGTTTTTATGGGTGCTGTGGGTTATTATGGGGGCTGTGGGGTTATTATGGGTGCTATAGGGTTATTATGGGGTGCTGAGGGGTGCTATGGGGTTTTTATGGGTGCTATGGGGTTTTTATGGATGCTATGGGGTTATTATGGGTGCTATGGGTTATTATGGGATGCTGAGGGGTGCTATGGGGTTTTTATGGGTGCTGTGGGGTGCTATGGGTTATTATGGGGTGCTGAGGGGTGCTATGGGGTTATTATGGGTGCTATGGGGTTATTATGGGGTTTTTATGGGTGCTATGGGGTTATTATGGGTGCTATGGGTTATTATGGGTGCTATGGGGTTATTATGGGTGCTATGGGGTGCTGAGGGGTGCTATGGGGTTTTTATGGGGTGCTATGGGGTTTTTATGGGGTTTTTATGGGTGTTATGGGGTTCTTATGGGTGCTATGGGTTATTATGGGGTCCTATAGGGTTATTATGGGGTTTTTATGGGTGCTATGGGGTTATTATGGGTGCTATGGGGTTTTTATGGGGTTTTTATGGGTGTTATCGGGTGCTATGGGGTGCTGAGGGGGGGGGTTTAGGGTTATTATGGGGTGCTGAGGGGTGCTGAGGCGTTTCCTGTGGCATTACAGGATCCAATACAATTTTGATGAACCCCTCTGGGTCCTTCCGTGGTCCCTCTTTGCTCTCTGGGGCCCACACCGATCCCACCAGACCCCACACCACCCACAGACCTCTGGGGCTTCTTTAAACCCCTCAGGGCTGATTTTTTGGGGCCATCCCTTAACCTTTAACCCCTTGTTGTTTATTTTTCCTCCTTCCCCAGAGCAAACTGATCGCGGGCAAGATCATCCCTGCCATCGCCACCACCACGGCGGCCGTGGTGGGCCTGGCCTGCCTCGAGCTCTTCAAACTGGTGCAGGGTCACCGGCGCCTGAGCTCCTACAAAAACGCCTTCCTCAACCTGGCGCTGCCCTTCGTGGGCTTCTCCGAGCCCCTGGCCTGCCCCCGCAACAAGGCACGGGGGGTGGGGGTCACGGGGGGTCACGGGGGGTCACTCCCAGAGGGGCTTTGGGGTCACTGGGGGGTTGGGGGTCACTGGGGGGCTGAGGGTGTGGGCATGGGGGGTGGGGGGTCACTGGGGGGCTGGGGGTCACTGGGGGGTCACTGGGGGGCTGGGGGTCACTTCCACAGGGGGTTGGGGGTCACTGTGGGGTTGGGGGTCACTCCCAGAGGGGGTTTGGGGTCACTGGGGGGCTGGGGGTCACAGAGGGGGTTTGGGGGTCACTGTGGGGTTGGGGGTGTGAGGAGAGGGGCTTTGGGGTTGTTTTGGGGCTGGGGGTCACTCCCAGAGGGGCTTTGGGGTCACTCTGGGGCTGGGGGTCACTCCCAGAGGGGGTTCGGGGTCACAGTGGGGTCAGGTTTGGTCCCCAGAGCGGGTTTGGGGTCCCCAGAGCAGGTTTGGGTTCCCCAGAGCGGGTTTGGGGTCCCCCAGAGGGCCTTTGGGGTCCCCAGAGCAGCTTTGGGGTCCCCAGAGGGCCTTTGGGGTCCCCAGAGCGGGTTTGGGGTCCCCGTGGTGGCCGTGACTGTCCCCTGCCGTGTCCCCAGTACTATGAGGTGGAGTGGACGCTGTGGGACCGGTTCGAGGTGCAGGGGCTGCAGCCCGACGGGCAGGAGATGACCCTGCGCCAGTTCCTCGCCTACTTCAAGGTACTGGGCGGACTGGGAGGGACTGGGAGGGACTGGGAGGGACTGGGAGGGACTGGGGGAGAAGCTCAGGAGGGGAGCACTGGGAAATAGAGAAAGGTCAAGGCCCTGTGGTGGCCAATGTCCCCAAGCCCCACTGACCCCTGTGGTGACCCATGTCCCCAAGGCCATGGGGTTCCTGTGGTGGCCGATGTCCCCAAGCCCTGCTGATTCCCATAATGGCCAATGTCCCCAAGGCCCGCTGACCCTTGTGGTGACCGATGTCCCCAAGGCCGTGGGGTTCCTGTGGTGGCCGATGTCCCCAAGGCCGCTGACCCCGTGTCCCCCCGTGTCCCCCCGTGTCCCCGCAGAAGGAGCACCGGCTGGAGATCACGATGCTGTCCCAGGGCGTGTCCATGCTCTACTCCTTCTTCATGCCGGCGGCGAAACTGCGCGAGCGCCACGACCAACCGTAGGGCTGGGGACATCTGGGGACACTGGGGACACTGGAGACACTGGGGGACACTGGGGGACACTGGGGGACATCTGGGGACACTGGGGACAATGGGGGACACTGGGGGACATCTGGGGACACTGGGGGACATCTGGGGACACTGGGGGACACTGGGGACAATGGGGGACATCTGGGGACACTGGGGACACTGGGGACACTGGGGACATCTGGGGACACTGGGGACACTGGGGACATCTGGGGACACTGGGGGACAATGGGGGACATCTGGGGACATCTGGGGACACTGGGGGACACTGGGGGACATCTGGGGGACACTGGGGATGCTGGGGACACTGGGGGACACTGGGGACACTGGGGGACACTGGGGGACATCTGGGGACATCTGGGGACACTGGGGACACTGGGGGACATCTGGGGACACTGGGGAAACTGGGGGACATCTGGGGACAATGGGGACACTGGGGGACATCTGGGGACACAGGGGGACACTGGGGACACGGGTGGGGTCCAGGGCAGGGGACAGGACGGGAGGGTTGGAGGAAGGGCACAGCCCACGGCAGGGACGTGTCCTATGATGGGGGACATGTCCCAGGGGTGGGGACAGGGCGTGGCTGTGTCCCCTCCCGGTGTGTGCCCTGCCACTCGCTGTGTCCCCTCCTTGTCCCTGTGCCACGTGTCCCTGCCATGTGCCCCTACATCCCCCTGTCCCCACAGGATGACACACATCATGTCACATGTCCCTGCCACGTCCCCGCACTGCCCATGACGACACAGACTGTGCCACTGTGTCCCCTGTCCCCCAGGATGACACAGACTGGACCCCATGTCCCCTGTCCCCACAAGGATGACAGTGACCACACCCCATGTCCCCACCGTGTCCCTGCCATGTCCCCCGTGTCCCCTGTCCCCGCAGGATGACAATGACCACACCCCATGTCCCTGCCGTGTCCCACCGCGTCCCCTGTCCCCACAAGGACGAAAGTGACCACGCCCCGTGTCCCCCGTGTCCCCATCCCTGCAGGATGACAGTGACCACACCCCATGTCCCTGTCATGTTCCTGCCGTGTCCCACCGCGTCCCCCATGTCCCCTGTCCCTGCAGGATGACAATGACCACACCCCGTGTCCCTGCCGTGTCCCACCATGTCCCCCGTGTCCCCCGTGTCCCCTGTCCCTGCAGGATGATGGAGACTGTACTCCATGTCCTTGCTGTGTCCCCGTGTCTCATCCCCACAAGGATGACAGTGACCACACCCCATGTCCCTGTCATGTCCCTGCCGTGTCCCACCGCGTCCCCCGTGTCCCCTGTCCCCGCAGGATGACGGAGATCGTCACGCGGGTGTCCAAGAAGAAGCTGGGCCGCCACGTCAAGGCGCTGGTGTTCGAGCTCTGCTGTAACGACGACAGCGACGCCGACATCGAGGTGCCCTACGTGCGCTACACCATCCGCTAGGGGGCGCACAGGCCCCGCCCCTCCGCCCGGGCACGCCCCTCGCACAGGCCACGCCCCCCCGGTCACGCCCCGCCCCTTCCCCCATAGTCGTTGTTGTGTCGGCCCCGCCCCTGGGTGGGGACGGGGTCTGGGGGCGGGGCGAGGGTCCCGCCCAATAAACATAGACCTTGGCAAAAAGGGGGCGTGTCTGAGAGTCACGTGGCGCCGGCACATGTGACAGAGGTGACAAATGACCCTGCGGTGGCACTGGCCATGGTGGCACTGGCACGGCCAGCGTGTGACAGAGGTGACAAATGACCCTGTGGTGGCACTGGCCATGGTGGCACTGGCACGGCCAGCGTGTGACAATAATGACAAATGACCCTGTGGTGGCACTGGCCATGGTGGCATTGGCACAGCCAGCATGTGACAATAATGACAAATGACCCTGTGGTGGCATTGGCACGGCCAGCATGTGACAGAGGTGACAAATGACCCTGCGGTGGCACTGGCCATGGTGGCACTGGCACGGCCAGCGTGTGACAGAGGTGACAAATGACCCTGTGGTGGCATTGGCACGGCCAGCATGTGACAGAGGTGACAAATGACCCTGCGGTGGCACTGGCCATGGTGACAAGTGGGGGCCACCACGGTGGCTTTATTGGCGGTGGGGACATGGGGGGACTCCCCTCAGTCACGGTGTCACCTGTGACGTCCTCAGTGTCACCCGCTGCTCAGTGTCACCTGCAGGCCTTGGGGACTTGGTGCCAGGCACAGGCAGCTGCTGTTGTCCTCCGTGGTGGCAGCTGTGTCACCTGTGAAGGGACAGCACAGCCCCGTGTCACCTGTGTCCCCGTGGTGGCTCACAGTGTCACCTGTGCTCCTGTGTGTCCCCGTGTCACCTGCAGACGCGTCCTCATCGTCCTCAGTGTCCACTCACGCAGTCACTGCGGTCACCGTGTCACCCTCGGTGTCCCCTCTGCCCTTGCTGTCCCCAGGGGTCCCCGTGGGGCCCTGGCTGTCCCCGCTGTCCCCGCCCAGGTGACATTTCTGCCGCAGGAGCTGCCGGTACCGCGCTGCTGCCGCCTCCACGGTGGCCTGGAGCTCGGCCACCTCCACGGCCAAGGTCACCCCTGGGGACAGCGGGGACACCAACGAGGTGTCACAGGGCTCAGGACCTTCAGGCCCTCCCCAGTTTTGGGGACAGCCCAGATTTGGGGCATTGTCCCCCAGTCCTGGGATCCCCCAGCTCTGGGGACCCTCGCTGTTTGTTGGGGTTCACCCAGTTCCCCCAGTTCACCTAATTTCCTTCCAGTTCCCCCCAGTTGTTCCCAGTTCTGCCAGTTTCTCCCAGTTGCTCCCAGTTCCCCTCAATTCCTCCCAGTCCCCTCCAGTTCCCCCCAGTTGCTCTGAGACCCCTCCAGTTGCTCCCAGTTCCCCCAGTTGCTCCCAGTTCCCCCCAGTTCTGCCAGTTTCTCCCAGTTGCTCCCAATCCCCTCCAGTTCCCCCCAGTTCCCCCCAGTTCCCCCCAGTTGTTCCCAGTTCCCCCAGTTCCCTCCAGTTCCCCCCCAGTTGCTCCCAGTCCCCTCCAGTTGCTCCCAGTTCTGCCAGTTTCTCCCAGTTGCTCTGAGACCCCTCCAGTTCGTTCCAGTTCCCCCCAGTTCCCCCCAGTTGCTCCCAATCCCCCCCAGTTCCCCCAGTCCCCCCAGTCTCACCCCTCTGGAAGCTGCCCTGGGCCTGCCTCAGGCTGGGGGGCACCAGGACCCCGAACCAGCCCAGGGGGTCTGGGGGGGCCCGAGGGGGGGTCTCCCCTTTTTCGGGGGCTCCCCGGCGCTGCCGCAGCCCTGGGGGGGGGGGAGGGAAAGGTGAGAGACCCCCCAAAAAACAACCCCCCAGGACCCCAAATCCCCTCCCTGTCCCTCCCCAGCACCCATGGGTGACATCCCCAGTTTGACCCCACTGGGGACATTTTGGGGACCCCTCCCCTCACCGTCACCCCCCCCCCTGCTGGGGGTCGGGGTCCTCGGGGTCCCCCCCTGCTCCAGGCACCTCCTCAAAGTGGGGGCGTCCCTCGGGGTCCTGCCTGGGGGTGACACAGAGGGGACAGTGTCACCACCGTGCTCTGCTGGTGTCCCTTTGCCACCACGGGGACATCCCAGCACCCCCCTGTCACCCCCCTCCCCCCACATTGGGGACATCGGTGTCACCCCCGTGTGACACCCAAATTGGGGTAACCCCTTTGTGTCCCCTCAGTGTGTCCTCATGTCCCTCTCTGTGTCCCTGTCACCCTCCCAGTGTGTCCCCAATGCCCTCGTGTCCCTCCCCGTGTCCCTGTCACCCTCCCAGTGTGTCCCCAATGTCCTCGTGTCCCTCCCCGTGTCCCTGTCACCCTCCCAGTGTGTCCCCAATGTCCTCGTGTCCCTCCCCGTGTCCCTGTCACCCTCCCAGTGTGTCCCCAATGTGCTCGTGTCCCCAATGTGCTCGTGTCCCTGTCACCCTCCCAGTGTGTCCCCAATGTTGTTCCCAATGTCCCTCCCTGTGTCCTTGCCACTCCCCACCGAGGGTCACCAATGTCCCACTGTCCCCCCCAGTGTCTCACTGTCCCCTCAGTGTCCCCGGTGTCCCCACCTGTGGCACACACGCACTCGGGGCACCATGGTGGCCCCGTACTGCAGGGACGAGACGCGGTGACAGCCCAGGGAGTAACGGGCCTGAGCCAGGGACAGCCACCCCTGCGGGGACATTGGGGACATTGGGGACACAGCACAGGGACAGCCACCCCTGCGGGGACATTGGGGACATTGGGGACACAGCACAGGGACAGCCACCCCTGCGGGGACATTGGGGACATTGGGGACACAGCACAGGGACAGCCACCCCTGCGGGGACATTGGGGACATGGCATGGGGACAGCCACTCCAAGGGAGGGACACACAAGCACAGCCAGCCTTGGAGGGACATAGGGGGACATTGAGGGTGACATGAGGCCAGGGACAGTCACTGAGGGGACACGGGGACAGAAGTCACAGGCAGCCCTGGGGACACGGGGAGCACATTGCCCTGTGCCATGTCCTTTTGTGTTCCCGCTGTGTCCCCGCCGTGTCCCCTCCCTGTCCCCGTGTCCCCTCACCTGCCGCAGGTGCTGCTCCAGCTGCTCCCGCCGCTCCTGCAGCAGCTCCAGCGCCTCCATCACCTCCAGCGCCGCCTCGTCCAGGGACAGCGACAGCGACCCTGAGGGGGGGACACGGCTCCGGACCCCGCCTCGACACCCGGGGGTACCCCAGGGGCTGCCCCAGACCCACCCAAACCGGGGACCCTCCGCACGGTGTCACCCGTGTCCCCAGAGACCCCCCAGACACCCCCGGACCCTCAGAGACACCCCCAGACCCCCCTGGATGGCCAAAACCCCCTCAGGCCCCCGGAAACCCCCCCAAAAACACCCTCGGGTTCCAGGAGACCCCCCCAAACCCACCTCAAAACGTTCCCGGTCTCCTGGAGACCCCCCAAAAGCCCCGGAGACCGCCCGTGAACACCCCCGGGACCCCCAAACGCCCCCGGAGCCCCCGGCGGTCCCTCACCGTCCATCGCCGCCCTCACCGCGGCCTCACGCCGGGCCCCGCCTCGTCCAATCACAGCTCGAGCCGGCACTTATTGACCAATCAGCGCGCGGGGCAGCCCTGGGGGCGGGGCCTGCGTGAGGGCGCGCAGCCCGGTGGGGTGAGGCCGGCCCGGCCGCCATCTTGAGTGAGGGCGCAGCGGTTTCCCTCCCATTTCCGGCAGCACCGCGCGCTCCCATTGGTCCGCCGGCGCTCGGCCAATGGGAGGCGGCGGTGCTGGGAGGTGCCGGCGTGTGTGTGGAGCGGCGCGGAACGGAGCGGCCATGGTGAGGAGGGAGAGGGTCTTGAGGGTCTCGTGTCCCCACAGTGTCGCCGCGTGTCCTTCCGTGTCCCCTATCCCTCCACGGCGCCTCCCGCCTTCCCCCGCATCGCCCCCGTGTCCATCTTCTCGTCTCTCCATAGCCTCCACAACAGGCGCTTCCCCCCTCCCCATGTCCCCACACGCCCCCCGTGTGTCCCTCACCCTTTATCCGTTAATGTCACCGCTGTCCCCCAATGTCGCCGCTGTCCCCCCATCCCTCGTTGCCTCCTCCAGTCCCCCCTCAGCGCCGCCGCCATCCTCTCATCTCCCCGTGTCCCCCACACCGGGCCCTTCCCCACATCCCCCTGAGTGTCACCGCCGGTGTCACCTGTCTGTGTCCCCGTGTCGCAGCTGCGGCGACAGGCCCGGGAGCGCCGGGAGTACCTGCAGCGCCGGGCGAAGGAGCAGCAGCAGCAGCGGCAGCGGGAGCGCAGGGAGAACCTGCGGCGGGCGCTCGACGGTACCGGGACACGGGAGAGGGAAAAGAGGGGCCCAGAGGAATTTGAGGGGGTTTGGGAGGAGTTTGAGGGATGTAAGAACAGATTCCGGGAGTATGAAAAGGGAGTTTGGGGCAGAAAAGGAGATTTAGAGGAGTTTTAAGGACCTTGGGGTGGGTAAAAAGGAGTTTAAGGCTCTCAGGAGATGTTTGAGGTTGTTAAAGAGGAGGTAAGAGAGGAGACTGGGGGGTTATTATTTGGGGCTGGGGGTTTGATTGGGGAGACGTGGGGGGTCCTGTCCGAGCCCCCCGTTTCTCTCCCCCCACCCCAGAGAATCGTCTGCTGCCCACGGAGCTGCGGCACGAGGCCTTGGCCCTGCAGAAGGAGCTCGAGTTCGACTTCGAGGCGCCGGGGGGTGAGAGAGAGGGACCCCAAAATCGGGGGAGAGGGAAGAGGGAGGGACCCCCAAATCGGGGGGAGAGGGACCCCCAGATCAGGGGAGAGGAATCCCCAAATCAGGGGGGAAAGGGATCCCCAAATCAGGGGGAGAGGGACCCCCAGATCAGGGGAGAGCTGGGGACAGGGACCCCCAAATCGGGGGGGAGAGGGACCCCCAAATCGGGGGACAGGGACCCCCAAATCGGGGGGCAAGGGGGCAGGGAGAGGGACCCCCAATTTTGGGCAGATTGGAACCTCCAAACCCAGCGGTGGGGGATGGGTAAGACCCCTGAATGCTGAGCTGGACCCCCAAAAAGAGGAGAGGGAAATCCTGGAACTGGAGGGAGGCAGCCCAGAAAAAAACAACCTAAAAAAAAGCGTGGTTCCGGCCTTGGGATTGAATTTCACACGTTTTTATGTGTGGGGCTTTAAATTCCCCAAATAAGGTGAAATTCACCCCAAAACGAGGGGCTGGGCCTCACTCCCCTCACACTGAGCCGTGAATTCACCAAAATTAGAATCTCCTCTCAAAATCCCCCAAAACTCCCAAAAAATCCCCTCAAAATCCCCCAAAACTCCCAAAAAATCCTCTCAAAATCCCCCAAAACCAAGTCACTGAGTTGAACCTGACTGATGCGGTGATGGGCGTGGTTGCGGTGGGCGTGGCTTTGGTTATGGGGGTGTGGTCTGACAAAGCCCCGCCCCCAGAGACAGGTAACAGCCAGGATGACGAGTACAAGTGGGCGGGGCTGGAACCCCCCAAGGTGATGGTGACGACGTCTCGGGACCCCAGCTCCCGCCTGCGGCTCTTTGCCAAGGTGGGCGTGGCCGGGTTTGGGTGTGGCTTGAGCTGGGTGGGGCTCAGGGGTGGGCGTGGTCTGACCTGGGTGTGACTCAAGTGGGTGGGGCTATGTTTGGGTGTGGTCTGATCTGGGTGTGGTCAGGCTGGGCTGTGTGGGACCTAATTTGGGCGTGGCATGGAGTGGGTGTGGCCAGTTTTGGGCATTGCCTCAGGTGGGTGTGGCTGGTTGGGTGTGGCTCTGGCGTGGGCGTGGCCCAGCTTAAACACCTTGACCCCACCCCATGGGGGCGTGGCCTCATGAATGAGTGGGTGTGGCTGAGCAGTGGGAGGGGCTTATTTGTCTCCACCCCTTTGGGGGCTGTCCCAATGCTGGGGGGTGAAACTCATCAGAGTGGGAGGGGGTTTTATGGGTGTGGCCTGAATGTGGGCGTGGCTCCCGGTGATGGTAAACATGGGAAAGGGGCGGGGCCAGGGATGGGTCACATTGTCACCGTGTTGAGGGGACAAATGGGGACACGGGAGGGGCCATTTGGGGGTGAGGTGACACAAAGGGGGCGTGTCCCCGCTGACCACGCCCCGTGTCCCCGCTGACCACGCCCCCTGTCCCCAGGAGCTGTGCCTGCTGCTGCCGGGGGCGCGCCGCATGAACCGGGGCCGTGCCGAGCTGGGCGCTCTGGTGGGCGCCTGCCGCGCCGCCGGCGTCACCGACCTGCTGGTGCTGCACGAGACCCGCGGCCGGCCCGGTCAGCGGGGACATGGGGACATGGGGACACTGGGGACATTGGGGACACTGGGGACACCAGGGACACTGGGGGACATTGGGGACCCTGGGGACATTAGGGACACTGGGGATATTGGGGGCACTGGGGGACATTGGGGACACTGGGGGACATTGGGGACACCGGGGACATTTGGGACACCGGGGACATTGGGGATATTTGGGACACTGGAGACATGGGGGACACTGAGGGACATTGGGGACACTGAGGGACATTGTGGATATTTGGGACATTGAGGATATCGGGGACATTGGGGACACCAGGGACACTGAGGACATGCGGGGCACTGGGGACATTGGGGACACTGGGGACACCGGGGGGGCAGCTGGGGTGTGGTGTGGGGGTACCACCCTCCCCCCTGATTTGGGGGTCCCTTTTGGGGTCTCTCCTCAGCAGGGAGTTCTGCTTAGGGGAATGGGTGTGGCTTAGGGGAGGGGGCGGAGCCATTCCCGTGAGGGTGTGGCCTGTTGGATGGGGCGTGTCCTGACCAAGCCCCGCCCCCAGACGGGCTGACGGTGTCGCACCTGCCCCACGGCCCCACGGCCCATTTCACCCTGAGCGGCGCCGTGCTGCGCCAGGAGGTCGGGGGGCTCGGGGGGGCCCCGCTGGCCGCCCCCCACCTGCTGCTGCTGCACCTGGACTCCACCCTCGGCAAAAGGGTACGGCCACGGGGGCCTGGGGACATGGGGGGACAGTTGGGGACACGGGGGTGAGGAGCTGGGGGTATGTGGGGGAGGAGATGGGGACATGAAGGGGGGGGATATGGGGGGTCCCAGGGTTGGGGTGACACCAGCTCTGTCCCCATTCCCTGTCCCCATCCCTGTCACCATCCCCTGTCACATCTCTGTCCCCATCCCTGTCCCCATCCCCTGTGCCCTTCTCTCTCCTCTGTTCCCATCCCCTGTCCCATCTGTCCCCGTCCTTGTCCACGTCCTTGTGTCCTTCCCTGTCCCTATCCTCATCCCTATCCCTGTCCCCATTCTTGTCCCATCTGTCCCCATCCTCATCCCTATCTTTGTCCCCATCCCTGTCCCCATCCCTGTCCCCATCCCCTGTCCCATCCCTGTCCCCATCTCTGTCACCCATCTCTGTCCCCATCTCTGTCCCCATCCCCTGTCCCCATCCCTGTCCCCATCCCTGTCCCATCTCTGTCACCATCTGTCCCCCTCCCTGTCCCATCTGTCCCCATCTGTCCCCCCTCAGGTTGGGACCATCCTCAAGCACCTCTTCCCCGTCCCCCGCCCCGACAGCCGCCGCGTGGTGACCTTCGCCAACGAGGATGACGTCATTTTAGTGCGGTGGGTGACACCTGGGGGGACACGGGGACACGGCCAGACCCCCCGGGGCCCCTCTCTGACCCCCCCTGTCCCCACAGGAACCACGTGTACCGACGCCGGGGCCGCACGGTGGAGCTGGAGGAGGTGGGACCCCGCTTCCAGCTGCGGCGTGAGTGTCCCCTGCTGTCCCCAGCAGCCTTAAAAACGTCCCCAAATGTCCCTAATCCCCCCCCCTGCGGTGTCCCCAACAGCCTACCTGATCCGCCTGGGGACCCTGGAGCAGGGGGACGCCGCCGACGTGGAGTGGCGCTGGCACCCGTACACGGCCACGGCCCCCAAGCGCCGCCTGCTCAGCGCCACCTGAGCCCCCCAGGACCCCCCCTGAACACCTGGAGAACCCCCCACCTGAGAGCTGAGACCCCCTGGGCAGCCGAGACCCTTCTGTGCCCCGCCTTGGGGACATCTGGGTCTTTTAGGATCAGTTTTTTATTTGTCAGAATAAATCAGTTTTTCTCTCTGTTGTGAGGATTTGCCGGGTTCTGCCTCAGCCTCTCCTCTGCTGGGGGGGGGTCCCATGGGTGCAGCCCCCTCCCCTCATACCTGGGACCACTCGGCCGGGGGGTCCCGCGGCCCCTTGGGCTTCCCGATGCGGAAATTAAACCCTGGGGAGGGGGAGCAGGGGGTCAGTGAGGGGGGGGCTGGACACCCCCTGAGCCCCCCTGGACACCCCCTGAGCCCCCCTGGACACCAGAGACCCCCCCCAAATCCCCCCCAGGACACCAGAGACCCCCCCCGGACACCAGAGACCCCCCCCAGGACACCAGAGACCCCCCCAAATCCCCCCCAGGACACCAGAGACCCCCGTGCTCACCGAGGGAGGGGCCGCTGCTGGGGTCCGCAGGGGGGGTCACGACCTCATAGGAGCCATCCGTGAGTCTGGGGGAACCTGGAGGGGGGAAACAGGGTCAGAATTATTGATCCTGAGACCCTCCCCCAACACCTGGGACCCCCCCACTCACCTGGGACCCCACTCAACTCCTGGGACCCCCCCAACATCTGGGACCCTCCCCCAACACCTGGGACCCCCCGTATCTCCTGGGCCCCCCTGAACACCTGGGATCCTTCCCCAACACCTGGGACCCCCCTCAACACCTGGGACCCCCCCCAACACCTGGGACCCCCCCAACACCTGGGGCCCCCCCAACATCTGGGACCCCCCCCAACACCTGGGACCCCCCTCAACACCTGGGACCCCCCTTAACACCTGGGACCCCCCTAACACCTGGGACCCCCTGAACACCTGGGACCCCCCCTAACACCTGGGACCCTCCCCCAACACCTGGGACCCCCCCAATACCTGGGACCCCCCGAACACCTGGGACCCCCCCACTCATCTGGGACCTCCCCCAACACCTGGGACCCTCCCCCAACACCTGGGAACCCCCCCAATACCTGAGACCCCCCCAACATCTGGGACCCTCCCCCAATACCTGGGACCCCTCCCATACCTGGGACCCTCCCCCAACACCTGGGATCCCCCCAACACCTGGGACCCTCCCCCCCTCACCTGCCGGGCTGGGGGAGGGGCGGCGCACGGGGCTGCCGGGCAGCGAGCACGTGCCCGAGGGGGCGGAGTCTCGCTCGAAGGGGGCGTGGTCTCTGCCTAAAGAGGCGGGGCCTCTCCCCGCGGCTCCGCCCCCTCGGCGCGGTTTGTTGACCACGGCGTAGGTGACATCCATGGCGGGGGGCGCGGGGGGCTCGGTGGGCACCGAAACGCTCCTGAGGAGAGGAGGGGAGGGGGAGTTAAGGACAGGGAAGGGAAGTGTCACCTGGCCTTAGGTCACCTGTCAATACTCACCTGAGCAGCGCAGGCCTCAAGGCGCGACGGGCGACGGCGTCCTGGTACAAGGGGGGCTGAGGAGGCAAGGGGGTCACCTGCAGCCCCCCAAAATGGGGGAGCTCCCGCGTCCCCCCCCCCTAAACCTCTCGGGGTCTTTCCCCCAGACCCCCCCTTTAAGGCCCAGCCGGGGCTTTTCTTTCACTTCCCCTTTCCGGGGGCAGGAAGTGCCGTGGCCGCCCTCGGGTCCCCACCCCGCCCCGGATGCCCGCGGCCCCCCTGAGCTCCGGGATGGGTCCCCCCTCCCTCGTTATTCCCCTGGGGTCCCCCCACCCCTCTCACCTGGACCCCGCGGGCCAGGCTGAGGTGGCCGGGGGGCGGTGGAGGTGCCATGGGGAGGGGTCCTGAGGGAGGGTCGAGGGGGGATCTCAGGTGTGTGGGGCACGGAGGGGACCTGGGGGGTTTTCAGGCCCCTCGAGGCACCGCCCCCGGCTGGAGCCCTGCCCCTGGGCTGGACGCGAGGTGGGAGCCTGGAGCTCCACTGGGAAATTCCCTGTGGCGCTCCGAGGGGCTCCTATGGGGGACTTGGGGTCCCTATAGATGCTGTTTAGGGGCTCCTATGGGGGACTTGGGGTCCCTATAGATGCTTTTTAGGGGCTCCTATGGGGGACTTGGGGTCCCTATAGATGCTGTTTAGGATCTCTGTGGGGATTCTTGGGGTCCCTATTGCCGCTGCGAGGTGTCTGGGGGGGTCTATAGACCCTACAGAGCCTACAGCCCCGAGTGGGTTCCCTAAAGCTCTTCAGGGGGCGCCTATAGAACTTCTGGGGTCCCCTAGAGCGTTGGGAGGGGTGGGACGGAACTTCTGAGGTTCCCTAAAGCTCTTCAGAGGGTGCCTATAGAATTGGAGACCCCTAAAGCGCCTCAGGCGTGGTCGTGGCTCCTGTAGCTCAGCTGGAGCCCCTAAAGGCCCTATAGGAGGCCGCTATAGGAGAGGTCACGCAGCCCCTCGTGTGCCCCCAGGGACGTTCAAGGGTCTCCTTATGGAGCTGCGGGGGCGGGGCCAGGCTCCTATAGCGCCCATAGGGATCCCTCTGGCCCCGCCCCTCGGCACGAGGCTGCGGCCCGCCCGGCCCCCTGCGTGACGTCACGGGGAGTCATGAGGGAAGGGGGGGTGGAGCGCGATTACCCGCCAAAAGAGGCGTCACTCCTTAAGCCCCGCCCCGCGCGCGCTGATTGGTCGGCGCGCGGCGGCCGCGCCTCCTTCCTCCGCGCCGCGCGGGGATTGGTGGATGCGGCGGCGTGGTGACGTCACGGGGCGCGCGGCGCGGCGGCCCCGGAAGCGGCGGTGGCGGCGGGAGCGGGAGCGCGGCCGGTGAGCGCGCGCGGGGCGGGGACAGCGCGGGGGCGGGGCCAGAGGGGGCGGGCACGGTTGGGGGCGGGGTCAGCGCGGGGGCGGGGCCGGGAGGGGAGGGGGCGGCCGGGGGGCGATCGCGCCGGAGGGTGGGGGGTTGTGAGGGGGCGGGGTTAAACTGCTTCGGGGGAGGCGCTTAACGCTGATGGGGGCGTGGTTTCCTGTAGGGGCGTGGCCAAGAGAGGCACGTGTGGGGTGTGCCGGGGTGAGGCTCTGTGTGGGCGTGGCTTGATGTCAGTGGGCGTGGCCTAGGGGATGACCACAGGGGCTGGGGCCTACTGGGTGGGGCTGGAGGGGGTGTGGATTATGAGTGGGGCGTGGCCTGTGGAGCCACACCCCCAGTGAGCCCACCCTACCTCCCCTACAGGTGCCGGAGCCCTGACCCCGCCCTTGGTGAGGGCAGGGTGGGGCAGGGTGGGGCTGTTCAGGTGCACAGGCACCGCCCCGGCGCCCCCTACTGGTCCCAGGTGTGGCAGAGATGGACCCAGAGAGGACAGCGGACACGATGTCCCCAAGTTGTCACCACAGTGGGGAGGATGAGGAGGAAGATGTGACAGCGGTGGCAGCCATGACATCATCAGTGTGTCACCCTGCTGGGAATCAGGATGAGGACAAGGAGGTGGCAGCGGTGGTGACAGCCACAATGTCCCTGGGGTGCCACCTCAGTGAGGAGGAGGAGGTGGCAGTGACACCCCAAGGTGCGCCGTGTGGCAGGGGTGAGGATGTGGCGGCAGCAGTGACAGCAGACACAGCCACAACGTCCCAGGGCTGTCACCCCGGTGACAAAGAGGAGGTGACCACAGCAGTGACATCCTTGGGGTGTCCCCCACTTGGGGATGAGGAGGTGACCACAGAGGTGACAGCAGCGGTGACATCCCCGGGCTGTCAGCCCAGTGAGGAGGAGACAACCATGGCAGCAACATCCCCAGCACATCCTCCTGTCGGGGACAAAGAGGAGGTGACAGCAGCGGTGACATCCTTAGGGGGTCACTCCGGTCAGGAGGACATGACAGCAGCAGTGACATCCCCAACGTGTCACCCTGAGGAGGAGGAGGTGGCAGCATCAGTGACATCCCCAGGTGAGGAAGAGGAAGAGGTGACAGCATCAGTGGCGTCCCCAGGTGAGGAAGAGGAAGAGGTGACCGCAGCAGTGACACCCTCAGCGTGTCACCCTGGTGAGGAAGAGGAGGAGGTGACGGCAGCGGTGACACCCCCAGCGTGTCACCCCGGTGAGGAAGAGGAGGAGGTGACCACAGCAGTGACACCCCCAGCGTGTCACCCCGGTGAGGAAGAGGAGGAGGTGACCACAGCAGTGACACCCCCAGCGTGTCACCCCGGTGAGGAAGAGGAGAAGGTGATCACAGCAGTGACACCTGCAGCGTGTCACCCCGGTGAGGAAGAGGAGAAGGTGACAGCAGCGGTGACACCCTCAGCGTGTCACCCCGGTGAGGAAGAGGAGAAGGTGACCACAGCAGTGACACCCCCAGCGTGTCACCCCGGTGAGGAAGAGGAGGAGGTGACGGCAGCGGTGACGGCGGCGGCGGCCACGTCGGGCCCGGGCGGGCGGCGCGGCGCGGACGAGGACGTGGCGGCCGCGGGCTGGAGGGCGCGGCGCAAACACGTTTTCGTGCTCAGCGAGGCCGGCAAACCCATCTACTCCCGGCACGGCAACGAAGAGGCGCTGGCGGCCACCATGGGCGTCATGATGGCGCTGGTGTCCTTCATCCAGAGCGGCGGCAACGCCATCAGAGCCATCTGCTCCGGTACGGGGCCCGTGGGAGGGTGGGACACCCAAATTTACACCCGTGGGTAACACCAAAGCTGCACAGCCCCGCCCGCAGGTGGCCCTGAAAGAGCCCCCACGGGTACGGCCAAAATCCACATCCCAGCCCCAAAAGCAGCTCTCGCAGGTACGGCTGAGTCTACCAAACCGGCCTGCCCGGGTATAAAACCCTCTTTGTCCCCAAATCCCTTTTTTTGGGGGACATCTCCTTTGTCATCTCCTCCAAAAGAACCTCCCTCGGCACAGCCGCTCTCCAAAAACAACCACGCCCCCCAAAATAACACATCTGGCTATGCCCGAGTTCCTCTGTGTGCCCCTACTCTGTGTGTGACCGCCGTGTCCCCTCACCCGTGTGTCACCGCCGTGTCCCCTCACCCGTGTGTGACCGCCGTGTCCCCTCACCCGTGTGTGGCCGTGTCCCCTCACCCGTGTGTGACCGCCATGTCCCCTCACCCGTGTGTGACCGTGTCCCCTCACCCGTGTGTCACCGCTGTGTCCCCCTACCCCATGTGTGACCGCCGTGTCCCCTCACCCATGTGTCACCGCCGTGTCCCCTCTCCCGTGTGTCACCGCCGTGTCCCCTCACCCCGTGTGTCACCGCTGTGTCCCCTCACCGCCGTATGTCACCGCCGTGTCCCCTCTCCCGTGTGTCACCGCCGTGTCCCCTCACCCGTGTGTGACCGCTGTGTCCCCTACCCGTGTGTCACCGCCGTGTCCCCTCACCCCGTGTGTCACCGCCGTGTCCCCTCACCCGTGTGTGACCGTGTCCCCTCACCCGTGTGTCACCGCCGTGTCCCCTCACCCGTGTGTCACCGCCGTGTCCCCTCACCCGTGTATGACCGTGTCCCCTCACCCCGTGTGTCACCGCCGTGTCCCCTCACCCGTGTGTCACCGCCGTGTCCCGTGTCTCTCTCTCCCCGGCAGAGGACCGCACGCTGGTGTTCGAGCAGCGGGGCCCGCTGCTGCTGGTGTCGGTGTCCCGCACTCGGCAGTCGGCGGCGCAGCTGCGGCGGGAGCTCACCTTCGTCCACGAGCAGATCCTCTCTCTGCTGACCCGCGGCGGCATCGCCCGAGTCTTCGCTCGGCGCCGCGGCTTCGACCTCCGCCGGCTGCTGGCGGGCGCCGAGGCCGTGCTGGACCGGCTGCTGTGCGGGGCCGCCGCCGACGGCCGCTTATTGCTGGGGGCCGCCCGCTGTCTCCCCTTGCCCGGGGGGCTCCGCCGAGCCGTGTCCGGGGCTCTCCGCCGCGCCGCCGCCGCCGCTCGCCCCGCTCCGGCGCTGGCCGTGCTGGCGGCCCGCGGGAGGCTGGTGACAGCGGCCAGGCAGCGGGCGCTGGCCGAGGGCGGGCGGCTGTGCGCCAGCGATCTGCACCTGCTGCTCAACCTGCTGGGCGGCGGGGCTGGAGCGGGGGCTGGCGAGGTGTGGACCCCCGTGTGTTTGCCTCGCTTTAACCCCGATGGGTATTTCTACGCGTACGCGGCGCGGCTGGGAGAAGAGGAGGAGGAGGAGGAGGAGGAGGAAGGCGTGAGGCTGATCCTGCTGTCCACGGAGCGGGAGGGTTTTTACGCGGCGGCGGCGTGCCGGCGGCAGCTGGAGGACACGCTGAGGGCGCAGGGCTGGCTGGCCGAGCTGGCGGCGGCCGTGAGAGGGGGAGCGGGGTACGGCCCTTCCCGGCCCGGCGCTCCCGAGCTCCGGCATTTCCTTTACAAACCCTTGGAAGGGCCGGAGGAGATGCAGCAGCTGCCGCAGTTCACCAGGTGCGGGGATGGCAGAGGGCACGGGCTTGGGAGCGGGGTGAGGGTGTCGCCGATGTTCACCTGGCTGTCCCTCCTCCCTGACTGGCCACAGCCCCGAGCTGGAGGAGCCCTACACCAGCGAGGAGGAGCAGCACCGGCTCTTTGACCTGTACCATTACCTGCACAGCCGAGTGCACAGCCCGCACCGGCCCCTGCGCCTGCTCTACCATGTGGCCGAGAAGGAAACGCTGCTGGCCTGGGTCAGTAAACCCCACAATTAATGAGATGCTCACTGGCAGTGCCATCAGTAAATCCCAAAATTAATGAGATGCTCACTGGCAGTGCCATCAGTAAATCCCAAAATTAACAGAGTTGTCACTGGCAGTGCCATCAGTAAATCCTACAATTAATGAGATGCTCACTGGCAGTGCCATCAGTGAATCCCAAAATTAATGAGATGCTCACTGGCAGTGCCATCAGTAAATCCCAAAATTAATGAGATGCTCACTGGCAGTGCCATCAGTAAATCCCAAAATTAATGAGATGCTCACTGGCAGTGCCATCAGTAAATCTCACAATTAATGAGATGCTCGCTGGCAGTGCCATCAGTGAATCCCAAAATTAATGAGATGCTCACTGGCAGTGCCATCAGTAAATCTCACAATTAATGAGATGCTCACTGGCAGTGCCATCAGTAAACCCCACAATTAATGAGATGCTCACTGGCAGTGCCATCAGTAAACCCCACAATTAATGAGATGCTCACTGGCAGTGCCATCGGTAAATCCCACAATTAATGAGATGCTCACTGGCAGTGCCATCAGTAAATCCCACAATTAACAGAATTGTCCCTAGCAGTGTGATCAGTAAATCCCACAATTAACAGAACTCTCCCTGGCACTGCCATCATTCAATCCCACAATTAACAGAACTCCCCCTGTCACTGCCATCAGCCGGCCCCAGCGATGACAGCCGTACCTTTCCCCACAGGTGACCAGCAAGTTCGAGCTGTACAGCTGCTTCAGCCCGCTGGTGACCAAGGCGGGCGCCATCGCCGTGCTCACCAAGCTGCTGCGCTGGCTCAAGAAGGAGGAGGACTGGCTCTTCATCCGCTACCCGGCGCCGTTCTGTGCCGCGCCCGTGCGCCCCGAGGCGCCCGAGCCCGAGGGCTGACAATAAACGCTGAGAGCCCGGGGAGAGTCCTGAGTCCTCTGCGGGATGAGGGGACAGAGGGGACATGGCCTGAATCCTGGGGGGTGAGGGGACATGTCCTGAGGGGTGACAAATGGCGGGGACATGTCCTGAAGGGTGAGGGGATGGTGGGGACATGGCCTGAGGGATGGCGGGGACATGGCCTGAATCCTGGGGGGTGAGGGGACATGGCATGAAGGGTGAGGGGATGGTGGGGACATGGCCTGAGGGATGGTGGGGACATGTCCTGAGGGGTGACAAATGGCAGGGACATGTCCTGAGATGTGAGGGGATGAGGTGACATGTCCTGAGGGATGGCAGGGACATGTCCTGAGGTGTGAGGGGATGAGGGGACATATCCTGAAAGGTGAATGGGGAAAAAGAGACAGAACAGAGAAGGGGAAAAAACAAAACGGAAAATGAGACGAATGCGGGAGAGAAAATGGAGAGAAAACCTGAAAGAAAAGGTGGGTAAGAGCAGATGGAAAAGGGGGGGAAATGGGACAGAAAAGAGAGATGAAGGGATGGAAATCAGTGGGGGAAAACGTGTGAGAAAATGGTGGGAAAATGTGACAGGAAGGGCTGGGAGAGGTGACAAGAAGCAGAGGGCAAAAAATAGACGGGAAAGGAAGGAGAAAAGAGAAGAGGATATGCTGGAAGGAGTGACAGGCTGGGGGTGAAAAGGGGAATGAAAATGGCATCAGGAAGGGACAGAAACAGCTGGAAAAGGGGACAAAAATTAGGGCAAAGAGTGGGTGGAAAATAGCGAAAAGATATGAGGGGGGAAAAGAAAAATATGAGAGGAAAAGGGAGGGGAAACATGAGGGGAAAAAGGTGGGGAAATGTGAGGCGAAAAAGTGGGAAAATAGAAGGGAAATGGCGTGAAAGTGTGAGGGGGGGAAAAGGCAGGAAAACATGAGGGAAAGGTGGGAAAAAATAGGGGGAAAAGCAGGAATATGTGAGGGGGAAAAAGGCGGGAAAACCTGAGGGGAAAAAGGCAGGAAAACGTGAGGGGAAAAAAGGTGGAAAAACCTGAGGGGGTAAAAAAGGCGGGAAAACGTGAGGGGGTAAAAAAGGCGGGGAAACGTGAGGGGGGAAAAAGGGCGGGAAAACGTGAGGGGAAAAAAGGCGGGAAAACGTGAGGGGGGAAAAAAGGCGGGAAAACGTGAGGGGAAAAAAGGCGGAAAACATGAGGGGGGGAAAAAAAGGCGGGAAAACGTGAGGGGAAAAGGGCGGGAAAACGTGAGGGGAAAAGGGCGGGAAAACGTGAGGGGGAAAGGGAAGGAGAGGAGCTGGCAAAGCTGCAGAAAGAAGGTGAGGGGAAATGGGAGATGAAAAGGGACAAAGTGTGAGGACACAGGACAGAAAAGAGTGAAAAGGGGATTGGAAAGACGGTGACAGAGAATGGAGGAAGAGGGGAAAGGACTGGAGAGGGAAAGGAGGGATGGAAATGGGAGGGTCAGAGGCAGCAGGAACTGGAAGGAGGAGGTGACAGAAATGGGAAGAACAGAGAGAAAAAAGAGAGAAAAAATGCTGAAATGTGCGAGAAAATGTGGGGTTGAGGGTGGGAAAAGGAGAATGAAGAGGATGACAAGGCGACAGGAGGCGACAAGCCAGTGCCCACCATTGTCACCCCTCATGTCCCCTGCCATGTCCCTCTATGTCCCCACCGTGTCCAGGCTGCAGTGATGGACGCGAACCCACAAAGTGAGGGGCTCTACAGCCAAGACCCCCCGAGACCGCCGTGTGTCCCCGTGTCCCCTCGCCCCAGGGACAAGGTGTTCCCAGGTGTCCCCCCCGTGAGACGCAGTGTCCCTGTGTCCTGCCCAGCTCCCCGCTCAGGTGTCCCTCCTGGAGGGACCCCGCAGGTGGAGGTGCTGCTGGGGCAGGTCAGCAGCATGCAGAAAGGTGAGCGTGAGGGTCCCCGTGTCCCCTGCCATGTCTTTCGTGTCCCTCATGTGCCTGCCGTGTCACATGTGTCCCCTCTGTCCGTCTCACCGTGTGCCGCAGTCCATCAGGCCATGGAGCAGGAGCTGGTGAAGGCACAAGGTCACTGCGAGGAGCTGAGGCAGCAACTGGAGCAGCGTGAGTCACCTGAGAGGGGACACTGAGGGGTCTGGGGGTCCCTGGGGGGTCTACAGGGGGTCACTGAGGGGTCTGGGGGTCCCTGGGGGGTCTACAGGGGGACACTGAGGGGTCTGGGGGGTCCCTGGGGGGTCTGCAGGGGGACACTGAGGGGTCTGTGGGGACACTGAGGGGTCTGGGGGGTCCCTGGGGGGTCTGGGGGGACACTGGGGGGTCTGTAGGGTCACTGAGGGCTCTGGGGGTCCCAGGGGGGTCTGTAGGGGGACACTGAGGGGTCTGTGGGGTCACTGAGGGGTCTGTGGGGACACTGGGGGGTCTGTGGGGACACTGAGGGGTCTGCAGGGGGACACTGAGGGGTCTGGGGGGTCTGCAGGGGGACACTGAGGGGTCTGCAGGGGGACACTGAGGGGTCTGTGGGGTCACTGAGGGGTCTGCAGGGGGACACTGAGGGATCTGCAGGGGGACACTGAGGGGTCTGGGGGGTCCCTGGCGGGTCTGCAGGGGGACACTGAGGGGTCTGGGGTCACTGAGGGGTCTGGGGGGTCACTGAGGGGTCTGCAGGGGGACACTGAGAGGGTTGGGGACACACAGAGGGGTCTGTGGGGTCTCTGTGGGGGTCTGTGGGGGGTTGTGTAGGGGTTTGTGGGGTCTGTGGGGACACTGAGGGGTCTGGGGGGTCCCTGGGGGGTCTATGAGGTCACTGAGGGGTCTGTGGGGGGACACTGAGGGGTCTGGGGGGTCACTAGGGGGTCTGTGGGGACACTGAGGGGTCTGGGGGGTCCCTGGGGGGTCTGTGGGGACACTGGGGGGTCTGTGGGGTCACTGAGGGGTCTGGGGGATCCCTGGGGGGTCTACAGGGGGACACTGAGGGGTCTGGGGGGACACTGGGGGGTCTATGGGGTCACTGAGGAGTCTGGGGGATCCCTGGGGGGTCTGTGGGGACACTGGGGGGTCTGTGGGGTCACTGAGGGGTCTAGGGGGTCACTAGGGGGTCTGCAGGGGGACACTGAGGGGTCTGGGGGGTCACTGAGGGGTCTGGGGGGTTTGCAGGGGGACACTGAGGGGTCTGCAGGGGGTCACTGAGGGGTCTGGGGGGTCACTAGGGGGTCTGCAGGGGGACACTGAGGGGTCTGGGAGGTCCCTGGGGGGTCTGGGGGGTCCCTGGGGGGTCTGCAGGGGGTCCCTGGGGGGTCTGTGGGGACACTGAGGGGTCTGCAGGGGGACACTGAGGGGTCTGGGGGGTCCCTGGGGAGTCTGCAGGGGGACACCGACAGGGTTGGGGACACACAGAGGGGTCTGTGGGGTCTCTGTGGGCTGTGGGGGGGTCTGTGGGGTCTCTGGGGGGTGTGTAGGGGTTTGTGGGGTCTGTGGGGTCTCTGTGGGGGCACACAGAGGGGTCTGTGGGGTCTCTGTGGGGTGTGGGGGGTCTGTGGGGTCTCTGTGGGGTCTGTGGGGTCTCTGAGGGGTCTGTGGGGTCTCTGTGGGGTGTGTGGGGGTCTCTGGGGTCTCTGTGGGGTCTCTGTGGGATGTGGGGGGTCTGTGGGGACACAGAGGGGTCTATGGGGTCTCTGGGGTCTCTGTGCGGTCTGTGGGGTCTCTATGGGCTGTGGGGTCTCTGTGGGGTGTGTGGGGGTCTCTGGGGGGTCTGTGGGGTCTCTGGGGGGTCTGTGGGGTCTCTATGGGCTGTGGGGTCTCTGTGGGGTCTCTGTGGGGTCTGTGGGGTCTCTGTGGGGTCTCTGTGGGGTCTCTGTGGGGTCTCTGAGCCCACCTCCCCTCCGCACAGTGGAGCAGCACCAGGAGGCTCTGGAGGGGCGCTGGCAGCAGCTGCAGGGTGAGCCCGGGGGCCCTGGGGACTTTGGGGACACCCCTCAAACCCTCCCCCGACCCCCTAAAATCCCTGCGGACCCCCTGTGGCCCCTCCTGACTCCTCCAGAGGGGGTGACCCCTGATGTGTGTCCCCCCCACAGAGGGACCCCCTGACCCCTGTGACCCCCCTGACCCCTGTGACCCTTTGTGACACCCTGATGTCCCCTGTGACCCCCTGACCTTTGTGACCCCCTGACCCCTGTGACCCCCTGATGTCCCCTGTGACCCCCTGACCCCTGTGACCCCGTGACCCTTGTGACTCCTCTGATGTCCCCTGTGACCCCTGTGACCCCCTATGACCCCCCTGACCCCTGTGACCCCCCCGACCCCTTGTGATCCCCTTGTGACCCCCTGATGTCCCCCCTGACCCCTGCGACCCCCTGATGTCCCCACTGACTCCTGTGAGCCCCTGATGTCCCCTGTGACCCCTGTGACCCCTGTGACACTCTGATGTCCCCTTTGACCCCTGTGACCCCCCTGTGACCCCCCGATGTCCCCCCGTGTCCCCCTCAGAGTCCCTGCAGAGAGCACGGCTGCACAAGAAAGAGATGGAGGCCAAAGGTCAGAGGTGAGCGGGGACACCTGTGACCCTTCAGCACCTCACCTGTGCCCAGGTGACCTCTGAGGCCACCTCCCCAACACACCTGGTGACCCCTGACCCCCCGCAGGTGCAGCGGGCTCTGCCTGGAGCAGCAGCAGGACCTGGAGGGGACAGAGCAGGAGCTGCAGCAGCTGCGACACCTGCGCCGGGAGCAGAGGTGGGGCTGGGGACAGGTGGGGACAGGTGGGGACAGGTGGGGACAGGTGGGGACAGGTGGGGACACAGGTGGGGCTGGGGACAGGTGGGGACAGGTGGGGACATGGGTGGGGACACGGGTGGGGCTGGGGACAGGTGGGGACACAGGTGGGGACAGGTGGGGACACAGGTGGGGCTGGGGACAGGTGGGGACACGGGTGGGGACATGGGATTGGGGACACAGGTGGGATTGGGGACACAGGTGGGGACACAGGTGGGGCTGGGGACACAGGTGGGTTTAGGGACACAGGTGGGTTTGGGGACATAGGTGGGGACACAGGTGGGTTTGGGGACACAGGTGGGGCTGGGGACAGGTGGGGACACAGGTGGGGACACAGGTGGGGACACAGGTGGGGCTTGGGGACACAGGTGGGATTGGGGACGTGGGTGGGGACACAGGTGGGGACACAGGTGGGGCTGCAGGCACAGGTGGGGACACAGGTGGGGCTGGGGACAGGTAGGGACACAGGTGGGGACACAGGTGGGGCAGGGGACACAGGTGGGATTGGGGACACAGCTGGGGACAGGTGGGGACAGGTGGGGACACAGGTGGGGACACAGGTGGGGCTGGGGACACAGGTGGGTTTAGGGACACAGGTGGGGCTGGGGACATGGGTAGGGACACAGGTGGGGACACAGGTGGGTTTAGGGACACAGGTGGGGCTGGGGACACGGGTGGGGACACAGGGGGGACACAGGGGGGACACAGGGGGGACACAGGTGGGGACACAGGTGGGATCGGGGACACAGGAGGGGCTGGGGACACAGGTGAGGACACAGGTGGGGACACAGGTGAGTTTGGAGACACAGGTGTGTTTGGGGACACAAGTGGGGTTGGGGACACAGGTGGGTTTGGGGACACAGGTGAGATTGAGGACACAGATGGGGACACAGGTGAGTTTGGGGACACAGGTGGGGACACAGGTGGGTTTGGGGACAGGTAGGATTGGGGACACAGGTGGGGCTGGGGACACAGGTGGGATTGGGGACACAGGTGGGGCTGGGGACACAGGTAGGCTGTGGATGTCACCAGGTGACCCGCACAGGTCGTGTGACCCCCGTGTCACCTCTGTGTCCCCTCACCCGCAGGTGGCAGTACTGCCAGCAGCTCGAGGCCATCATGGAGGAGCACAAACACCTTCATAAAACACATGTGAGCCCCGGGCTGGGGTCCCACACACACCTGGGGGTGCCTCACACACCTGGGGGTCCCTCACACACACCTGGGGGTGCCTCACACACACCTGGGGGTGCCTCACACACCTGGGGGTGTCACACACACCTGGGGGTGCCTCACACACCTGGGGGTGTCACACACCTGGGGGTCCCTCACACACCTGGGGGTGCCTCACACACCTGGGGGTGTCACACACCTGGGGGTCCCTCACACACCTGGGGTCCCACACACACCTGGGGGTGTCACACACACCTGGGGGTCCCTCACACACCTGGGGTCCCACACACACACCTGGGGGTGACACACACACACCTGGGGGTCCCACACACACCTGGGGGGGCCTCACACACCTGGGGGTGACACACACACCTGGGGGTCACTCACACACCTGGGGGTCGGTCCCTCACACACCTGGGGGTGACACACACACCTGGGGGGTCCCACACACACCTGGGGGTGTCACACACACACCTGGGGTCCTACACACACCTGGGGGTCCCACACACACCTGTGGGTCCCACACACACCTGGGGGTGTCACACACACACCTGGGGGTCCCACACACACCTGTGGGTCCCACACACACCTGGGGGTGCCTCACACTCACACCTGGGGGTGCCTCACACACCTGGGGTCCCATGCACACACCTGGGGGTCCCACACACACCTGGGGGTCCCACACACACCTGGGCATGCCACACACACCTGGGGGTGTCACACACACACCTGGGGTCCCTCACACACCTGGGGTCCCACACACACACACCTGGGGTCACACACACACCTGGGGGTCCCTCACACACCTGGGGGTGCCTCACACACACCTGGGGGTGTCACACACACCTGGGGGGGCCTCACACACCTGGGTGTGACACACACACCTGGGGGTCCCACACACACCTGGGGGTGTCACACACACACCTGGGGGTGCCACACACCTGGGGGTGTCACACACACCTGGGGGTGCCACACACACCTGGGGGTGCCTCACACACACCTGGGGGTCGGTCCCTCACACACCTGGGGTCACACCCACTCCCCTGTTCCCCCACAGGCTCCCGCCCACCTGAAGGCTGAACTGGTGCAGCTGCAGAAGAAGAAGGAGAAGTGGCTGAGTTTAGGTGAGCCCTGACACCTGAGTGACCCCCAGGACACCTGAGTGACCCCCCTGACACCTGAGTGACCCCCCAGGACCCCCATCAGACACCTGAGTGTCCCCTTTGGACACCTGAGTGACCCCCCTGACACCCGAGTGACCCCCAGGACACCTGAGTGACCCCCCAGGACACCTGAGTGACCCCCCAGGACCCCCATCAGACACCTGACTGACCCCCCTGACACCTGAGTGACACCCCAGGGCCCCGGTCAGACACCTGAGTGACCCCCCAGGACACCTGAGTGACCCTCCAGGACACCTGAGTGACCCCCCAGGACCCACATCAGACACCTGAGTGTCCCCTTTGGACACCTGAGTGACCCCCCTGACACCCGAGTGACCCCCAGAACACCTGAGTGATCCCCCAGGGCACCTGAGTGACACCCCAGGACCCCCATAAGACACCTGAGTGACCCCCCAGGACACCTGAGTGACCCCCAGGACACCTGAGTGACCACTTTGGACACCTGAGTGACCCTCGGGACCCCTCTCAAGCACCTGAATGTCCCTCCTGACACCTGAGTGACCCCTTTGGACACCTGAGTGACCCCCAGGACCCCTATCAGACACCTGAGTGTCCCCTTTGGACACCTGAGTGACCCCCAGGACACCTGAGTGACACCCCAGGACACCTGAGTGACCGCCAGGGCCCCAGTCAGACACCTGAGTGACCCCTTTGGACACCTGAGTGACCCCCCCAGGACAGCTGAGTGACCCCCAGGACCCCCATCAGACACCTGAGTGACACCCCAGGACACCTGAGTGACCGCCAGGGCCCCGGTCAGACACCTGAGTGACCCTTTTGGACACCTGAGTGACCCCCCCAGGACACCTGAGTGACACCCCAGGACACCTGAGTGACCCCCCCAGGACACCTGAGTGACCCCCAGGACACCCATCAGACACCTGAGTGACCCCCTCGGACACCTGAGTGACCCCCAGGACACCTGAGTGACCCCCAGGACCCCCCCTGACACCTGAGTGACCCCCTGGACACCTGAGTGACCCCCAGGACCCCCATCAGACACCTGAGTGTCCCCTTTGGACACCTGAGTGACCCCCAGGACACCTGAGTGACCCCTTTGGACACCTGAGTGACCCCCCTGACACCTGAGTGACCCCCAGGACACCTGAGTGACCCCCCCTGACACCTGAGTGACCCCCAGGACACCTGAGTGACCCCCCCTGACACCTGAGTGACCCCCAGGACACCCGAGTGACCCCCAGCCAGGTGTGGCTGACCGTTGTCCCCCCCTTGCCCAGAGCGCCGTGTTTTGGAGGCCGAGGAGCACCTGGGTCCGGAGGCAGCGGCCGCCAGGTGAGTGTTCAGCTCTGGCCCCGCCCCATCAAAGGTGGCCACGCCCAGTCAGAGCATGGCCACGCCCCCTAACCACTGTTCTTGCAGCCGATTGGTGCAGGAGGAGCAGGAGAGGGCGGAGCGACAGCTGGAGGTGGAGCTGGGCCGGCAGCAGCTCAGCCGGCAGCGCCGTGACAGGTGGGTGACACCTGGGACAGGTGGGTGACCCTTGGGGACAGGTGTGTGACAGGTGGGTGACACCTGAGACAGGTGGGTGACCCTTGGGGACAGGTGTGTGACAGGTGTGGGACCCCCAGGACAGGTGTGTGACCCCTCCCAGGACAGGTGTGTGACACCCCAGGACAGGTGTGTGGCCCTTGGGGACAGGTGTGTGACATCCCAGGACAGGTGTGTGACACACAGGGACAGGTGTGTGACCCTTGGGGACAGGTGTGTGACCCCTGGGGCAGGTGTGGCTGCTAAGGACAGGTGTGGCCCCACCCACATCCGGCCCCACCCTTCCCTGGCCCCGCCCCCAGGTTGGCAGAGGAGCTGCAGCAGCTGCAGAGCTCCCTGAAGGCTCAGCCAGAGTGACGGGGGACGAGATGGACACAGGCCAGGGGACACCTGTGTGACAACTGTGACACCTGTGTGACACCTCTGTGACACCTGTGGCACCTGTGGGACACCTCTGTGATGCACCTGCGAGCCACCTGTGGGTCATCTGTGTCCTTTCATGTCCCCAAATTCCCCATTGTCCTCCCTGCCACATCCCCCTCATGTCCCTCAATGTCCCCCAATGTCCCCAATGTCCCCCTACGTCCCCAATGTCCCCTCATGTCGCCCATGTCCCCAGTGTTCCAAATGTACCCCCAGGTCTCCTTGTGTCCCCCAATGTCCCCCCAGGTTCCCCAATGTCCCCTCATGTCCTCGATGTCCCCTCATGTCCCCGATGTCTCCTCACGCTCCCTCGTGTCCCTTCATGTCCCCAATGTCCTCGATGTCCCCTCATGTCCCCGATGTCCCCCCATGCCCCCGATGTCTCCTCACGCTCCCTCATGTCCCTTCATGTCCCCAATGTCCTCGATGTCCCCTCATGTCCCCGATGTCCCCTCATGTCCCCAATAAACCTTCCACCACCGTTGCTGCCTCTCACGCGTCTCTTTGCTACCGCGGGTGACACTTCCCCCAACATGGCGGCCCCCTTGGCCACCGCCATTGCCCTCCATGGCCGCCGCCATGTTGTGGGCGGACACGCCCTTGCCCGGAAGCGGAAGTTAGACACGCCCCCCCGCTCCCGGCCGCGGTTGGGCCTAGCCCGAAGCGTCCCTCAGTGGCGGCGGCAGCGGCGATGGTGAGGAGGGAAGCGGGCGTTCGTGTGGGCTCGGGCGGGTCTGCGGTGCGGGGCGAGGGGGTCGGGGGGTGGGCAGGGTGTCTGGGTGACCCCCCAGGCCCTGACATCCCCCCGTTCCCCCCTCAGGACAGCGAATTCTCGGACGCGGAGGCGGCCCCGGGCGGGGAGGAGAACGCGCCGGTTTATTGCGTGTGCCGCAAGCCGGACATCAACTGCTTCATGATGTGAGGGGGGAACGGGGGGTTTGGGGGTCCAAAACCTCTTCATGATGTGAGGGGGGAATGAGGGATTTGGGGGTCCGAAACTGCTTCATGATGTGAGGGGGGAACGAGGGGTTTGGGGGTCCGAAACCTCTTCAGGATGTGAGGGGGGAACGGGGGATTTGGGGGGTCCAAAACCTCTTCATGATGTGAGGGTGGAACGGGGGGTTTGGGGGTCTGAAACTGCTTCATGATGTGAGGGGGGAACGGGGGTTTGGAGGTCTGAAACCTCTTCATGATGTGAGGGGGGAATGGGGAGTTTGGGGGTCCAAAACCTCTTCACGATGTGAGGGGGGAACGGGGAGTTTGGGGGTCCAAAACCTCTTCACGATGTGAGGGGGGAACGGGGGGTTTGGGGGTCCCAAACTGCTTCATGATGTGAGGGGGGAACGGAGGGTTTGGAGGTCCAAAACCTCTTCATGATGTGAGGAGGGAACGGGGGGTTTGGGGGTCCAAAACCTCTTCATGATGTGAGGGGGGAACGGGGGGTTTGGGGGTCCCAAACTGCTTCATGATGTGAGGGGGGAACGAGGGATTTAGGGGTCCAAAACTTCTTCATGATGTGAGGGGGGAAAAGGGGGGCTTGGAGGTCCAAAACCTCTTCAGAATTTGAGGGGGGAACGGGGGGTTTGGAGGTCCGAAACTGCTTCATGATGTGAGGAGGGAAAAGGGGGTTTGAGGGTCTGAAACTGCCTCATGATGTGAGGGGGGAACGGGGGATTTGGGGGTCCAAAACTGCCTCATGACGTGAGGGGGGAACGGGGGGTTTGAGGGTCCGAAACCTCTTCATGATGTGAGGGGGGAACGGGGGATTTGGGGGTCCGAAACCTCTTCATGATGTGAGGGGGGAACGGGGGGCTTGGAGGTCCAAAACCTCTTCAGAATTTGAGGGGGGAACGGGGGGTTTGAGGTCTGAAACTGCCTCATGATGTGAGGGGGGAAAAGGGGGTTTGAGGTCCAAAACTACTTCATGATGTGAGGGGGGAACGAGGAGTTTGGAGATCCGAAACTGCTTCAGGGTGTGAGGGGGGAATGGGGGGTTTGGAGCTCCAAAACCTCTTCAGAATTTGAGGGGGGAACGAGGGGTTTGGAGGTCTGAAACCTCTTCAGGATGTGAGGGGGGAATGGGGGATTTGGGGGTCCAAAACTGCTTCAGGATTTGAGGGGGGGGGGTCCTCAAAGTGCTTCAGGACGTGAGGGGGGCTCTGGGGGGGTCTGGGGGGGCTGCAGGGGATGGCTGACACAGGGCTGGGGGGCCTGGCTGCCTCTCAGGGTGGGAGTTGGGGGGTCCCTGGGGGTGTCAGAGAGGGGTCCCTTGAAGCGAGGAGGGGCTTCAGGGGAGGTTGCGTGTGGGGGCCTTTAGGGGGTCTCTCGCTGAGGGTCTCCCCCACACCCTGTCCCGCAGCGGCTGCGACAACTGCAACGAGTGGTTCCATGGGGACTGCATCAACATCACCGAGCGCATGGCCAAGGCCATCCGGGAGTGGTACTGCCGCCAGTGCCGCGGTGAGAAGGGTTGGGGGGCTCTGGGGGGCCTTTGGGGGGGCTCTGAGAGGGTTCTGGGGGCCTTTGGGGGGCTCTGAGAGGGCTTTAGGGGGGCTCTGGGGGCCTTTGAGGGGCTCCTGAGGGCTCTGAGAGGGCTTTGAGGGGGGCTCTGGGGGCCTTTGGGGGGCTCTGAGAGGGCTTTAGGGGGGCTCTGGGCTGCTTCTGGGGGGCTTTGAGGGGGTCTGTGGGGTCTTTGTGAGGCTATCCGGGAGTGGTGCTGCCGGCAGTGCCGCGGTGAGAAGGGTTGGGGGGCTCTGGGGGGCCTTTGGGGGGGCTCTGAGAGGGTTCTGGGGGGCTTTGGGGGGCTCTGAGAGGGCTTTAGGGGGGCTCTGGGCTGCTTCTGGGGGGCTTTGAGGGGGTCTGCGGGGGCTTTGTGAGGCCATTTGGGAGTGGTACTGCAGGCAGGGCCGTGGTGAGAAGGGTTGGGGGGCTCTGGGGGCCTTTGAGGGGCTCTGAGAGGGTTGTGGGGGCCTTTGAGGGGCTCTGAGAGGGTTCTGGGGGCCTTTTGGGGGGATCTGGGAGGGTTCTGGGGGGCTCTGGGGGGGCTTTGGGGGGCTCTAGGAGGTCATCCAAGAGTGGCAGTGCCACGGTGAGAGGGGCTGAGGAGCTTTGGGGGCGCTTTGAAGCGCTGTGGGGGGCTGTGGGGGTGATTTGGGGGGGCTCTGGGAGGGTTTTGAGGCGCTCTGGGAGGCCTCTGAGAGGGCTTTAGGGGGCGTCTGGGGGGTTTTGAGGAGCTTTGGGGGGGCTCTGGGTGATTCCTGGGGGGGTCTGGGTGTGTTTTTTTAGGGGGTCTGGATGGGTTTTTTGGGGGGGTCTGGGTGGTTCCTGGGGGAGTCTGAGTGGGATTTTTTGGGGGGTCTGGGTGGGTTTTTTTGGGGGGGTTCTGGGTGGTTTTTTTGAGGGGTCTGGGTGGTTCCTGGGGGGTCTGGGTGATTCCTGGGGGGGTCTGGATGGGTTTTTTTGGGGGGGTCTGGATGGGTTTTTTGGGGGGTCTGAGTGGGTTTTTTGGGGGGGTCTGGGTGGTTCCTGGGGGGGTCTGGATGGGTTTTTTTGGGGGGGTCTGAGTGAGTTTTTTGGGGGGTCTGAGTGGGGTTTTTTGGGGGGGTCTGAGTGGGATTTTTGGGGGGCTCTGAGTGGGTTTTTGGGGGGTCTGGGTGGGTTTTTTGGGGTGACCTGATTATTTTTTTGGGGGGTGTCTCAAACACTCGAGTCCAATTTGGAGCAGTTGATCTCCATTTTGGGGAGGGGTCCTGGATTACGGGGTCACTTTCCGAGGGGGTCTGGGCTGCGGTGGCGAGATGGAAACTGGGGACCCCTCATTGAGGAGGGAGCAGATGGAGAGAGGATTTCGGGGTCCCCCTCACCCCCTTTTTTGTGTGACCCCTCCCCAGAAAAAGACCCCTCCCTGGAGATCAGATACCGGCACAAGAAATGGCGGGAGAAGGAGCACGAGGGCACCAAGGGACAGGAGCTGGAGCAGGGCCGGGCTGCCAAGGTGGGCACCCCAAAACTGGGGGTCACCCCATAAAATGGAGAGCACCCCAAACCCTGGGGGGCAGCTGAGAGGTGCCTCAGTGCCTTTGGAGGAGGTTTTGGGGGGTACCACGGGGCTGGGTGAGGATTTGGGGGAGCCCTGATCTTCTCTGGGTGACTGGCACCACCCCAGGGTGGGTTTTTTGGGGGGTCCTGGGTGAGTTTTGGGGTGTCCTGAGTAAATTTTTGGAGTGGCTGACCCCGTTTTTGGGGGGCACGACCCCGTTTTTGGGGGGCACGACCCTGTTTTTGGGGTGCTTGACCCCGGTTTTGGGGTTGCCGGGTGGTTTTTGTTTTGTCTCGCTCCATTTTTGGGGCACCTTGCCCCGTTTTTGGGGCGTTTGACCCCATTTTCGGGGTCCCTGACCCCATTTTTGGGGTCCCTCACCCCACTTTCAGGGTCCCTCACCCCATTTTTGGGATTGCTGACCTCATTTTTAGGATTCTTGACCTAATTTTTGGGATGCCTCACCCAATTTCTGGGATGCCTGACCCCATTTTTGGGATTCCTGACCCCATTTTCGGTGTCCCTGTCCCCATTTTTGGGGTCCCTGTCCCCATTTCCAGTGTCCCTGTCCCCATTTTCAGGGTCCCTGTCCCCATTTCCAGTGTCCCTGTCCCCATTTCCGGGGTCCCTGTCCCCATTTCCGGTGTCCCTTGTCCCCATTTCCGGTGTCCCTGTCCCCATTTTCGGTGTCTCTCACCCCATTTCCGGTGTCCCTGTCCCATTTCCGGGGTCCCTGTCCCCATTTTCGGGGTCCCTGTCCCCATTTCCGGCGTCCCTGTCCCCATTTTCGGGGTCCCTCACCCCATTTTCAGTGTCCCTGTCCCCATTTTCAGTGTCCCTGTCCCCATTTCCGGGGTCCCTGTCCCCATTTCCGGGGTCCCTGTCCCCATTTTCAGGGTCCCTGTCCCCATTTCCGGGGTCCCTGTCCCCATTTCCGGGGTCCCTGTCCCCATTTCCGGTGTCCCTGTCCCCATTTTCAGTGTCCCTGTCCCCATTTTCGGGGTCCCTGTCCCCATTTCCGGGGTCCCTGTCCCCATTTCCGGTGTCCCTGACCCCATTTTCGGGGTCCCTGTCCCCATTTTCGGGGTCCCTGTCCCCATTTCCAGGGCCCCTCACCCCATTTCCGGGGTCCCTGTCCCCATTTCCCGTGTCCCTCACCCCATTTCCGGTGTCCCTGTCCCCATTTCTGGGGTCCCTGTCCCCATTTCCGGTGTCCCTGTCCCCATTTCCGGGGTCCCTGTCCCCATTTCCAGTGTCCCTCACCCCATTTTCAGGCTCCCTCACCCCATTTCCGGGGTCCCTGTCCCCATTTCCGGGGTCCCTCACCCCATTTCCGGTGTCCCTCACCCCATTTCCGGGGTCCCTCACCCCATTTCCGGGGTCCCTGTCCCCATTTCCGATGTCCCTGTCCCCATTTCCGGGCCGTGTCCCCCCCAGATCAAGCGCTCAGCCCGGATGTGTGGCGAGTGTGAGGCGTGTCGCCGCCCCGAGGACTGCGGCCAGTGCGACTTCTGTCGCGACATGAAGAAATTCGGGGGCCCCAACAAGATCCGGCAGAAGTGTCGGCTGCGGCAGTGCCAGCTGCGGGCGCGGGTGAGAAGTGTCCCCAAAGTGTCCCCAGAGTGTCCCCACAGTGTCCCCAGAGTGTCCCCAAAGTGTCCCCAGTGTGTCCTTGGCCTGTGTTTGGAGTGTGTTTGGAGTGGCATGTGGCCTCAGGGTGGGGTGGCATTGGGGTGGCCTCAGTGTGTCCCCTCAAAGTGTCCCCAGTGTGTCTCCAGAGTGTCCTCAGTGTGTCCCCAAAGTGTCCCCAAAGTGTCCCCAGAGTGTCCTCAGTGTGTCCTCGGCATGTGTTTGGAGTGGAGGGTGGCCTCGGTGTGTCCCCAGTCTGTTCCCAAAGTGTCCCCAAAGTGTCCCCAGAGTGTCCCCAGCATGTCCTTGGCCTGTGTTTGGAGTGTGTTTGGAGTGGCATGTGGCCTCAGGGTGGGGGGGCATTGGGGTGGCCTCAGTGTGTTCCCTCAAAGTGTCCCCAAAGTGTCACCAAAGTGTCCCCAAAGTGTCCCCAGTGTGTCCTTGGCCTGTGTTTGGAGTGTGTTTGGAGTGGCGTGTGGCCTCAGGGTGGGGTGGCATTGGGGTGGCCTCGGTGTGTCCCCAAAGTGTCCCCAAAGTCTGTCCTCAGTGTCCCCAGCGTGTCCTTGGGCTGTGTTTGGAGTGGAGGGTGGCCTCGGTGTGTCCCCAGAGTGTCCCCAAAGTGTCCCCAGTGTGTCCCCAGAGTGTCCCCAGTGTGTCCTTGGCCTGTGTTTGGGGTGGCGTGTGGCCTCAGGGTGGGGTGGCATTGGGGTGGCCTCAGTGTGTCCCCTCAAAGTGTCCCCAGAGTGTCCCCAAAGTGTCCCCAGAGTGTCCCCAAAGTGTCACCAGTGTGTCCCCAGAGTGTCCCCAGAGTGTCCCCAGTGTGTCCTTGGCACATGTTTGGGGTGTGTTTGGGGTGGAGTGTGTCCTTCACGTGTGCCTGCAAGGGATGGGGGCATTGGGGTGGCCTCAGTGTGTTCCCAAAGTGTCACCAATGTGTCACCAGCATGTCCCCAGTGTGTCCTTGGCCTGTGTTTGGAGTGGGGTGTGGCCTCAGGGTGGGGGGGGCATTGGGGTGGCCTCAGTGTGTCCTGTCAAAGTGTCCCCAGTGTGTCTCCAAGGTGTCCCCAGAGTGTCCCCAGAGTGTCCCCAAGTGTCCCCAGAGTGTCCCCAGCATGTCCTTGGCACGTGTTTGGGGTGTGTTTGGAGTGGCGTGTGGCCTCAGGGTGGGGGGGCATTGGGGTGGCCTCAGTGTGTCCTGTCAAAGTGTCCCCAAAGTGTCACCAACATGTCTCCAAAGTGTCCCCAGTGTGTCCCCAATGTGTCCCCAATGTGTCCCCACCGTGTGTTTGGAGGGGAGCATGTCCTTCACGTGTGCCCACCACGGTTGGGGACATTGGGGTGGCCTCTGTGTGTCCCCAGCGTGTCCCCAGCGTGTCCCCAGTGTGGCTCTTTGTCGCTGTGTCCCTGTCCTGTGGCTCTGTCACCACCTCGTGTCCCTTTGTCACCTTGTCCTGGGTCCCTCTGTCACCGTGTCATGTTGCATCTCGTCCCCGTGTCCCTCTGTCACCCTGTCCCATGTCCCTCTGTCACCCTGTCCCGTGTCCCTCTGTCACCCTGTTCCGTGTCCCTGTGTCACCCTGTCCCATGTCCCTGTGTCACCCTGTCCCGTGTCCCTGTGTCACCCTGTCCTGTGTCCCTTTGTCACCGTGTCTCGTGTCGTGACGCATCATTTGTCACCGTTTCTGTTCTCATGTCTCTTTGTCACCCTGTCCCATGCCCCTGTGTCCCCGTGTCACCATGTCCCTGTGCCCCCGTGCTGCGTGTCCCTGTGTCACCATGTCTCACTGTATCCCCGTGTCCCCATGTCCCCATGTCCCATGTCCCTGCCGTGTCCCTGCCGTGTCCCCATGTCCCCATATCCCCCTGTCCCCATGTCTCTGTCTCCCCATGTCCCTGTGTCCCCATGTCCCCATGTCCCATGTCCCTGCCGTGTCCCTGATGTGTCCCCATGTCCCTGTGTCCCCTTGTCCCCGTGTCCCAGTGTCCCCATGTCCTGTGTCCCTGTGTCCCCTTGTCCCCGTGTCCCAGTGTCCCCATGTCCTGTGTCCCTGTGTCCCCGTGTCCCCATGTCCCATGTCCCCATGTCTCTGTCTCCTCATGTCCCCATGTCCCCGTGTCCCTGCCGTGTCCCTGACACGTCCCTGACATGTCCCCATGTCCTGTGTCCCCATGTCCCTGTGTCCCTGTGTCCCCGTGTCCCTGCCGTGTCCCTGCCGTGTCCCCATGTCCCCGTGTCCCCATGTCCCTGCCGTGTCCCTGACGTGTCCCTGACGTGTCCCCATGTCCCCACAGGAGTCCTACAAGTACTTCCCCACCTCGGTGAGTGCTGGGGGGCCCTGGGGGAGGGGCGGGAGGGGGAGGGGCGGGACCCCAGACCCACCTTGGCCCCCTGAGAGGGGCGTGGGGGAGGGGCCAGGCCTGTGGGCGGGGGGAGGGGCACCCCAAAATCCCCCCGCCCTGGGGGTGAGGGGGGAGGGGAGGTGCCCAGGAAGGTGCTGACCCCTCCCCAATTGGTGAAAAGGGGATCCTGGGGGGTCCCAAAGGTGCCAGGGGGGATCCCAGGGGGTCCCAGGGGTGCCAAGGAGGATCCTGGGGGTGCCAGGGGGGTGCCAAGGGGGATCCTGGGGGGTCCCAAAGGTGCCAGGGGGGATCCCAGGGGGTCCCTGGCCATGCTGACCCCACCCCAGCTTGGGTGGGGCCATGAGGGGGAGCACAGAGAGGGTCCCATGGTGCCATGGGGGGTCCCAGGGTGCCACTGGGGGGTCCCTGGGGTGCCTTGAGTGTCCTGGGGTGTCATTAGGGGGTCCCGGGGTGTTATTGGGGTGTCCCAAGGGTGCCTTAGGGGTCCTAGGGTGCCTTGGGGGTCCCAGGGCGTCACTGGAGGAGTCCCTGGGGTGCCTTGGGGGGTCCCAGGGTGTCACTGGGGGGGTCCTGGGGTGTCACTGGGGGGGTCCTGAGGTGCCATGGGGGGGTCCCAAGGGTCTCAGGGTGTCATTGGGGGTCCCACAGCTGCCATAGGGGTGTTCCCAGGGTGTCATTCGGGGGTCCCAGGGTGTCACCGGGGGGGTCCCATGGGTGTCACTGGGGGTCCCAGGGTGTCATTCGGGGGTCCCAGGGCACCATGAGGGGGTCCCAGGGGTGCCAGGGAGTGTCCCAGGGGGGTCCTGGGGTGCCGTGGGGGGGTCCCGAGGGTCTCAGGGTGTCATTTGGAGCTCTCAGGGTGTCATTGGGGGTCCCACAGCTGCCATGGGGGGACTTCCCAGGGTGTCATTTGGGGGTCCCATGGGTGTCACTGGGGGTCCCAGGGTGCCATGAGAGGGTCCCAGGGGTGCCAGGGGGTGTCACTGGGGGGGTCTCGAGGGTCTCAAGGTGTCATTGAGGGTCCCAGAGCTACCATGAGGGGGGTTCCCAGGGTGTCATTCGGGGGTCCCATGGGTGTCAGTGGGGGGTGACATTCCCAGGGTGCCATGAGGGGGTCCAGGGGTGCCAGTGAGTGTCCCAGGGGGGTCCTGGGGTGCCGTGGGGGGGTCTCGAGGGTCTCAAGGTGTCATTGAGGGTCCCACAGCTGCCATGGGGGTGTTCCCAGGGTGTCATTCGGGGGTCCCAGGGCGCCATGAGGGGGTCCCAGGGGTGCCAGTGAGTGTCCCAGGGGGGTCCTGGGGTGCCATGGGGGGGTCTCAAGGGTCTCAAGGTGTCATTGGGGGTCCCACAGCTGCCATGGGGGGGGTTCCCAGGGTGTCATTCGGGGGTCCCATGGGTGTCACTGGGGGGTGACATTCCCAGGGTGCCATGAGGGGGTCCCAGGGGTGCCAGTGAGTGTCCCAGGGGGGTCCTGGGGTGCCATGGGGGGGTCCCAAGGGTCTCAGGGTGTCATTGAGGGTCCCACAGCTGCCATGGGGGCGGTTCCCAGGGTGTCATTCGGGGGTCCCAGGGTGTCACCGGGGGGGTCCCATGGGTGTCACTGGGGGTCCCAGGGTGTCATTCGGCGGTCCCATGGGTGTCACTGGGGGTCCCAGGGTGCCATGAGGGGGTCCCAGGGGTGCCAGGGGGTGTCACTGGGGGGGTCTCGAGGGTCTCAAGGTGTCATTGGGGGTCCCTCAGCTGCCATAGGGGGGGTTCCCAGGGTGTCATTCGGGGTTCCCATGGGTGTCACCGGGGAGGGGTCCCATGGGTGCCACGGTGGTGGGGGGCTCCCGGGGGGGTCCCTGGCGCTGCTGACCCCCCCCCAGCTGGCGCGGGGGCGCGAGGGGGACCTGGAGCTGCTGAAGGCGCAGCTGGGGGGGCCGGGGCCCCCCGAGAGCCTCTCGGATGAGGAGCTGCCCCTCGACCCCCGGCTCTACCAGGAGCTCTGCGCCGGCGCCTTCGACGAGCACGGCCTGGTGAGCCCCCCGAAGGGACACGGGGAACCCCAAAAGGGACATGGGGACCCCGAAAAGGGACATGGGGACCCCAAAAACGGCCCCAGGACACCCAAAAACTGCCCCAGGACCCCCCAAAACGGCCCCGGGACCCCAAAAAGGAACATGGGAACCCCAAAAACGGCCCTGGGACCCCCCCAAAGGGACACGGGGACCCCCAAAAGGGACATGGGGACCCCGAAAAGGGGCACGGGGACCCCGAAAGGGACATGGGACACCCCAAAAATGGCCCCGGGACCCCCAAAAATGGCCTCGGGACCCCCCAAAGGGACACGGGGACCCCGAAAAGGGACACGGGACACCCAAAAATGGCCCCGGGACCCCAAAAAGGGACATGGGAAGCCCAAAAATGGCCCCGGGACACCCAAAATCGGCCCCGGGACCCCCCCAAAGGGACACGGGGACCCCAAAAGGGGCACGGGGACCCCCCAAAGGGACATGGGACCCCCAAAAATGGCCCCGGGACCCCCAAAAATGGCCCCGGGACCCCAAAAAGGGACATGGGAACCCAAAAATGGCCCCGGGACACCCAAAAACGGCCCCAGGACCCCCAAAAACGACCCCGGGACCCCCCCAAAGGGACACGGGGACCCCAAAAACTGCCCTGGGACCCCCCAGAGCTGCACCAGAACCCCAAAAACGTGCCCCAGGACCCTCAAATACTGTCTTGGGACCCCCAAAACTGCCCCGAGACCCCCAAAAACTGCCCTGGGACCCCCCAAAGTGCATGGGAACCCCAGAAACTGCCCCGAGACCCCCAAAACTGCCCCAGGACACCGAAACTGTCCCCTGGGACCCCCAAAACTGTCCCCTGGGACCCCCAAAATTGTCCCCTGGGACCTCCAAAGTGACCCCTGGGTGTCAGGGCCTGGTTCTGTGCGTCCAGGTGAGCTTCAGGTGTGTCAGGGCAGCGTGTCCCCAAATGTCCCCAAGCGTGTCCTGGTGTGTCAGGACATGTCACCCCAGATGTCTCCACACCTGGCCGTGCCCTGAGGTGGTGTCCCCAAATGTCCCCAAGCGTGTCCTGGCATGTCCCCACACCTGGCCATGCCCCGAGTCACCTCAGGCCACGTTGTCCCCATGTGTCCCTTCATGGGCCACCCTCTGAGGCACATCCAGGGTGTCACCCTGAGTGTCCCCATGTGTCCCTGATGTGTCCGTGACGTGTCCCCAAGTGTCCCCAATGTGTCCCCATGTGTCCCTCCATGTGTCCCTTCATGGGCCACCCTCTGAGGCACATCCAGGGTGTCACCCTGAGTGTCCCCATGTGTCCCTGATGTGTCCCTGACGTGTCCCCAAGTGTCCCCAATGTGTCCTGTGTCCCTTCATGGGTCACCCTCTGAGGCACATTGTGGGTGTCACCCTGATGTGTCCCCAACATGTCCCTGACGTGTCCCCACATGTCACCAACATGTCCCTTCATGGGCCACACCCTGAGGCACATCGGGAATGTCCCTGATGTGTCCCTGGCGTGTCCCCACGTGTCCTGGACGTGTCCCCAATGTGTCCCTTTATGGGCTACACCCTGAGGCACATCGGGAATGTCCTTTATGTGTCCCCACGTGTCCCTGACGTGTCCCCATCATGTCCCAACATGTCCGTGACGTGTCCCCTCATGTTATGACATGTCCCCAATGTGTCACAACACGTACCTGACACGTCCCCAGCGTGTCCCCGCATGTCCCCACACGTGCTGATGTGTCCCCAACATGTCCCAACACATCACCACATGTCCCTGACATGTCCCCAACATGCCCCCACATGTCCCCACACGCTCTGATGTGTCCCCAACACGTCTCAACACGTCCCTGACATGTCCCCGTGTGTCCCCGACGTGTCCCTGACATGTCCCCAATGTGTCCCCGCATGTCCCCACATATTGTGATGTGTCCCCAACATGTCCCCGCGTGTCCCCGACGTGTCCCCGCGTGTCCCCGGCAGCCGTGGCTCAGTGACGCCGAGGACGCGCCGTTCCTGGACCCGGTGCTGCGCAAACGCGCCGTCAAGGTCAAACACGTCAAACGCCGTGACAAGAAATCCGACAAGAAGGTGGGGGGGGCACTGGGAGGGACTGGGAGGAACTGGGAGGGACTGGGAGGGACTGGGAGGGACTGGGAGGGACTGGGAGGGTCCAGGGGCTACTGAGAAGGCCACTGGGAGCTACTGGGAGAGGCACTGGGAGCTACTGGGAGGGGCACTGGGAGGAACTGGGAGTTACTGGGAGGCACTGGGAGGCACTGGGAGCTACTGGGAAGCACTGGGAGCTGCTGGGAGCTACTGGGAGGGCCACTGGGAGCTACTGGACGTTACTGGGAGGCCGCAGGAGTTGCTGAGAGAGCTACTGGGAGTCACTGGGAAGCTCCAGGGGGTTACTGGGAGGGCTCTGGGTGGTTACTGGTGGATTACTGGGAGGCTCCAGGGGTCACTGGGAGGGCCACTGGGATCTGCTGGGGGTTACTGGGAGGTTACTGGTGGTGACTGGAGGTCACTGGTGCAGAAGGAGGAGTGGTGAAATGGGCACTGGTAGTTACTGGGTAGTTACTGTGTGGTTACTGGGGGATTACTGGGATGTAACTGGTCCTAACTGGAGGTTACTGGTGCAGAAAGAGGAGTGCTACAAGCGGCACCAGCGCAGGGTGGTTACTGGGTGGTTACTGGTCTATGGGTGGCGATTGCTGGGGTGTCACTGTGCGGTTACTGGGATGTCACTGTGGGGTTACTGGGATGTAACTGGGAGGTTACTGGTGCTAACTGGTCTCCCCGGCGCAGAAGGAGGAGCACTACAAGCGACACCAGCGCAGGGTTCTTATTGGGTGGTTACTGGGTGGTTACTGGTCTATGAGTGGCAGTTCCTGGGGTGTCACTGTGTGTTTACTGGGATGTCACTGTGTGGTTACTGGGATCTAACTGGGATGTAACTGGGATGTAACTGGTCCTAACTGGTCTCCCCGGCGCAGAAGGAGGAGCGCTACAAGCGGCACCGGCAGCGGGCGTGGCACTGGGTGGTTACTGGTCTATGAGTGATGGTTACTGGGATCTAACTGGGATGTAACTGGGAGGTTACTGGTCCTAACTGGAGGTTACTGGCGCAGAAGGAGGAGCGCTACAAGCGGCACCGGCAGCGGGCACGGCACTGGGTGGTTACTGGTCTATGAGTGATGGTTACTGGGATGTTACTGTGTGGTTACTGGGATCTAACTGGGATGTAACTGGGATGTAACTGGGATGTAACTGGTCCTAACTGGAGGTTACTGGTGCAGAAGGAGGAGCGCTACAAGCGGCACCGGCAGCGGGCGCGGCACCGCGAGCGCCGTGGGCACCCCGAGCGCGCCGACGCGCGGGACCCCGCGGGGCTGGGCCAGTGCCTGGGCCCCGGCTGCACCCGCCCCGCGCGGCCGCCCTCCAAGTACTGCAGCGAGGCCTGCGGCATCAAACTGGCTGCCAAGTGAGTGTGCCGCACCGGTGCGGACCGGTACGGACCGGGATGGACTGGGATGGACTGGGATGGACTGGTATGGACCGGTACGGACCGGTACGGACCGGGATGGGGCGGGGCGGGCTGGTGTGGACTGGTGTGGACTGGTATGGACTGGGATGGGGCGGGGCGGGCTGGTGTGGACTGGGATGGACTGGGATGGACTGGGATGGGCCGGGGCGGGCTGGTGTGGACTGGTATGGACTGGTATGGACTGGGATGGGGCGGGGCGGGCTGGTGTGGACTGGTATGGACTGGTGTGGACTGGTGTGGACTGGGATGGGGCGGGGCGGGCTGGTGTGGACTGGTGTGGGCTGGTGTGGACTGGTATGGACTGGTATGGACTGGCATAGACTGGTATGGGGTGGGGCAGGCTGGTGTGGACTGGTATGGGCTGGTATAGACTAGTACAACCTGGTATAGACTGGTATGGACCGGGATGGGGCGGGGCGGGCTGGTGCAGGCTGGTATGGGCTGGTATAGACTGGTACAGACAAGTACAGACAGGTATAGACTGGTATGGACTGGTATAGACTGGTATGGACTGGTACAGACAGGTATAGACTGGTATGGGTTGGTATGTGCTGGTATAGACTGGTATAGATTGGTGTGGGCTGGTATAGACTGGTACGGACTGGTATAGAGTGGTATGAGCTGGTATGGACTGGTATGGACTGGTGTAGACTGGTACACACAGGTATAGACTGGTACAGAGTGGTATAGACTGGTACGGGCTGGTATAGACTGGTATGTGCTGGTAGAGACTGGTATGGGCTGGTATGGACTGGAACGGACAGGTATAGACTGGTATGGACTGGTATGGGCTGGTATAGACTGGTATAGATTGGTATGGGCTGGTATGGACTGGTACAGACAGGTATAGACTGGTGTGGACTGGTATGTGCTGGTATAGACTGGTATGGGCTGGTATAGACTGGTATGGGCTGGTATAGACTGGTACGGACTGGTACAGACAGGTATAGACTGGTATGGACTGGTATGGACTGGTATGTGCTGGTATAGACTGGTATGGGTTGGTATAGACTGGTATGTGCTGGGATAGACTGGTACAGACAGGTATAGACTGGTGCAGACTGGTATAGACTGCTACGGGCTGGTGTAGATGGTACAGACCGGTATAGACTGGTATGGGCTGGTGTAGACTGGTATGGACTGGTACAGACAGGTACAGACCAGTATAAATTGGTACAGACCAGTATAAACCAGTACAGATCAGTACAGACTGGTATAAACCAGTACAGACCAGTACAGGCTGGTGTAAACCAGTACGGACTGGTACAGACCAGTGTACACCAGTTACATGCACAGATCCTGTCACAGCAGATCCCAGGGATCCCGGAGCCCAAATTAACCCTTTCCTGCCCTTGACCCCAGCCGGATCTACGAGATCCCAGAAGCCAAATTAACCCTTTCTTTCCCACCGACCCCAGCCGGATCTGTGACATCTTAGAACCCAAATTAACCCTTTAACTGCCCTTGACCCCAGCTGGATCTACAAGATCCCAGAAGCCAAATTAACCCTTTCCTGCCCTTGACCCCAGCCGGATCTATGACATCTTAGAGCCCAAATTAACCCTTTCTTTCCCGCCGACCCCAGCCAGATCTGTGACATCCTGGAACCCAAATTAACCCTTTAACTGCCCTTGACCCCAGCTGCATCTATGACATCCTGGAACCCAAATTAACCCTTTCCCTTCCGCTGACCCCAGCCAGATCTATGACATCCTGCAGCCACTATTAACCCTTTAACTGCCCTTGACCCCAGCTGCATCTATGACATCCTGGAGCCCAAATTAACCCTTTAACTGCCCTTGACCCCAGCCAGATCTATGACATCCTGGAACCCAAATTAACCCTTTCCCTCCTGCCAACCCCAGCTGGATCTACGAGATCCTGCAGCCACCATTAACCCTTTCCTGCCCTTGACCCCAGCTGGATCTACAAGATCCCAGAAGCCAAATTAACCCTTTAATTGCCCTTGACCCCAGCCGGATCTACGAGATCCTGCCGCAGCGCATCCAGCAGTGGCAGCAGAGCCCGTGCGTGGCCGAGGAGCACGGCAAGCGGCTGCTGGAGCGCATCCGGCGCGAGCAGCACCAGGCGCGGCTGCGGCTGCAGGAGATGGAGAGGCGCTTCCACGAGCTCGAGGGGCTCATCGCCCGCGCCAAGGGCCACCCGCCGCGCGAGGACGAGGAGGTGGGGACCCTCCCCGGGGGGATGAGGGGACGACAAAAATGGTTTGGGTTTTGTTTTTTTCGCCTCGGTTTGGGTCGCTTTTGAGACTTCTCTGTTCTGATGAGGGTGCCTGGGTATTCACATGTAGCTCCTGGAGGATCTGAGGGTGTCCCCAGTCCCTGGGTGTCCCCTGACCCCACTGTCCCCCACCAATCTCTGGATGTCCCCTGACCCCATTGTCCCCCCAGTCCCTGAGTGTCCCTGGGTGTCCCCTGACCCTGGGTGTCCCCTGACCCCGCTGTCCCCCCAGAGCACGGAGGGGGACAGTGAGGACACGGACCTGCAGATCTTCTGCGTGTCCTGTGGCCACCCCATCAACCCCAAGGTGGCCCTGAGGCACATGGAGCGCTGCTACGCCAAGGTGAGCCCCGGGGGGTTTGGGGGGGTCTGGGGGCACCTCTGGGCCCCCCGTGGGTCACTGGGGTCTGTGGGGTCACCCAGGGGTCTGTGGGGTCGTCTGTGGAGTCTCTGGGGTCATCTCTGGGGTCTGTGGGGTCATCCGTGGGGTCTGTGGGGTCATCTGTGGGGGTCTCTGGGGTCATCCAGGAGGTCTATGGGATCGTCCCTGGGGTCTGTGGGATTGTCCACAGGGTCTGTGGGATCATCTCTGGGGTCTGTGGGATCATCTGTGGGGTCATCCTTGGGGTCTCTGGGGTCTCTGGGCTCATCCCTGGGGTCTGTGGGGTCATCCCTGGGGTCTGTGGGGTCATCTCTGGGGTCTGTGGGATCATCTGTGGGGTCTCCGGGGTCTCTGGGCTCATCCCTGGAGTCTGTGGGCCCTGGTGGGGCTGTGGGGTCATCTGTGGGGGTCTGTGGGGTCTCTGGGGTCTGTGGGATCATCCCTGGGGTCTGTGGGATCATCTGTGGGGTCCCTGGGGTCTGTGGGCTCATCTCTGGGGTCCGTGGGCCCTGGTGGGGCTGTGGGGTCATCCCTGGGGTCTCTGGGATCATCTGTGGGGTCTCTGGGGTCTGTGGGGACCTGCTGGGAGCTCTGTAGGGGCACGGGGGCCCATGGGGACCCCATGGGGGGGCTCTATAGGGGCTGGGGGACCCTCTGGGGGTCCATAGGGCCCAGGGGGGGGGCGGTTCAGGGGTCCCATCCCTGCCCCCTTCTGACCCCCCACCCCATTGCAGTACGAGAGCCAAACGTCCTTCGGGTCCATGTACCCCACCCGCATCGAGGGGTGAGTGGGGAGGGGGCACCCAGGGGTGCTGTCCGGGGTGGAGGGGGGTCCCAGCCCCCTAAATCCTCCTGGAAACAAGGGGGGAGCACCCAAGGGTGGGTTTTTGGGGTGGGGGAAGCACCCAGGGTGGCACTTTTGGGACAAGGGGAATGTCCCACCCCCATAAACACTCCTGGGAAGGTGAGGGGAGCACCCAGGGGTGGGTTTTTGGGGTGGGGGGAGCACCCAGGGTGGCACTCTGGGGACAAGGAGGGTGTCCCACCCCCTTAAACCCTCCTGGAAAGCGGGGGGAGCACCCAGGGGTGGGTTTTTGGGGTGGGGGGAGCACCTAGGGTGGCACTTTGGGGACAAGGAGGGTGTCCCACCCCCTTAAACCCTCCTGGGAAGATGAAGGGAGCACCCAAGGGTGTCACCCTGGGGGCAGTTTGAGGTGAGTGGGGGGAAGTTGTGGCATTTTGGGGTGGGGGAGTCCCTGTTCCTCCTGTCACCCCCCACCCAGGACCCCCCTCGTGTCCCCCCCAGGGCCACCCGGCTGTTCTGTGACGTTTACAACCCCCAGAGCAAAACCTACTGCAAGAGGCTGCAGGTGCTGTGCCCGGAGCACTCCCGGGACCCCAAGGTGGGCACGGGGGGACACCCAGGACACTCCCGGGACCCCAGGGTGGGCACGGGGGGCGTGGGGGGACACCCAGGACACTCCTGGGACCCCAAGGTGGGCACGGGGGCGTGGGGGGACACCCAGGACACTCCTGAGGGTCCCCAAGGTGGGCACGGGGGGCGTCGGGGGACACCCAGGACACTCCTGGGACCCCAGGGTGGGCACGGGGTGGGGACAGGACAGGGACAGTGCCCAGGGACACTCCAGGGGTTTTGGGGCTCAGGGACAATGCCCAGGGACACTCCTGAGGGACCCCAGGGTGGGGACAGGACAGGGACAGTGCCCAGGACACTCCTGGGACCCCAAGATGGACATGGGGGGTTCTGAGGGGTCAGGGACAGTGCCCAGGACACTCCCAGCACCCCAGGGTGGGGACAGGACAGGGACAGTGCCCAGGACAGTCCTGGGGACCCCAGGGTGGACACAGGGTGGGGACAATGCCCAGGACACTCCCAGCACCCCAGGGTGGGCACAGGCGTGTCCGGGGGGCTCTGGGTGACCCGTGGCCCCCCCAGGTGCCCGCGGACGAGGTGTGTGGCTGCCCGCTGGTGCGTGACGTCTTCGAGCTGACCGGGGACTTCTGCCGTGTCCCCAAGCGCAAGTGCCACCGTCACTACTGCTGGGAGAAGCTGCGCCGCGCCGAGGTGGACCTGGAGCGCGTCCGTGTGGTGGGTGGCAGTGCCCAGAATGTCCCCAAATTGTCCCCAAATTGTCCCCAGACTGTCCCCAGAACTGTCCCCAGACTGTCCCCAAATCTGTCCCCAGACTGTCCCCAGACTGTCTCCAGACTGTCCCCAAATTGTCCCCAGAACTGTCCCCAGATTGTCCCCAAACTTGTCTCCAGACTGTCCCCAGACTGTCCCCAAAACTGTCCCCAGACTTGTCCCCAAAACTGTCCCCAGACTGTCCCCAAATCTGTTCCCAGACTGTCCTCAGACTGTCCCCAGACTGTCCCCCAAACTGTTCCCAGAGTGTCCCCAAACTGTCCCCAGACTGCTCCCAAAACTGTCCCCAAACTTGTCCCCAGACTGTCCCCAGACTGTCCACAAACTGTTCCCAGAGTGTCCCCAAACTTGTCCTCAGACTGTCCCCAAAACTGTCCCCAGACTATCTCCAGACTGACCCTAAACTTGTCCCCAAAAATATCTCCAGACTGTCCCCAAAACTGTCCCCATTGGTGTCACTGTGTCACCAAGTGTGTTCCCCAAAAGCGTTCCCGCAGTCTGGGGTGGCTCCAGGGATGTCCCCAAGGGTGTCCCCGTGTCCCCAAGGCTCTCCCCATGTCCCTGCTGATGTCCTTCATGATGTCCCCAAGTTCCCAAGGCTGTCCTTGTGTCCCCAAGGCTGTCCCTGTGTCCCTGCTGATGTCCTTCATTATGCCCTCGTGTCCCCAAGGCTGTCCCTGTGTCCCCACGCTGTCCCCACGCTGTCCCCACCCTGTCCCTGTCCCTGTCCCTGTCCCCACGCTGTCCCTGTCCCCACATGTCCCTGTCCCCACGCTGTCCCTGTCCCCACACTGTCCCTGTCCCCGCAGTGGTACAAGCTGGACGAGCTCTTCGAGCAGGACACTGTCCCTGTCCCCACACTGTCCCCACACTGTCCCTGTCCCCACACTGTCCCCACACTGTCCCTGTCCCTGTCCCCATGCTGTCCCTGTCCCCACACTGTCCCTGTCCCCACATGTCCCTGTCCCCACACTGTCCCTGTCCCCACACTGTCCCCACACTGTCCCCACCCTGTCCCTGTCCCTGTCCCTGTCCCCACGCTGTCCCTGTCCCCACGCTGTCCCTGTCCCCACATGTCCCTGTCCCCACACTGTCCCTGTCCCCACACTGTCCCCACGCTGTCCCTGTCCCTGTCCCCATGCTGTCCCTGTCCCCACACTGTCCCCACACTGTCCCCACACTGTCCCTGTCCCTGTCCCCACAGTGGTACAAGCTGGACGAGCTCTTCGAGCAGGACACTGTCCCTGTCCCCACACTGTCACTGTCCCCACACTGTCCCTGTCCCCACACTGTCCCCACACTGTCCCCACATGTCCCTGTCCCTGTCCCCACACTGTCCCTGTCCCTGTCCCTGTCCCCACGCTGTCCCCACGCTGTCCCTGTCCCCACACTGTCGCTGTCCCTGTCCCCGCAGTGGTACAAGCTGGACGAGCTCTTCGAGCAGGAGCGCAATGTCCGCGCCGCCATGACCAACCGCGCGGGTCTCCTGGCGCTGATGCTGCACCAAACCATCCAGCACGACCCTCTGACCACTGACCTGCGCTCCGACCGCTGAGCAGCACCCAAGGGACCCCCCAAAACCCCCCCGGACCCCTCCCCCCACAGCCCCGTGCCTCCCCCTCCCCCAGCCCCACAATAAATCGGGTATGGAGAAAAGGAGTCTGGGGGTGTCCGAGGGGTTTGTGGGGTTCCTGCGATATCAGGGGGGTCCTGGGGGGGTTTTGGGGGGCTCCTGGGGGTTCTGGGGGGGGGAAACGGGGTATTGAGGGGTCTCTGGTGGTGTTGGGGGCTCCTGGTGGATTTTGGGGGGCTCCTGGGGGGGTTTTGGGGGGCTCCTGATGGGTTTTGGGGGCTCCTGGGGGGTTTTTGGGGGGCTCCTGGGGGTTCTGGGGGGGGAAATGGGGTATTGAGGGGTCTCTGGTGGTGTTGGGGGCTCCTGGGGGGTTTTGGGGGGTTCTGGGGGGGGGGGAAATGGGGTATTGAGGGGTCTCTAGTGGTTTTGGGGGGCTCCTGGGGGGGTTTTGGGGGCTCCTGGGGGGTTTTGGGGGGCTCCTGGGAGGTTTTTGGGGGGTTTTGGGGGGCTCCTGGGGGTTCTGGGTGGGGGAAAATGGGGTATTGAGGGGTCTCTGGTGGTGTTGGGGGCTCCTGGGGGGTTTTGGGGGGCTCCTGGGGGGTTTTGGGGGGCTCCTGGGATATCAGAGGGGCTCCTGGGGGGGTTTTGGGGGCTCCTGGGGGGGTTTTGGGGGGCTCCTGGGGGGGTTTGGGGGGGGCTCCTGGGGGTTCTGGGTGGGGGGAAATGGGGTATTGAGGGGTTTCTGATGGTGTTGGGGGGTCCTGGGGGGTTTGGGGGCTCCTGGGGGGGTTTTGGGGGGTCCTGGGGGGGTTTTGGGGGCTCCTGGGGGGGTTTTGGGAGCTCCTGGGGGGGTTTTGGGGGTGTTTTGGGGGCTCCTGGGGGGTTTTGGGGGGCTCCTGGGGGGGTTTTGGGGGCTCCTGGGGGGGTTTTGGGGGCTCCTGGGGGTTCTGGGGGGGAAAACGGGGTATTGAGGGGTCTCTGGTGGTGTTGGGGGGTCCTTTGGGGGGAGAAATGGGGGCAGCATCTGTGAGGGCATTGAGGGGTCCCTGGCGATTTTGGGGAGGGAAATGGGGGCAGCAACTTTGGGGGTACTGGAGGATCCCTGGCGATTTTGGGGGGCTCCTGGGGGGGAAAAATGGGGGCAGCAACTTTAAAGGGGCTTGAGGGGTCCCTGGCAGTTTTGGGGAGATGAATTGGGGAGGAAATGGGGGCAGCATCCATGGGGGAATTAAAGGGGTCTCTGGCAGTTTTTTGGGGGGTCTTTTTGGGGGCTCCTGGTGGTAGGAAAATGAGAGCAGAATCCATGGGGGAATTAAAGGGGGTCCCTGGCAGTTTTGGGGGGGTCCTGGGGGAGGAAATGGAGGCAGCATCCATGGGGGAATTAAAGGGGTCCCTGGCAGTTTTGGGGAGCTTCTGGTGGTAGGAAAATGGGAGCAGAATCCATGGGGGATTGAGGGGCCCCTGGCAGTTTTGGGGGGTCTTTTGGGGGGTTCCTGGTGGTAGGAAAATGGGAGCAGAATCCATGGGGGAATTAAAGGGGGTCCCTGGCAGTTTTTGGGGGCTCCTGGTGGTAGGAAAATGGGAGCAACATCCATGGGGGAATTAAAGGGGGTCCCTGGCAGTTTTTGGGGTGTCCTGGGCAGGGATGAAGGTTCTCAATGGGGCCGAAGCGGCGCTCTGCTCTCATTAGCATAACCACGCCCACACGCCGCCTTCATTAACATAACCCCGCTTTTCCGCGTCACGTGCCGCCGCCGTCACGTGCTCCCCTATCGCCCCGCCCCTTCCCTGACTTTACCTTATCCCATTGGTCAACGCCGCATCACGTGACGCACAATCCCCGCCCGCTCTCCCCGCTCTTCCCGCCCGGCGTTTCCGCTTCCGGCGCTTTGCCCCGCCCTTTCCGCCCCCTGCGGCCTCGCGGCGTCGCCGGAGGAAGAGGAGGAGGAAGAGGAGGAGGAAGAGGAAGAGCTGCGCCACAGGCGGGGGCGGATGGGAACGGTGAGGGGCTGCCGGAGGGGAGCTGCGGGACCGCAGCGGGACGGAACCGAGCCGGGGAGACTCGGCCCGGGAGGGAAACGGCGGCGCGGGAGGAGGGCGAGGAGCGGGTTTGTGAGGGGGAAAGAGGCGTGAGGAAGGCGGCGGCGAGGGGGAGGGGGAGTTTTGGGGTTGTTTTTTTGAGGGGAAGGGGCAGTTTGTGAGGGGAAAAGGGGATTTTTGGGGCAGTTTGTGAGGGGGAAAGGGGATTTGGGGGCAGTTTGTGAGGGGAAAAGGGGATTTAGGGGTAGTTTGTGAGGGGAAAAAGGGATTTTTGGGGCAGTTTGTGAGGAGAAAAGGGGATTTGGGAGCAGTTTGTGAGGGGGGAAAAGGGATTTGAGGGCAGTTTGTGGGGGGAAAAGGGGATTTGGGAGCAGTTTGTAAGGAGAAAAGGGGATTTTTGGGAGCGGTTTGTGAGGAGAAAAGGGGATTTGGGGGCAGTTTGTGAGGGGAAAAGGGGATTTGGGGGCGGTTTGTGAGGGGGAAAAGGGGATTTAGGGGCAGTTTGTGAGGGGGAAAAGGGATTTTAGGGGCAGTTTGTGAGGAGAAAAGGGGATTTTAGGGGCAGTTTGTGAGGGGAAAAGGGGATTTAGGGGCAGTTTGTGAGGTGATAAAGGGATTTAGGGGCAGTTTGTGAGGGGAAAAGGGGATTTGGGGGCAGTTTGTGAGGAGAAAAAGGATTTAGGGGCAGTTTGTGAGGGGAAAAGGGGATTTTAGGGGCAGTTTGTGAGGGGAAAAAGGGGATTTTTGGGGCAGTTTGCGAGGGGAAAAGGGGATTTTTGGGAGCAGTTTGTGAGGGAGAAAAAGAATTTTGGGGTTATTTATGAGGAGAAGGCGCAGTTTTGGGGTTATACATGAAGAGAAGGGGCAATTTTAGGATTGTTTGTGAAGAGAAGGAGCACTTTAACTCTTATTTGCGAGGGGGAAGGCGCAGCTTTGAGGTTATTTATGAGGAGAAGGAGCACTTTAAAGGTTATTTGTGAGGAGAAAAAGGCGCTTTTGGGGTTATTTTTTTGGGGGTTATTTTTGGGGGGGTTATTTCTGAAGCCAACCTGCCTCTTGAGGAGAATTTGGGGGGTCCGATGAGAACTTTTGGGGGGTGTCCATGCGGTGGGGGAGGGGGAGGGGCGATCTTAGAGCTGTGTTTGTGTGGGGGAGGGGCCCTCAGGGTGGGGGGAGGGGCGGCTGAGGGGGTCACGTGGGCGGGGCCGCGTGTTTTTTTTTTTTCTCGTAGAGTTTTTATTATATTTTTTTGCCGATCCTGACCCTTCTCGCTGCCCCCTTTTTGGGGGTCTCAGTCCCCCCGCAGGATGGCCGAGGGCTGGGCCGAGTGCCCGGCGTTGGGTCCGGGTTGGCAACGCCGCGAAGCTTTTCGGAAATCCGGAGCCACCAGCGGCCGAAGCGACACCTACTACAGGAGGTGCCTCTTCCCTGACCCTTCAAACAAAAACCACCAAAACATCCCTCACAGCGCCGGCTCTGCCCTTTTCCCCCCCCTCCTCTCATCCTAAACCTCATCCCCGCAGCCCCCAGGGGTGTTTTTGGGGGGATTTCAGAGCCCCTCATTCGTCTCCCTCATCCCACTTCACTGCTTCTTTCCTCACGTATTTTTGGTCCTCTCAGGTTTTTTTTTCTGGCTGTTTTGGGGTTCGAGGAGGGGTTTTTTTTTTGAGGTTATAGGGGGAGTTTTTGGGGTCTCTTGAGCTTGGTTTGGTTTCACCCGTGTTGCATTTTCCCCCTGTTTTCTTTTGGTGTTTTGGGGGTTCTCCCAGGGTCAGCGACTCCCCTGGGAATTTGGGTCTCTTTTCCTGGCTTTTGGGTCCTTTTCCCGGGATTTTGGGTCTCTTTCTCTGGGTTTTGGGTCCCTTTTCTTGGGTTTTGGGTCCCTTTCTCAGGGTTTTGGGTCCCTTTTCCTGGCTTTTGGGTCCCTTTCCCTGGGTTTTGGGTCCCTTTTCTTGGGTTTTGGGTCCTTTTTCTTGGGTTTTGGGTCTCTTTTCCTGGCTTTTGGGTCCCTTTTCTTGGGTTTTGGGTCCCTTTCTCAGGATTTTGGGTCCCTTTCCCTGGGTTTTGGGTCCCTTTTCCCTGGGTTTTGGGTCCTTTTCCCTGGGTTTTGGGTCCCTTTTCTTGGGTTTTGGGTCCTTTTTCCTGGGTTTTGGGTCCCTTTCCCTGGGACTTTTGTGCCCCCCTCCTCTTTTGGGTCACCCTGGAATTTTTTGGCCCTCCTCCCCGAGGTTTTGGGGGCTCTTTTCTGGAGTTTTTGGGGTCTCTTTCCAAGGGTTTTTGGGTCCCTTCCCTAGGATTTTTAGGCCCGTCCTCCCTGGGGTTTTGGGGTCCCTTTTCCCAAGATTTTGAGCTCCCTTTCCCGGGATTTTTGGGCTGCTTTTCCCGGCGTTTTGGGGCTCCTTTTCCTGGGATTTTTGGGCTCCTTTTCCCGGGATTTTTGGGCTCCTTTTCCTGGGATTTTTGGGCTCCCTTTCCCGGCATTTTTGGTCTCCCATTCCCGGGATTTTCGAGCTCCTTTTCCCGGGATTTCTGGGCTCCTTCTCCTGGGATTTTCGGGCTCCTTTTCCCGGGATTTCTGATCTCCTTTCCCGGGATTTTTGGGCTCCTTTCCCCGGCTTTTTGGTCTCCTTTCCCAGGATTTCTGGTCTCCTTTCCCGGCATTTTCAGGCTCCCTTTCCCGGGATTTAGAGCTCCCTTTCCCCAGCTTTTTGGTCTCCCATTCCCGGGATTTTTTTGTCTCCTTTCCCGGCATTTTTGGTCTCCCTTTCCCGGGATTTTTGGTCTCCTTTTCCCGAGATTTTTTGTCTCCTTTCCCGGCATTTTTGGTCTCCCATTCCCGGGATTTTTGGTCTCCTTTTCCCGGGATTTTCGGGCTCCTTTTCCCGGTATTTTTTGTCTCCTTTCCCGGGATTTTCGGTCTCCCTTTCCCGGGATTTTTTGTCTCCTTTCCCGAGATTTTCAGGCTCCCTTTCCCGGGATTTTTTGTCTCCTTTCCCGGGATTTTCGGTCTCCTTTCCCGGGGTTTTGACCCTCTCCCCGGCAGCCCCACAGGGCAGAAGTTCCGCAGTAAAATCGAACTCCGGAGGTTCCTTGGCCCCGGCCACGACCTGAGCAACTTCGACTTTAAATCGGGATTGGAGCGACCCAGCCCCAGCCGGGTACGGGGAGGGGCCCTAAAACAGGGGGAGGGGCCCTAAAACAGGGGGTGGGGCCTTAAAAACAGGGGGTGGGGCCTTAAAAATAGGGGGTGGGGCCTTAAAAATAGGGGGTGGGGCCACAGAAATCCCAAAAAAACCCCAAAAAAACCCTGGGAAGGGAAACTCAGAGTTCTCTGGGGTGGGAGGAACCCCGTAAGGAATTTGGGGTGGAATAAAGAGATGGGGCAAAAGGGGTGAGGGGGAATGAGGAGACCCTAAATTGGGGAGGAAGGGGGAAAACAAGGGGTCTTGAACAATCGTGGGGGTTTTGGAGTCCCAGAGGTTTGAGGGGTTCTAAATTTGGGCATCTTGGGGTTTATTTTACCTCAAAATTTGCAGTTTTGGTGGGATTTTTACCCCAAAATTTGGGATCGAACTTCAGAACTCTCAAATTCGGGCTGGAATCCTGCCCCCAAACCCTTCAAATTTGGGGGAAAATCCCCCCCCAGATGACACCCAACCTCCCAAATTTTGGGAGGAGGGGGGGGTCCCAAGGGGGTCTCCCTGCACTTTGTGACCCCCTCCCCCTCATTTTCTGCTTCTCAGACCAGGAAAAGCCCCAAATGGCGTCTGCCCCCTGGGCCCCTCCCGGAGCCCCCCAAAATCATCAAAAAGGAGGAGGAGGAGGAGAAGGAGGAGGAGGAAGAAGCGATGGGCGTGATCGAGATAACCACGCCCCTTAAACAGGAGCCCACGCCCATTCCTATCCAAACCCCGCCCATTCCCATCCAGACCCCGCCTCCTCCCGTCCAATCCCCGCCCCCTCCTGTCCAGGATCTTGTGGCTCAGGCCACGCCTCCTCCCGCCGTGGCCACGCCCCCGCCGGAGCCCCACCCCCTGCGCAGAACCCGGAAGCGGCCGCCCCTGGAGCCCCCCCAGGATGGGGTGATGGCGTAAGTGGGGAGGGGTCCCTGAGGGGTCGGGGGGGTCCCAGGAGTGGGGTGACCCCCAGGAGGGAGAGTTTAGGGTCCCTGGGGGAAGTTTTGGGGGTCCTTGAGGGGTCGGGGGGGTCCCAGGAGTGGGGTGACCCCCAGGAGGGAGAGTTTAGGGTCCCTGGGGGAAGCTTTGGGGGTCCCCCAGGTAGGGATGGGGGTCCCAGGAGTGAGGTGTCACCCCACAGTAGAGGGATTTGGGTCCCTGGGGGAAGTTTGGGGGGGTCCCTGAGGGGTCGTGGGGGTCCTCTGGGTGAGGATGGGGGTCCCAGGAGTGGGGTGACCCCCAAAAAGGAGGGATTTGGGTCCCTGGGGGAAGTTTGGGGGGTCCCTGAGGGGTCCTCCAGGTGGGGATGGGGTCCTAGGAGTGGGGTGATCCAAAAACAGAGGGATTGGGGTCCCTGGGGGAAGTTTTGGGGGGTCCCTTAGGGGTCGTGGGGGTCCCCCAGGTGAGGGTGGGGGTCCCAGGAGTGAGGTGTCACCCCATAATAGAGGGACTGGGATCCCTGGGGGAAGTTTTGGGGGGTCCCTGGGGGAAGTTTTGGGGTCCCTGGGGGAAGTTTTGGGGGGTCCCTGGGGGAAGTTTGGGGTCCCTGAGGAGGAATTCAGAGTGGGGGGATCCCTCAGGGGGGTTGTGGGCTCCCTGGGGGGCTTTGGGGTCCCCCAGAGTGTCCCCTGTCCCCCGCAGGCTTTGTGCCAGCTGCCAGAGCCTGTTCCCGGGGGTGTCGCTGCCCCCCCAGCGCCGCTGCCGCTGGCTCTGCCCCGACTGCCGTGGTGAGCTTCGGCCTCAGCGCCCCCCTCCTCCTCCTCCTCCTGCTGCTGCTGCTGCTGCTCTTCCTCCTCATCCTCATCCTCCTCCTCCTGCTGCTGCTGCTGCTCTTCCTCCTCTTCCTCCTCCTCTTCCTCCTCCTCCTCCTCCTCCTCCTCCTCCTCCTCCTCCTCCTGCTGCTGCTGCTGCTGCTCTTCCTCCTCCTGCAGCTCCTGCTCCTCCTTGTGCTCTTCCTCCTCCTCCTCCTCCTGCTGCTGCTGCTGCTGCTCTTCCTCCTCATCCTCTTCCTCCTCCTCCTCCTGCTGCTGCTGCTGCTCTTCCTCCTGCTCCTCCTCTTCCTCGTCTCCGTGCTCCTCCTCCTCCTCCTGCTGCTGCTGCTGCTGCTGCTGCTGCTGCTGCTGCTCTTCCTCCTCTTCCTCCTCCTGCTGCTCTTCCTCCTCTTCTCCTCCTCCTGCTGCTGCTGCTCTTCCTCCTCCTCTTCCTCCTCTCGGTGCTCCTCTTCCTCCTCCTCTTTCTCCTTCTTCTCCTCCTCCTCCTGCTGCTCTTCCTCCTCTCTGTACTCACTGTCCTCCTCCTTCTCCTTCTCCCTCTCCTTTTCCTCTTCCTCTTCTTCCTCCTCTTCTTCCTCCTCTTCCTCCTCTCTGTGCTCCTCATCCTCCTCCTGCTGCTCCTTCTGCTCCAACTCCTTCTCCTCCTTCTGCTCTTCCTCCTCCTCTTCCTCCTCCTCTTCCTCCTCTCCGTGCTCATCGTCCTCCTCCTCCTCCTGCTCCTTCTGCTCCAACTCCTCCTCCTCTTCCTCCTCTTCCTCTTTTTCCTCCTTTTCCTCCTCCTCCTCCTCTTCCTCGTTGTCTTTCTCTCACTGTCCTCAGCTTCCTCAGAGCTTTTTCTGTTTCTCCTTTTTCCTCATTCTCCTGTTCTCCTTGTCCTTTGTTCCCCGAGCTTTTCTCTCTCCATCATCATCATCACCATCATCATCATCACCATCATCACCATCATCACCATCATCATCATCATCATTCCCCGAGTTGTTTCAACCCCATAATTATTATTTTATTCCTCTGAAACTTCCTGTTCCTCCTCCCTGATTTTTTCTTGCCTTTTTTTTCCCTCTTTTGGGGGAAATTTGGGCCTTTTTTGGGCCATTTGGGGTGGGGGAAGGAGCCTGAGGAGGCCGAAGGATTTATGAGGGGCTCAGGGGAAATTTGGGGTGATTCTGAGCCTCTTCCTCCGTCTCCCCCCAGCCCAGAGACGAGACTTCAACCGGGAGCAGCGATACTACAAGGTACCCCGAACCCTCAGGGGGGAGATCCCACCCCTGGGTGCCCCCAAAACCTGCCCCTGGGTGCCCCCAAAACCCACCCCTGGGTGCCCCCAAAACCCTCGGGGGAAATCCCACCCCTGGGTGCCCCCAAACCCACCCCTGGGTGCCCCCAAAACCTGCCCCTGGGTGTCCCCAAACCCTCAGGGGGGAAATCCCACCCCTGGGTGTCCCCCAGACCCACCCCTGGGTGCCCCCAAAACCTGCCCCTGGGTGTCCCCAAACCCTCAGGGGGGAAATCCCACCCCTGGGTGTCCCCCAGACCCACCCCTGGGTGTCCCCCAAAATTATCAGGGGGGAAATCCCACCCCTGGGTGTCCCCCAAACCCACCCCTGGGTGTCCCCCTAAACCCACCCCTGGGTGTCCCCAAATCCCTCAGGGGATAAATCCCACCCCTGGGTGTCCCCCAAACCCACCCCTGGGTGTCCCGCAAAATTAACAGGGGGGAAATCCCACCCCTGGGTGCCCCCCAAAACCCACCCCTGGGTGCCCCCCAAAACCCACCCCTGGGTGTCCCCAAACCCTCAGGGGGGAAATCCCACCCCTGGGTGTCCCCCAAAACCCATCCCTGGGTGTCCCCCCAGAACCCTCAGGGTGACAATCCCCCGCCGGGTGTCCCGCCCCATCCCTGAGGGTGACAATCCCCCCCCAGGTGTCCCCCCGTCCCTCAGGTGTTTTGAGGACCCCCCCGGGTGTCCCCCCGTCCCTGAGGGGTGACTGTCCCCCCCGGGTGTTCCCCCCATCCCTCAGGGTGACAAATCCCCCCACAGATGTCCTCTCTGTCCCTCAAGGTGACAAATCCCCCCCGTGGGTGTCCCCCAAAACCATCAGGGGACAAATCCCACCCCCGAGTGTCCCCCCGTCCCTCATGGTGACAGTCCCCCCCCGGGTGTCCCCCCCAAATCCCTCAAGGTGACAGTCCCCCCCCCCCGGGTGTCCCCCAAAACCATCAGGAGACAAATCCCACCCCCGAGTGTCCCCCCATCCCTGAGGGTGACAATCCCCCCCCGGGTGTCCCCCCCCCATCCCTGAGGGTGACAGTCCCCCCCCCCGGGTGTCCCCCGTCCCCGAGGGCCACCCCCTGACCCGTGTCCCCCAGCGGGTGGGCTGTGGCTCGTGCCAGGCGTGTCTGATCTCCGAGGACTGCGGCATCTGCAGCGCCTGCGCCCGCGGCCCCCGCGGGACCCCCGCCCCAAAGTGCCTCCTGCGCCGCTGCCTGCGCATCGTCAAGAAGGTACGCCACCCATGGGTGTCACTGCCACCCCGGGGTGTCACTGGCACCCTCCCTGGGTGTCATTGGCACCCCTCCTGGTGTTACTGTCACCCCTCTTGGTGTCACCGTCACCCCCTCAGTGTCACCCGCTCATGTCACTGTCACCCCCTGCGTGTCATTGTCACCCCCTGGGTGTCATTGGCACCCTCCCTGGGTGTCATTGTCACCCCTCCTGGTGTCACTGTCATCCCCTGGGTGTCACTGTCACCTCCTCAGTGTCACCCCCTCATGTCACTGGACTCCTGTTTGCCCGTTTTATCCTGTGTTTTCCCGTGTTATCCTGTGTTTTCCTGTGTCCCCGCGGGGTCTGGGCTGCGGCTCCTGTCCTGTCCCTCTGTCCCTTCATGTCCCCCTACATCCCTCCCTATTATCTCCGTGTTATCCCGTGTTCTCCCATGTTATCCCATGTGATCTATCCCATGTTCTCCCGTGTTATCCCATGTGATCTATCCCATGTTCTCCCGTGTTATCCCATGTTATTCCATGTTCTCCCGTGTTATCCCGTATTATCCCATGTTTTCTATCCCATGTTATCTATCCCATGTTATCCCATGTTATTTATCCCCTGTTCTCCCATGTTATGCCGTGTTCTCCTGTGTTCTCCCATGTGATCTATCCCATGTTATCTATCCTGTGTTATCCTGTGTTATCCCATGTTATCTATTGCACGTTATCCCGTATTATCCCATATTATGCCATGTTCTCTATCCCATGTTGTCCCATGTTCTCCCATGTTATCCCGTGTTCTCCCATGTTCTCTATCCCATGTTCTCCCGTGTTCTCCCGTGCTGTCCCGTGTCCCGCAGGCTCTGGGCTGCGGCTCCTGCTCCGGCTGTCTGAGCACCGAGGACTGCGGCAGCTGCTGCATCTGCCTGCGGCGCCTGCAGCCGGGCCTCAAGCGCCAGTGGCGCTGCCTGCGGCGCCGCTGCCTGCGCCCCAAGGTGGGGCTGTCACCCCGGGGTGTCCCCTCACCTCTGTGTCACCCTGTGTCACCTCAGTGTCACCCAGTGTCACCCCGGTGTCACCCACACCGCCCCCTGTCACCCCCTGCCCAGCCTCAAACTGCCTGCGGCGCCGCTGCCTGCGCCCCAAGGTGGGGCTGTCCCCTCCCTGTGTCACCCCGGGGTGTCCCTCTGCCTCTGTGTCACCCTGTGTCACCTCAGTGTCACCCCTGGTCACCCCCTGCCCGGCCTCAAGCGCCAGGTGGGATCTCCTGGCACCTCTCTGCTTGTCACCCTGGGGTGTCCCTGCCACCCCTATGTCCTGGTGTCACCCCGAGGTGTCCCTGTGTCCTGATGTCACCCTGGGGTGTCCCTGTGTCCTGGTGTCACCCTGGGGTGTCCCTGCCACCCCTATGTCCTGGTGTCACCCCGAGGTGCCCCTGTGTCCTGATGTCACCCTGGGGTGTCCCTGTGTCCTGGTGTCACCCTGAGGTGTCCCTGTGTCCTGATGTCACCCTGGGGTGTCCCTGTGTCCTGGTGTCACCCTGAGGTGTCCCTGTGTCCTGATGTCACCCTGGGGTGTCCCTGTGTCCTGGTGTCACCCTGAGGTGTCCCCATGTCCTGGTGTCTCCCTGGGGTGTCCCCCTGTCCTGGTGTCACCCCGGGGTGTCCCCCTGTCCTGATGTCACCCTGAGATGTCCCTGTGTTCTGGTGTCACCCTGGGGTGTCCCCCAGCCCCGGTGTCACCCTGGGGTGTCCCCCCACCCCCGTGTCCCCTCCTAACCCCCCCGTGTCCCCCCCCAGAAAACCAGGGTGGCCAAGAAGACCCCGGGCCCCCGGCTGCTGACAGAGGTGAGTGTGAGACCCCCGGGGTGGGGGGGACCCCAGGGTGCCCCCTCCTCACCCCCCGTGTCCTCCCTTCACAGCCCCAGAAATGGAAGCCCCCCGTGGAGCGGGAGCCCAGCGACGCCTCCAGCGCCAGGCACAGAGTGAGTGGGGCACACCTGGGTGCACCTGGACATACCTGGGGCACACCTGGGTGCACCTGGGCACACCTGGGCACACTTGGGGCACACCTGGGGCACGCCTGGGCGCACCTGGACACACCTGGGGCACACCTGGGCACATCTCGGGCACATCTGGATGCACCTGGGCACACCTGGACACACCTGGGCACATCTGGACACACTTGGGCACACCTGGGCACATCTGGGGCACACCTGGGTGCACCTGGACATACCTGACGCGCACCTGAGGCCCACCTGGACACACTTAGGCACACCTGGGGCACACCTGGACATACCTGGGCACACCTGGGGCACACCTGGACACGCCTGGGGCACACCTGAGGCACACCTGGACACGCCTGAGGCACACCTGGGCACACTTGGGTGCACCTGGGGCACACCTGGGCACACCTGGACATACCTGAGGCACACCTGGACACACCTGGGGCACACCTGGACATACCTGAGCACACCTGGGCATGCACCTGGGACATACCTGGGGCACACCTGGACACGCCTGGGGCGCACCGGGACACACCTGGGCACACTTGGGTGCACCTGGGGCACACCTGGACACACCTGGGGCACACCTGGACATACCTGGGGCACACCTGGACATACCTGGGCACATCTGGGGCACACCTAGACACACTTAGGCATACCTGGGGCACACCTGGGACACACCTGGACATACCTGAGGCACACTCGGGGCGCACTGGGGCACACCTGGGCACACTTAGGCACACCTGGGCACACCTGGGGCATACCTGGACACACTTGGGCACACCTGGACACACCTGGGGCACACCTGGGCACACCTGGGACCCCCACTGACGCGTCCCAACCCTCCCAGAAGCCGCTGACCAAAGGAAAGGAGAAGAAGAAGCCGGGGCGACCCCCGAAGCCCCCCGGGTCCCGCGGGGTGAGTGACAGGCCCTGGCCACGCCCCTTTCTCTTAACCCCGCCCCTTCACCCTTAGCCCCGCCCCTCCCAGAGCAGCTATTAGGGGTGAGGGAGGAGCCGTAATTCCCATAATAGAAGCGCTTCTAAAAGGGGCAGTATTGGGGTGCAGGTACCGTAATGATCCTAATACTGCTGTTCACCACCCAAAATAGTGGGGTGCCGATACTGTAATTCTTCTAAAAGCTGCGCAGGCTGCTAACATTGGGGTTTGCGCCCTTCAGTATTGGGGTGCAGGTACCGTAATACGCTTAATACTGGAGCCAGGTCACTGTGACACCCCAAAAAGTGATGGTGGGGTCTGAGCAAGTCTGGCTGTGGGGGTGGGGCGCTGTAATGCCCCAGATAACGGGGTTCAGGTATCCCAGAATGCCTCAGGGCAGGGTGTGGTTACCGTAATAATTGTAATAGCTGAACCCAGAGTACCAATAGTGGGGTGCAGGTACCGTAATGCTTCAAATAAGGGGGTTCAGGTACCCCAAAACCCCTCTGGGCAGGGTGTGGTTACCGTAATCCTGCTAATAGCTGAACCCAGGATACTAAAAGTGGGGTGCAGGTACCGTAATGCTGCAAATACTGGGCCCCAGTATCGTAATGGTTCAAATAACGGGGTTCAGGTATCCCAGAATGCCTCAGGGCAGGGTGTGGTTACCATATTCCTGCTAATAGCCGAACCCAGAGTACCAATACAGGGGTGCAGGTACCGTAATGCCTCAAATAACGGGCTTCAGGTATCCCAGAATGCCTCAGAGCAGGGTGTGGTTACCATAATAATTGTAATAGGTGGGCCTCAGGTACCAGTAGAGGGGTGCAGATACCGTAATGCTGCAAATACTGGGCCCCACTATTGTAGTGGTTCAAATAAGGGGGTTCAGGTATCCCAGAATGCCTCAGGGCAGGGTGTGGTTACCGTAATCCTGCTAATAGCCGAACCCAGAGTGTCAATAGTGGGGTGCAGATACTGTAATGCCTCAAATACCGGGGCTCACTACCTTAATCGCTCTAATAGCTGCTCCCCCTCCCCCACGTTCTTGCCTAACGCGCTGCCGCTTGCCTGCCGTAATTCCCCTAATAGCACCGCACCTACCGTAACGCTTCTAATAGCCGCTCCCTCCCTACCCGTGCTGCAGGCCCTGGGGTTGAGGAGGGTGGGGCGACATTTGGGGACCCCCCAGGGGTGACACGTCCCCCTCCCCCCCTCCTCGCTCTCTGCCGCCAGCGGGGGGCCCGCAGCCGGGCCAGCCGGCGCTGTGGGGTGTGCTCCGCCTGCCGGCGCCAGGCCGACTGCGGCAGCTGCGACTTCTGCCGGGACAAGCCCAAGTTCGGGGGGCAGAACCTCAAACGTCAGAAGTGCCGCTGGAGGCAGTGCCTGCGCTGTGCCATGGTGCGTTTCCCCCCTCCCCCCACCTTGTTCCCTTCCCAGTATCCTCCCAGTATCCTCCCAGTAAGGCCCCAGCCATCCCCTCAGCGAGCCGGGTCCTTCGACTGGGGAAACTGAGGCACGGCGCTGGGTGCGGCCCAGTTTGGACCAGTATGGATGAGTTTGGGGTGGGAGGGAGACATTTAGGACTTTTTTTTGAGGGGGGGGTGGGGAGAATTTCCTGGACGCCTGGGTCCTTCCTGCATCGCTTGGCTTTTTAGGGGGGGGGTCACGTTGGGTTCCTTTTTTTGGGGAGGGGGAGGAGTTTGGGGGTCCCTCCTCCAGCTTAAGGGAGAGGGGGAGGGGTTATTCCTGCGTTTTTCCCCCTCCCAAATCCTCATCCCCCTCCCCCCCTCTTTGGAATTTGGGGCGCCCCCTCCCCCCACCCCTCTGAGGTCTCTCTCCCGGCGCAGAGGCGGCTGCTGCCGGTGGGGGGAGGGGCTCGTTGGGGACCCCTTTGGAGGGGCCGCCCCCTCCCCACCTTATCCAGGCCCCCCCGCCGCCGCCGCCGGCCCCCCCGGCCCCCCCGCGCCGCCGCCCGGAGCCGCCACCGCCCCCCCCGCCAGGTAACGGGACCCCTCCCCCAATTTGGGACCCCCAAAATGCCCCTCCCCCTCCCCCTCCCTTCGCTTTGCTGCTTTGCTTTGCACTGACCCTCCCCTCCCCCCACACCTCGGGGGGACCCAGGCGTCGAGGGAGGGGGACACAAGTGTCCCCAAACCCCTCCCCCAACCCCTCCCACCCCCACGGGAGGGTTTTTTGGGGGGGGGAGGGGTCCTTAATCTGTCACCCCCCCCCCCGAAAATCAGTGCGTGCCTCAGTTTCCCCACTGAGGGAGGGGGATGAGGCGGGTGGGGGAGGGGAGGGTGTGCTGTAGACACGTTGAGGGGGAGGGGTCTCACCTGTGTGCCCCTCCCCCTTCCCTCACAGGACAAGGAGGAGCCGCTGGGGGGGGCTGAGAAGGGCCCCGGACCCCTCCCAGGCCCCCCCTTGCGCCTTTGCCCGGTCAAGGAGGAGGCAGGACCCCTCCCCCGCCTCGAGGTCAGACCCCCCGGCCTTTTGGGACCCCCCCTGGACACTTGGGATCCTCCTCCTCCTGTGACCCCCCCCTCCCCCCAAGACCCCCGCCTGGGGCTCCTCATCGCCTCCGCCCCCCGCCTCAAAGGAGCCCCCCCAGAGCCCAGCGTGGCCCCCCCGAGGGTGAGTGAGACCCCCCACCCTCAATTAACCACTCCTCAGGGGGTCTGAGACCCCTCTAGTAACACCCTTGGGTGCCCCCCACCCCTTGTTTTTTGGCAGCCCCCCGCGGGGGATTTGGGGGTCCTGATCGCTGCCACCCCCCGGGTGAAACAGGAGCAGCCTCAGCCCAGCGCCTCCCTGGTGCCGGTAACGGGGGGCTGCGGCTTTTGGGGGGGCTTTTGGGGGGTCCCTGGGGGGTTTGGGGGGGGTCCTGGGGTGTTCTGGGGGGTCTCTGGGGTGTTTTGGGGGGTCCCTGGGGTGTTTTGGGGGGTCCCTAGGGTGTTTTGGGGGACAGTACCTTGTTTTTGGGGCATCTCGGGGGGGTTTTGGGGGGGTCCCTGGATTTTTTTGGGGGGCCCTGGGGGTTTTGGTGGGGTCCTGGGGTTTTTATGGGGTGTTTAGAGGGGTCCCTGGATTTTTTGGGGGGTCCCTAGGGTGTTCTGGGGGGTGCCTGGAGTTTTGGGGGGTCCCTGGGGGTTTTGGGGGGGTCCCTGGGATGTTTTGGGGGGTCCCTGGGGTGTTTTGGGAGGATGCTTGGATTTTTGAGGGGGTCCCTGGATTTTTAGGGGGTCCCTGGGGTGTTTAGAGGGGTCCCTGGATTTTTTTGGGGGGTCTGTGGGGTGTTTTGAGGGGTCCCTGGACTTTTGAGGGGTCCCTTGGGCTTCTAGAGGGGTCCCTGGGGTGTTTTGGGGGGTCCCTGGGGTTATTTTGGGGGCGTCTCTGAGGTTTTTTGGGGGTCCCTGGACTTTTGAGGGGGTCCCTGGGTATTTTTTAGGGGTCCCTGATGATTTTTGTGGGCTCCCTGGATTTTGGGGGGTCCCTGAGGTGTTTTTGGGGGGTCTCCTGAAGCTCTGCCCCCCCCCAGGTGCCCCCCCGACCTCCCCCTCCCCCGCTGGTGGTGCTGGACGAGAGCGAGGAGGAGGAGGAGGAGGAGGAGGAAGGAGGCAGCCGAGTGGTGAGGAAGAGGGGGGAGGATTTGGGGGGGCTTCAGGGGGGGATCCTGAAAAATGGGAACTTTTGGGGAGGATTTTGGGGTCCTGATCACCTGGAGAAGGGATTTTGGGGAGGATCTTTGGGTTTTTAGGGTCTGGAAGCAGAAAGGTTTAGAATGGGGAGGATTTTGGGGGGGTTTTATGGGTTAAAGGGTCTTGAAAAATGGGAACTTTTGGGGTCCTGATCACCTGGGAAAGGGATTTTGGGGAGGATCTTTGGGATTTCAGGGTCTGGAAGCAGAAGGATTTAGAATGAGAAGGATTTGAGGGGGTTTTGGGGAGGATTTTGGGGCGTTTTTATGGCTTAAAGGATCCTGAAAAACGGGAACATTTTGGGGAGGATTTTGGGGTCCTGATGACCTGGAGAAGGGATTTTGGGGAGGATTTTTGGGATTTTAGGGTCTGGAAGCAGAAGGATTTAGAATGGGGAGGATTTTTGGGGGGGGGTTGATGGGTTAAAGGGTCTTGAAAAATGGGAACTTTTGGGGTCCTGATCACCTGGAGAAGGGATTTTGGGGAGGATTTTTGGGTTTTTAGGATCTGGAAGCAGAAAGGTTTAGAATGAGGAGGATTTGGGGAGGATTTTGGGGCGTTTTTATGTCTTAAAGGATCCTGAAAAACGGGAACATTTTTGGGGGGGATTTTAGGGTCCTGATGAGCTGGAGAAGGGATTTTGGGGAGGATTTTTGGGATTTTAGGGTCTGAAGCAGAAGGATTTAGAATGGGGAGGATTTGGGGAGGATTTTGGGGGGTTTTTATGGCTTAAAGGGTCTTGAAAAATGGGAACTTTTGGGGTCCTGATCACCTGGAGAAGGGATTTTGGGGAGGATTTTTGGGATTTCAGGGTCTGGAAGCAGAAGGATTTAGAATGAGGAGGATTTGAGGGGGTTTTGGGGAGGATTTGGGGGGGGTTTTATGGGTTAAAGGGTCTTGGGGGGGCTTCAGGGGAGGTTCCTGAAAAATGGGAACATTTTGGGGGGATTTTGGGGTCCTGATGAGCTGGAGAAGGGATTTTGGGGAGGATTTTTGGGTTTTTAGGGTCTGGAAGCAGAAGGATTTAGAATGAGGAGGATTTTGGGGGGCTCTCGATGGGTTAAAGGGTCTTGGGGAGGTTTATGGGGAGGTTCCTGAAAAATGGGAACTTTTGGGGAGGATTTTGGGGTCCTGATCACCTGGAGAAGGGATTTTGGGGAGGATTTTTGGGTTTTTAGGGTCTGGAAGCAGAAAGGTTCAGAATGAGGAGGATTTGGGGAGGATTTTGGGGGATTTTTATGTCTTAAAGGATCCTAAAAAACGGGAACATTTTGGGGTCGGATTTTGGGGTCTTGACCTGAAGAACAACTTCGAGAACAGCCCCTTAAGATTTTTAAGACCTGAAAACACAAACATTTAGAAAATACACAACCTGGGGGATGGTTTTTATTGGGGGGGAGGGGACAGCTCTAAAGACCCCCTCTCATCCCATTAACCCCTTCCTTCCCACAGCCCTTCCCATTCCCTCCCACCCCCCAACTTTGGCCCGGTTCCTTTTTGGAAGAACTCGCCGAAATCCCTCTGCCAGCTCACTGGGGGGTCGTAGGAGCTGAAGAAGGTCCTGGCCTTTGCCCAGCTCGGGGTCTTCGCCTCGTCCAACGTTGTCCCCGCTCTCCCATGGCCGCAGCCGCCGTCCTCCTCAACCCCGCTTTGGCTTTTCGAGTTTTGGTGGCCAAAGGTCGTCCCGTGCCTCCGGGACACGAGGTTTTGGCCCGACGTCCTCCTCTTCGTTCTGTCCTGGATTTAGTGGAGCTCCTTTGTGATTTAGAAGCTTATGGGCCTTGTCCAGGACCCCCGGGAAATCCGGCTCGAGCTCCGGCCCCTCGGTGTCACGTTTTGGTGAGGGGTGGGAGATGCTGCAGACCCTGCAGGGGGTTGGGAGGGGAAGGGTATTAATCAGGGAGGGAATTTTTGAGGGGTTTTTCCATCGAGGAGAATGTGGGAGAAGAGAAAATTTGGGTGAGGAGATAAGGAGGGGAAGGGGAAGGTTGTGGGTGGGAGGGGAGGGGAAAAATGGGGGGGGAAAAGTGGAAATGAGGGAAAAGAAGCAAAATTTGGGGTTTTTTTGGGAGTGAAAAAATGGGGGAAGCCAATGGGAAAGAGGGAAAATTTGGGGTTTTTAGGAGTGAAAAAATAGGGAGAAAATGGGGGAAGTCACTAGGAAAGAGGGAAAATTGGGGGTTTTTAGGAGTGAAAAAATGGGGGGGAAAAATGGGGGAAGCCAATAGGAAAGAGGGAAAATTTGGGGTTTTTGGGAGTGAAAAAATGGGGGAGAAAATGGGGGAAGCCAATGGGAAAGAGGGAAAATTTGGGTTTTTTTTGGGAGTGAAAAAATGTAGGAGAAAATGGGGGAAGCCAATGGGAAAAGAGGGAAAATTTGGGGTTTTTTGGGAGTGAAAAATGTAGGAGAAAATGGGGAAAGTCACTGGGAAAAAAAAGCAAAATTTGGGGTTTTTGGAGAGTGAAAAAAACGGGGGAGAAAATTTATTGGATGGGAGGGAAAAAACGTAGGAGAAAATTGGAATTGGCCAATGGGAAAAGAAAAAAAATTCGGGATTTTATTTTGGGGGGGGGTTGGGAAGTGATGATTGAACTGGAATTGGGGGTTTGGGTGGGGGAGGGGTTTGAAAGAAACGGGGAATAAATTTGGGGAGGGGGAAGAGAAAAAAACACGAGGGACCCCCAAATGTGGGGATGGGGGAGGGGAACTGAAATTTGGGGGGGGGGGAGGGGGAGGGAAATTGGGGTGCTGCACCTTCGGGGGGGTGGATTTTGGGGATGGAGCCCCAGGGTGGGGGTTGGGTGGGGGGGGTCCCCAGGGTGGGACTGAACGCCCCTCCCCCACCCCCAGAGAGATTCCCCCAAGTTTGGGGGGAGGGGATTCGGGGGGGGGGGGGCCACCCAAGGGTGACACGCCCATTTTGGGGACCCACCCAGTGACACCCCGAGGCTGAGGGACCCCCCGCAGTGGCATTTTTTAGGGGGGGACACTCCCCAAATTTGGTACCACTCCCCCCCCGTTTGGTTTTCCCAGGGATTTTGGGGTGCTCCCAGCACCTTCCATCGGTTTATTTTTTGGTGGTGGTTTTTTTGGGGGGCGGTGGGGTGGGGGAGGGGAGGAGTTTGCCCCTCCCCCCACCCCCCATCCCCCAGATTTATGGGGACATCAGGTTTATTGGGGGGCCCCCAGTTTGTTCTCCCGGTTTCCCCAGTGCCATACTGGGGCCCCTCCCCCACCCACCCCTCCCCCCCCCCCCCTAAAGAGCTTCTATTTTTGACACTGGAACCGGCCCCCGAAATGGGGGCGCGGCCCCTTTAAGAGTCCTCCCCTCCCCCCCCCCCCCGTAGAGATTTATGTCCTGTTTAAGCGCGGGGAGAGGGGCGTGGCTGCCTCAAGCCCCGCCCCTCCGTTAGGCCCCGCCCACACACGCTTTCCACCTGCTGTTGCTTTCTCAGGTCACGCCCTTTTATGGTAAAAGGGGCGTGGCCCGCGCTGCTTTAAGCCACGCCCACTCCCCGCCCCCTTTTTTTGCGCTGCCTTCAGGGAATTTCGCGCCGAAGCCATAAAACCCCGCCCCTTTCCCCCTTTTGGCCCCGCCCCCCCTTGGCAGAATTTAAAGAGACCGCGAGGAATTATTTTTGTTAAAAGTTTAATAAAAGTTTTAAGGAGAAGAAAAAAAAAATAAAAATAAAAATAAAATAAAAATAAAATTTCTGTTGTCTTTGAGAAACACTCGACGTCCTGAGGGGGGGGTGAAGGGACCCCTCCCCAAAATTTGAGAGCGGGGTCTTTCCTCACCTGCCCACCCCGAACACTTTCTCCAGCAGCCGCCGCGGGGGCGCGGCCGGGGGGGGCCGAACTTTGCGCCCCCAAATCTCCTCCTCGGTGGGTCTCTGAGCGAAGCCCCAACTCGGGGAGGGTCTCGAGGGGTCCCCGGAGTTTTTGGGGGGGTCTCGGGCGGCTTTTTGGGCCTGGCGGGTGTAAAAACCCCCCTCGCGTTTGGCCTGCGCCACCTCGGCGCGGAGGCGCTGCGCCCGCACCTGGCGCTCGTAGCTCAGGCGTTCGCTCAGGTGAGGCCACCGGAAACCGGGCAGGTACTGAGGGGACAGAGCAGGGGAGGGGACGTCAGGGGACACGCTGAAAAACAGCAGAGGAGGGGGACAGAGCGGGGGAGGGGACATCACAGGAGGGGGACAAAATTGGGGTGAGGGGACATCAGGGGAGGGTGACAAAGTTGAGGTGAGGGGGACATCAGAGGAGGGTGACTGAACGGGGTGAGGGGACATTTGGGGACCCCCTGAACAACAGCAGAGGAGGAGGACAAAACTGGGTTGAGGGGACATCAGGGGACCCCTTAATATCAGAGGAAGGTGACAAAATTGGGGTGAGGGGACATCAGGGGACCCGCTAAACAACAGCAGAGGAGGGGGACAGAATTGGGGAGGGTGACAGAATTGGGGTGAGGGGACATCAGGGGACCCCCTAAACAGCTTCAGAGGAGGGGGACAAAATTGGGTGGGGACACATCAGGGGAGGGGGACAAAGTTGGGGTGGGGGGACACATCAGGGGACCCCTTAAACCGCATCAGAGGAGGGGGACAAAATTTGCCAGAGGGGACGGAGGGACACAGGTCAGGGGACCCCCTAAACATCAGAGGAGGGTGACAGAATTGGGGTGAGGGGACATCAGGGGACCCCTTAAACATCAACAGGGGAGGGTGACAGAATTGGGGAGGGGACAGGTCAGGGGAGCCCCTAAACAACAGCAGAGGAGGGGGACAGAATTGGGGTGGGGACACATCAGGGGAAGGTGACAAAATTGGGGTGAGGGGGACATCAGGGGACCTCCTAAACAGCATCAGAGGAGGGGGACAGAATTGGGGAGGGTGACAAAATTGGGATGAGGGGACATCAGGGGACCCCCTAAACATCAGAGGAGGGGGACAGAATTGGGGTGAGGGGAGATCAGGGGACCTCCTAAACAGCTTCAGAGGAGGGGGACAAAATTGGGGTGAGGGGACACATCAGGGGACCCCTTAAACATCATCAGAGGAGGGGGACAAAATTAGGGAGGGTGAAAAAATTGGGTGGGGGACACATCAGGGGACCCCCTAAAAATCATCAGGGGAGGGGGACAGAATTGGGGTGGGGGGACGGGGGGACACATCAGGGGACCCCCTAAACAACATCAGAGGGTGACAGAATTGGGGCGAGGGGGACATCAGGGGAAGGTGACAAAATTGGGGAGGGGACACATCAGGGGAGGGTGACAAAATTGAGGTGGGGGGACACATCAGGGGACCCCCTAAACACCATCAGAACCTTCCTCCCAATCAGGGTTTGGGGTGGTGGAATCGGCCTCACCCATTGGCTCAGGTGTGCCCAAACCCCTCCCCCAAAATAGGACCCTCCCCCCCAAATAAAGGGTCCCAGGTGCTCCCCACAAAGGACCCAAAGTTTGGGACCCTCCCCCAAAAAAAGGGTCCCAACCCCTCACCCCTGAAGGGTCCCAACCCGCAGGTGTTCAGGGACCCCTGTGACCCTAAAATAGGAACCCCTCAATGGGGTAAAGGCACTGGGACCCCCCAAAAAGGGATCCAAAGCCCCCTAAAACAGTCCTGGACCCTCCCAGAACCCCCCAAAAGGGGTCCAACCTCCCTAAAACGGTTCTGGACCACCCACGACGCCCCAAAAAAGGATTCAAGCCCCCCTAAACCAGTCCTGGATCCCCCCAGGACCCCCGAAAAAGGAACCAACCCCCCCTAAACCAGTCCTGGATCCCCCCAGGACCCCCGAAAAAGGACCCAACCCCCCCTAAACCAGTCCTGGATCCCCCCAGGACCCCCGAAAAAGGACCCAACCCTCCCTAAACCACTCCAGGATCCCCCCAGGACCCCCAAAAAGGGATCCAATCCCCCCTAAACCAGTCCTGGACCCCCCCAGGACGCTCCAAAAAGGGATCCAATCCCCCCTAAACCAGTCCTGGACCCCCTCAGGACCCCCAAAGAAGGAGCAACCCCCCCCTAAACCACTCCAGGACCCCCCAAAAGGGATGCAAACCCCCCCTAAACCAGAGCTGGACCCCCTCAGGACCCCCGAAAAAGGACCCAACCCCCCCGAATCACTGCAGCCCCCCCGGAGCGCGCACCTTGATGCTCCAGCAGTGGTGGCGGAAGGGGCTGCGGGGCCGCGGCGCCATGGGCGCTCCGTGCAGGAGTTTAGCCGCTCGTTTGGCCGCTCGTTTGTCGCGGAATTCCACCCAACCCTCGGCGAAAGGTGCCGCCGAGGAGCCGCCGGGCCGCTGCCGCCGGCGCCGGACCGAACCGCCTGCGGGAGGGGGAGGGGAGGGGAGGGGGAGGGGAAAGGGGAGGCTCAGAGCCCGTCCCCAGAGGGAGGGGTTGGGCTAAATGCACCTCGGGAATAGAGGAGGGTGGTTTTCTGGGTGTTGTGTATAATATATAATATAATATAATATAATATAATATAATATAATATAATATAATATAATATAATATAATATAATATAATATAATATAATATAATATAATTAATATAATATAATATAATATAATATAATATAATATAATATATAGTATAATATATAATATAATATATAATATAAATTATATATCACATATTATATATATATTATGTACCGTGTATTATGTATTATATATAATATACTGTATATTGTATATCGTATATCGTATATTATACATTACATATTATATATTATTATAAGGCTTTATATATAAACATATATGTAAATATGTCTATAACATGTATCTCTTATTACATACATTATGTGTGTGTGTGTATATATATAATTCATATTTATATTTTATAATTATACAGGGCCCGGGAGGATTTGGTTTAAATCCACCTTGTCAATAAACGAGGTTGGTTTTATGTATTAAATATTATATTTATTATTATTTTATTGCTATTATTATTATTATTATGTATATATATATGTAAATATTTATACAACCTGTATCTCATATTATATATATTATATATATATATATATATATATATTATATTACTTATATTTTTATAATTATACAAGGCCCGGGAGGGTTTGGTTTAAATCCTTGTGAATAAACGAGGTTGGTTTTATGGATATTATATATTATAGGACATGTTTTCCATATATATATATATGAAATACATATCTATACATGTATATAATACGTATCTCATATATACTTTTATATATATACATAAAACATATATAATTACATAAATATATGTATAATTTCTGGTGCTCTGACCTCTCCAGGATCCCCCAGACCCAAATTTCTGGTGCTCTGACCCCCCCCAAGACATCCCCTGACCCAAATTTCTGGGTCTCTGACCCCCTCCAGAATCCCCCAGACCCAAATTTCTGAGGCTCTAACCTCCCCAGGATCCCCCAGACCCAAATTTCTGGGGCTCTGACCCCCCCCAGGATCCCCCAGACCCAAATTTCTGGACCTCTGACCCCCTCCAGAATCCCCCAGACCCAAATTTCTGGGTCTCTCACCCCCAGGATCCCCCAGACCCAAATTTCAGGGGCTCTGACCGCCCCCAGACCCAAATTTCTGGAACTCTGACCCCCTCAGACCCAAATTTCTGGGTCTCTGACTCCCCCAGGATCCCCCAGACCCAAATTTCTGGTGCTCTGATCCCCCCCAGACCCAAATTTCAGGGGCTCTGACCCCCTCAGAGCCAAATTTCTGGGGCTCTGATCCCCCCCAGACCCAAATTTCTGGGGCTCTGACCCCCTCCAGACCCAAATTTCTGGGTCTCTCACCCCTCCAGAATCCCCCAGACCCAAATTTCTGGAACTCTGACCCCCTCCAGACCCAAATTTCTGGGGCTCTGACCCCCCCAGGATCCCCCAGACCCAAATTTCTGGTGCTCTGACCCCCCCAGGATCCCCCAGACCCAGATTTCTGGGTCTCTGACTCCCCCAAGACACCCCCTGACCCAAATTTCTGGACCTCTAACCCCCCCCCAAGACACTCCCTGACCCAAATTTTTGGTGCTCTGACCCCCCAGGGACCCCCGTGACCCCCAAAGAACCCCCCCGGAGGCCGGAACTCACCGCGGGGTTGGAAGAAAACCCTGCCCAGCTCCCCGTGAGGCCTGAGCAGCGCCCGCGCCTGCCGGGGCCCGAAGCCGGGCGGCAGGAAGGATAAATAAATGACCCCCGGCACCACCGGCTTCACGGCGGCTTCCGAGGAGGTTTCGGCAGCTGGGGAATCCTCGGGATCTTCCTCATTTTCCTCTTTTTCTTCCTCCTTTTCTTCTTCTTCTTCTTCTTCCTCCTCCTCCTCGCTCTTCCCATCCCGCTCGGCCCCGGCCATGGCTCCTGCAATGGGTAAGGGGGAGTTCAAGGGAAGCGACCACCTCCAGAGCTCCTAAACCCTCTTTAGGGTTTTCCACAGCCCCGAATTCCCCTCGGGACCCCCCAATTCGCCCCTCGGGACCCCCCAATTCGCCCCTCGGGACCCCCAAATTCGCCTCCCGGGACCCTCCCGGTCCCGCACCCTCACAACGCTGCCGGCCGCTGTCGTAAAAGCACCAACACGGCCGTAAAGCGCCGCAAGGAAGGGGGCGGGTCAGTGGCGAAAAAGCCGTAAAGCGCGGAAGAGCGTGGCCTAGCTTTAGGAGGCGTGGTTATACAGGGAGGGGGTGTGGTCACGCGGCGATGGGGCGTGGTTGAAACTGTGGGCGTGGCCTAGCGGGCCTCGCGGTTTGGGCGGGAACGGCTCAGGGGCGGTTTTGGCGGGAAGGGCCCCTCCAGTTCTGGGGCTCATCGAAGCCCCCCAGTGCCCCCCCTGTGCCCCCCCAGGACCCACTGACCCCCCCCCGGGACCCACTGACCCCCCCAGGACCCACTGACACCCCAGGACCCACTGACCCCACCCAGGACCCACTGACCCCCCCCCGGACCCACTGACCCCCACCCAGGACCCACTGACCACCCTGGAGCCACTGACCCTCCCCAGGGGCCCACTGACCCACCCCAGGACCCACTGACCCTCCCCAGGACCCACTGACCCCCCCAGGACCCACTGACCCCCCCCAGGGGCCCACTGACCCACCCCAGGACCCATTGACCCACCCCAGGACCCACTGACTCCCCCCCTAGGACCCACTGACCCCACCCAGGACCCACTGACCCCCCCCCTAGGACCCACTGACCCCTCCCAGGACCCACTGACCCCCCCAGGACCCACTGACCCCCCCCCTGGGACCCACTGATCCCCCAGGAGTCACTGACCCCCTCCAGGACCCACTGACCCCTCCTGGGACCCACTGACCCCCCCAGGACCCACTGACCCCCCCCAGGACCCACTGACCCCTCCTGGGACCCACTGATCCCCCCAGGACCCACTGACCCCCCCCAGGACCCACTGACCCCTCCTGGGACCCACTGACCCCCCCAGGACCCACTGACCCCCCCTGGACCCACTGACCCCCCAGGACCCACTGACCCCCCCCTGGGACCCACTGATCCCCCCAGGAGTCACTGACCCCCTCCAGGACCCACTGACCCTCCCCAGGACCCACTGACCCCACCCAGGACCCACTGACCCCCCCAGGACCCACTGACCCCCCCCCCCCGGACCCACTGACCCTCCCCAGGACCCACTGACCCCCCCCAGGACCCACTGACCCCACCCAGGGACCCACTGACCCCCCCAGGGACCCACTGACCCCCTCCAGGACCCACTGACCCCCCCGCCCAGGACCCATTTACCCCCCCCAGGACCCACTGACCCTCCCCAGGACCCACTGACCCTCCCCAGGACCCACTGACCCCCCCCAGGACCCACTGACCCCCCAGGACCCACTGACCCCCCAGGACCCAATGACCCCCCCAGGGGCCCACTGACCCCCCCCCAGGGACCCACTGACCCCCCTGGGACCCACTGACCCCCCAGGACCCACTGACCCCTCCCTGGGACCCACTGACCCCCCCAGGACCCACTGACCCCACCCAGGACCCACTGACCCCCCGGGACCCACTGACCCCCCCGGGACCCACTGACCCCCCTGGACCCACTGACCCCCCCAGGGGCCCACTGACCCCCCTCCCAGCACCCACTGACCCTCCCCAGGACCCACTGACCCCCCCCAGGACCCACTGACCCCCCTGGGACCCACTGACCCCCCCCCCAGGACCCACTGACCCCCCTGGGATCCACTGACCCCCCCCCAGGACCCACTGACCCCCCCAGGACCCACTGACCCCTCCAGGACCCACTGACCCCCCCCAAGGACCCACTGACCCCCCCCAGGACCCACTGACCCCTCCAGGACCCACTGACCCCTCCAGGACCCACTGACCCCCTGGGACCCACTGACGCCCCCAGGACCCACTGACCCCCCCAGGACCCACTGACCCTCTTGGGACCCACTGACCCCCCCCCCGGGACCCACTGACACTCCCCAGGACCCACTGACCCCCCCCAGGACCCACTGACCCCCCCCCCAGGACCCACTGACCCTCCCCAGGACCCACTGACCCCCCCAGGGGCCCACTGACCCCCCCCAGGGGCCCACTGACCGCCCCCCAGGACCCACTGACCCCCCCCCAGGCCCCACTGACCCCCCAGGACCCACTGACCCCCTCCCCAGGACCCACTGACCCCTCCCCAGGACCCACTGACCCCCCCAGGGACCCACTGACCCCTCCCCAGGACCCACTGACCCCTCCAGGGACCCACTGACCCCCCCAGGACCCACTGACCCCACCCAGGACCCACTGACCCCCCGGGACCCATTGACCCCCCCCGGGACCCACAGACCCCCCCCCAGAACCCACTGACCTCCCCCAGGACCCACTGACCCCCTCCAGGACCCACTGACCCCCCCCAGGACCCACTGACCCCCCCCAAGGACCCACTGACCCCCCCAGGACCCACTGACCCCCCCCCTGGACCCACTGACCCCCCCAGGACCCACTGACCCCCCCAGGACCCACTGACCCCCCCCCAGGACCCACTGACCCCCCAGGCCGCACTGACCCTCCCCAGGACCCACTGACCCCCCCAGGACCCACTGACCCTTCCAGGACCCACTGACCCCTCCCCAGGACCCACTGACCCCCCCCAAGGACCCACTGACCCCCCCCAGGACCCACTGACCCCCCAGGCCCCACTGACCCCCCCCAGGACCCACTGACCCCCCCAGGACCCACTGACCCTTCCAGGACCCACTGACCCCCCCCCAAGACCCACTGACCCCCCCCCAGGACCCACTGACCCCCCCCAGGACCCACTGACCCCCCAGGACCCACTGACCCCCCCCAAGGACCCACTGACCCCCCCCAGGACCCACTGACCCCCCCAGGGGCCCACTGACCGCCCAGGACCCACTGACCCCCCCCCCCCAGGACCCACTGACCCCCCGGGACCCACTGACCCCCCCCAGGACCCACTGACCCCCCCCAGGACCCACTGACCCCCCCAGGGGCCCACTGACCCCCCAGGACCCACTGACCCCCCCCCCCCCCAGGACCCACTGACCCCCCCAGGACCCACCCCCCCCCCCCGACCCCCCCCAGGACCCACTGACCCCCCCCAGGACCCACTGACCCCCCCGAGGTCCATCAATCCCCCCCTCAATGACCCCCCCTTGTCCCTTCAGGACCCCTCAGGACTCTCCCATGTCCCCCCCAGACCCCCCCTCAATATCCCCAGAGCCCCCCCAGGATCCCCTCAGGTCCCCAAATCCCCCCCCCGTGTCCCCCCTCCCTCATCACCCCGGGGGGGGTCCTGGCTGCAGATGAGCAGCGGATTATTCCCAACCCCCCCCCATAATCCCACAGCTGGGGGGGATTAAAACCCTCCCGACCCCCCCCTAAACCCCCCGGGGGGCTCAGCGCCACCATGAGACCCCCCTTGGGGATGTATTTGGGGGGGGGGGCACCCTAAATCCTCCTCAATCCCCCCCCCTCCCCAATAATTAACATCTGGTTTAATTAGGGGGGGGGGGGTTAATGGAGTGTGGGAATTGGGCCGAGGGGGGGTGGGGGAGCCCCTCCCTTCCCCAGCAGCATCTGGAGGGACCCCGGGGGGGGGATTTGGGGGGGATTTGGGTGTAGGGGGGGGGTCAGGGCAGGGGTGGCCCCCACCCCCCCCCCCCCCCCCAGAGTCCCCAGCGGCTGCACGGGGACCGCAGCACCCACGGCGCAGGTGAGCGGGGTGGGGGGTCCCGGGACCCCCTAATTTGGGGAGGAGGGGGGGGTGGGGATGTCCTAAACCCCCCTGCGAGGTGTGGGGGAGGGGGACAGACCCCCCCCCCCACCTGCCCCATGGGGGGCTGCCCCCTCCCCCACACACACACACACATTGGGGGTGTCCCTGTCTGCCCCAGTGGGTGTCATTGCCCCCCACCCTATAAGGTGTCCCCTCACCCCCTGGGTGGTCTCTCTGTCACCCCGCCTTTGTCCCCTCCTGCCCACCCTGGTGTCCCTGTCACCCTCCTTGGTCCCTGGGGTGCCACCCTGCCCCACGGGGAGCCACCCCTGCCCCATGGGGTGCCACCCTACTGACCCCCCATGTCACCCTGCTGTCCCTGTGCCCCCCCTGCCCCACAGGGAGCCACCTCTGCCCCACAGGGTGTGACCCTGCTGACCCCACCTGTCACCCTGCTGTCCCTGTGCCCCCCCTGCCCCACAGGGAGCCACCTCTGCCTCATGGGGTGCCCCCCACCACCCCCTAATTCCCCTTTCTCTGCCTCCAGCCCACCATGCCACCACCACCGCCCACCCCTTTGGTGACCCTCCCGGTGACCCTACTGTCCCTCTGCCCCACAGGGAGCCACCTCTGCCCCACAGGGTGCCACCCTGCTGACCCCACCTGTCACCCTGCTGTCCCTGTGCCCCCCTGGCACCCACCCTGCCCCACAGGGAGCCACCTCTGCCTCATGGGGTGCCACCCTGCTGACCCCCCATGTCACCCTGCTGTCCCTGTGCCCCCCTCTGCCCCCCACCGCCCCCTAACCGCCATTTTTCTCCCCCCAGCCCACCATGCCACCACCGCCCACCCCTCTGGTGACCCTCCTGGTGACCCTACTGTCCCTCTGCCCCATGGGGTGCCACCCCCACTGCCCACCCTGTGACCCCGCCGGTGTCCCTGTGCCCCCCTGTGCCCCCCACCACCCCCTAACCTCTCTCTTTCTCCCCCCAGCCCACCATGCCACCGCCGCCCACCCCTCTGGTGACCCTCCTGGTGACCCTGCTGTCCCTGTGCCCACGGGGCCGCTGCCCCCCGGCCCCCACTCAGCCCCACGCCATCCGTCTGGAGGGTGACCTGACCCTGGGGGGGCTGTTCCCGGTGCACGCCCGCGGCCCCGCCGGGGTGCCCTGCGGGCCGGTCAAGAAGGAGAAAGGGATCCACCGGCTGGAGGCCATGCTCTACGCCTTGGACCGCGTCAACGGCGACCCGCGGGTGCTGCCCAACCTGACGCTGGGCGCCCGAATCCTGGACACCTGCTCCAGGGACACCTACGCCTTGGAGCAGGCGCTGAGCTTCGTCCGCAGCCTCCTGCCCCCCGAGGGGGGAGAGGGCAGCTGCCCCGATGGGTCGGCCCCGCGCCGGCCGCCCCCAGAGCGCCTGGTCGGGGTCATCGGGGCGTCGGCCAGCTCCGTGTCCATCATGGTGGCCAACGTGCTGAGGCTGTTTGCGGTGAGGAGTTGGGGGTGTTGGGGGACGTTGGGGACATAGAGGGGCATTGGGGACACTGGGGACATTGAGGAGCATTGGGGACATGAAAGGACATTGGGGACATTGGGGACATGGAGGGACATTGGGGACATTGGGGACACTGGGGACATCGGGGACGTTGAGGGGCATTGGGGACATTGGGGACACTGGGGACACTGGGGAAACTGGGGACATTGAGGGCCATTGGTGTCTCGGCCAGCTCCGTGTCCATCATGGTGGCCAACGTGCTGAGGCTGTTTGCAGTGAGGAGTTGGGGGGATTTGGGGGTGTTTGGGGACACTGGGGACATTGAGGACATTGGGGACATTGGGGACACTGGGGACATCGGGGACATTGAGGACATTGGGGACATTGAGGGGCGTTGGGGACATTGAGGGGCATTGGGGACATTGGGACATTGAGGGACATTGGGGACATTGAGGACATTGGGGACATTGGAGATATGGAGGGACATTTGGGACATTGAGGACATTGAGGACATTGGGGACATTGGGGACATGGAGGGGCATTGGGGACACTGGAGACATTGAGGACATTGAGGAGCATTGGGGACATGAAAGGACATTGGGGACATTGGGGACATTGAGGGGCATTGGGGACACTGGGGACATTGGGGACACTGAGGACATTGGGGACATTGGGGACATTGGGGACATTGGGGACATTGAGGGCCATTGGTGTCTCGGCCAGCTCCGTGTCCATCATGGTGGCCAACGTGCTGAGGCTGTTTGCGGTGAGGAGTTGGGGGTGTTGGGGGTGTTTGGGGACACTGGGGACATTGAGGGGCATTGGGGACACTGGGGACATGGAGGGACATTGGGGACATTGGGGACATGGAGTGACATTAGGGACATGGAGGGGCATTGGGGACATTGGGGACATTGGGGACATTGAGGACATGGAGGGACATTGAGGACATGAAGGGACACTGGGGACATGGAGGGACATTGAGGACATTGAGGGGCATTGGGGACATTGGAGACATTGAGGGGCATTGGGGACATTGAGGACATTGGGGACATTGGGGACATTGGGGACATTGGGGACATTGGGGACATTGGGGACATTGAGGGCCATTGGTGTCTCGGCCAGCTCCGTGTCCATCATGGTGGCCAATGTGCTGAGGCTGTTTGCGGTGAGGAGTTGGGGGTGTTGGGGGTGTTTGGGGACACTGGGGACATTGGGGACATTGAGGACACTGGGGACATTGAGGACATTGAGGACACTGGGGACACTGGGGACATTGGGGACATTGGGGACATGGAGGGACATTGGGGACATGGAAGGACATTGGGGACATTGGGGACATTGAGGGGCATTGGGGACACTGGGGACATTGGGGACATTGGGGACACTGGGGACATTGGGGACATGGAGGGACACTGGGGACATGGAAGGACATTGAGGGACACTGGGGACATTGGGGACATGGAGGGCCATTGGTGTCTCGGCCAGCTCCGTGTCCATCATGGTGGCCAACGTGCTGAGGTTGTTTGCGGTGAGGATTTGGGGGTGTTTGGGGATGTTGGGGACATTGGGGACATTGAGGACATTGGGGACATTGAGGGACATTGAGGGACATTGGGGACATTGGGGACATTGGGGACATGGAGGGACACTGGGGACATGGAAGGACATTGAGGGACATTGGGGACATTGAGGACATGGAGGGACGTTGGGGATGGATGTGAAGGGACACTGGGGACATAGAATGACATTGGGGACATGGAGGGACATTGGGGACATGGAGGGACATTGGTCCCTCTGCCAGCTCTCCATTGGTCCCTCTCCATCATGGTTTTGGGGACATTTGGGTGGGGGTTGTGGGGACATTTGGGGGGTTGTTGGGGACATTGTGGGGGTATTGGGGACTCTGTGGGGTTTGGGGACATTAGGGGGAGTGTTGGGGACATTGAAGGGCGGTTGGGGACACTGTGGGGGTGTTGGGGACACTGTGGGGTTTGGGGACATCAGGGGACAGTTGGTGACATTTTGGGGAGCACGGGGTGTTGTGTCTGGAGGGGGATCCCGAGGGGACATGGGACAGCAGTGTCCCCACAGTGTCCTCACGGTGTCCCTGTCCCTCTGAGGCGGGGGGGGGGGGGGCCCTGGACACCTGGTGCCCCTCTGTCCCCTCCCCCCACCCCTGGGTCCCTTCTAGAACCTTCCCCCCCTCCCCCCGGGTGTTACCCACAATCCCCTGGGACGGCAGCAAATGGCCCAGGGGGATTAGGGGGGATTAGGGACAGGGACAGGGACAGCGACAGCGACAGGGACAGCGACAGGGGGGTCCCACAGCGCCACGTCCCCTGGGTGTCCCCCAGCTCTCCCCCCGCATGTCCCTGATGTCCCCCATGTCCCCAACCCCGTGGCTGAGCCCCCCGTGTCCCCTCACACCGCTGTCCCCCCCCATCCTGTGTGTCCCCTCACTGTCCCCAGTGTCCCCAGTGTCCCCCCATGGCCCCTCCCACATCAACAGCCCCGCACTGATCCCCCCATGGCCCCTCCCCCCTCAAAACACAATGTCCCCAATGTCCCTGATGTCCCCAATGTCCCCCTGTCACTGACACATCCCCAATGTCCCCAATGTCTCTGATGTCCCCAGTGTCCCCAATGTCCCCGATGTCCCCCTGTCCTTGACATGTCCCCAATGTCCCCAGAGCAGCATATGCTCCATGGAGCTGTCAGACCCCCATGTGACCCCATGTCCCTAACACATCCCAATGTCCCCAATGTCCCTAATGTCCCCAATGCCCCCCTGTCCCTGACAGGTCCCCAATGTCCCCTGTGTCCCCAGATCCCCCAGACCAGCTACGCCTCCACGGCCCCAGAGCTGTCGGACCCCTGTGTGACCCCATGTCCCTAACACATCCCAATGTCCCCAATGTCCCCAATGCCCCCCTGTCCCTGACAGGTCCCCAATGTCCCCTGTGTCCCCAGATCCCCCAGATCAGCTACGCCTCCATGGCCCCGGAGCTCTCTGACCCTTGTGTGACCCCACGTCCCTGACACATCCCAATGACCCCAATGTCCCCAATGTCCCTGATGTCCCCAATGTCCCCAGATCCCCCAGATCAGCTACGCCTCCACGGCCCCGGAGCTGTCTGACCCCTGTGTGACCCCATGTCCCTGACACGTCCCCAATGTCCCCTGTGTCCCCAGATCCCCCAGATCAGCTACGCCTCCACGGCCCTGGAGCTCTCTGACCCCTATGCGACCCCATGTCCCTGACACATCCCAATGTCCCCAATGTCCCTGATGTCCCCAATGTTCCTAATGTCCCCAACATCCCTGATGTCCCCAATGTCCCCAATGTCCCCAATGTCCCCAATGTCCCCAACATCCCTGATGTCCCCAATGTCCCCTGTGTCCCCAGATCCCCCAGATCAGCTACGCCTCCACGGCCCTGGAGCTCTCTGACCCCTGTGTGACCCCACGTCCCTGACACATCCCGATGACCCCAATGTCCCCAATGTCCCCAACATCCCTGATGTCCCCTGTGTCCCCAGATCCCCCAGATCAGCTACGCCTCCACGGCCCCGGAGCTGTCTGACCCGGGCCGTTACGAGTTCTTCTCGCGGGTGGTGCCGCCGGACTCGTACCAGGCGCAGGCCATGGTGGCCGTGGTGCGGGCGCTGGGCTGGAGCTACGTCAGCACCCTGGCCTCCGAGGGCAACTACGGCGAGAGCGGCGTCGAGGCCTTCGTCCAGAGCTCCCGCGAGGCTGGTCTGCACTGGGTTATACTGGTTTATACTGGGGATACTGGGGATACTGGGTTATACTGGGTTATACTGGTTATACTGGGTTATACTGGGTTATACTGGCACCCTGGCCTCCGAGGGCAACTACGGCGAGAGCGGCGTCGAGGCCTTCGTCCAGAGCTCCCGCGAGGCCGGTCTGCACTGGGTTATACTGGTTTATACTGGGGATACTGGGGATACTGGGTTATACTGGGTTATACTGGGTTATACTGGGTTATACTGGCACCCTGGCCTCCGAGGGCAACTACGGCGAGAGCGGCGTCGAGGCCTTCGTCCAGAGCTCCCGCGAGGCCGGTCTGCACGGGGTTATACTGGGTTATACTGGGGATACTGGGTTATACTGGGTTATACTGGGTTATACTGGGTTATACTGGGTTATACTGGCACCCTGGCCTCCGAGGGCAACTACGGCGAGAGCGGCATTGAGGCCTTCGTCCAGAGCTCGCGCGAGGCCGGTCTGCACTGGATTATACTGGTTTATACTGGTTTATACTGGGGATACTGGGTTGTACTGGGGATACTGGGTTATACTGGGTTATACTGGGTTATACTGGCACCCTGGCCTCCGAGGGCAACTACGGCGAGAGCGGCGTCGAGGCCTTCGTCCAGAGCTCCCGCGAGGCCGGTCTGCACTGGGTTATACTGGTTTATACTGGGGATACTGGGTTATACTGGGTTATACTGGTTATACTGGGTTATACTGGGTTACACTGGCACCCTGGCCTCCGAGGGCAACTACGGCGAGAGCGGCGTCGAGGCCTTCATCCAGAGCTCCCGCGAGGCCGGTCTGCACTGGGTTATACTGGTTTATACTGGTTTATACTGGGAATACTGGGGATACTGGGTTATACTGGGTTATACTGGTTATACTGGTTTATACTGGGGATACTGGGTTATACTGGGGGATACTGGGTTATACTGGGTTGTACTGGGTTATCCTGTGAGGGGCACTGGGGGCACTGAGAGAGGCACCGATAGCACTGGGAGGGGCACTGGGTTATACTGGGAAGGGCACTGGGTTATACTGGGAGGGTTGCTAGGAACGCTGGGAGGACGCTGAGTTATACTGGGAAGGGCACTGGGCCGTACTGGGATGTACTGGGAGGTGCAGGGACCACCAGTAACCGCTGAGGGCTGGGCAGGGTGGGTGGTACCTGCCCATACTGGTCCATACTGGTCCATACTGGTCCATACTGGTCCATACTGGTCCATACTGGTTTATACTGCAGATACTGGGTTATACTGGGTTACACTGGGTTATACTGGGTTATACTGGGAGGCACTGGGCCATACTGGGATGTACTGGGAGGTGAAGGGAAGGGAGGGGCTTCTGCCTGCTCAGTGACCACTGCGGACTGGGCAGGGTGGGTGGTACCTGCGCGTACTGGTTTATACTGGTTTGTACTGGTTTGTACTGGTCCATGCTGGTCCATACTGGTTTGTACTGGTTTGTACTGGTGCAGGGGGCCTGTGCATCGCCCAGTCCATCAAGATCCCGCGGGAGCCGAAGCCGGGGGAGTTCGCCAAAGTCATCGGGCGCCTGATGGAGACGTCGACGGCGCGCGGGGTGGTGCTCTTCGCCAACGAGGACGACATCCGGTGAGACCAGTACACACCAGTACACACCAGTACACACCAGTATACACCAGGGTACACCGGTATACACCAGTATACACCAGTATACACCAGTGAACACCAGGGTACACCAGGGTACACCAGTATACACCAGTATACACCAGGGTACACCAGGGTACACCAGTATACACCAGGGTACACCAGTATACACCAGTACACACCAGTGTACACCAGTATACACCAGGGTACACCAGGGTACACAAGGGTACACCAGTATACACCAGTACACACCAGTATACACCAGTATACACCAGGGTACACCAGGGTACACCAGTGTACACCAGTACACACCAGTACACACCAGTGTACACCAGTATACACCAGTATACACCAGGGTACACCAGTGAACACCAGTACACACCAGTATACACCAGTATACACCAGGGTACACCAGTATACACCAGTATACACCAGTACACACCAGTATACACCAGGGTACACCAGTATACACCAGTACACACCAGGGTACACCAGTACACACCAGTACACACCAGTACACACCTGTGTACACCAGGGTACACCAGTACACACCAGGGTACACCAGTATACACCAGTACACACCAGTGTACACCAGTACACACCAGTACACACCAGTACACACCAGTACACACCAGTATACACCAGTATACACCAGTGCACAGCAGTGTACACTGATATACAACAGTGAACACCAGTATACACCAGTATACACCAGTGAACACCAGTACACACCAGGCCTGCCCCAGTCACGCACAGCAGCCTCCCAGTCCCTCCCAGTGCCATGTCCCGTGTCCCCAGTGCCATGTCCCATGTCCCCAATGCCATGTCCCGTGTCCCCAGTGCCATGTTCCAGTGTCCCCAGTGCCATGTCCCATGTCCCCAATGCCATGTCCCATGTCCCCAGTACCATGTCCTATGTCCCCAGTGCCATGTCCCCGTGTCCCCAGTGTCACCCCGTGTCCCTGTCCCCGCAGGCGGGTTCTGCAGGCCCCCATCCTGGATCCCAGTCACTCCCAGTGCCATGTCCTGTGTCCCCAATGCCATGTCCTGTGTCCCCAATGCCATGTCCTGTGTCCCCAGTGTCACCCCGTGTCCCTGTCCCCGCAGACGGGTGCTGCAGGCCGCCACCCTGTATCCCAGTCCCTCCCAGTGTCATGTCCCCGTGTCCCCAGTGCCATGTCCCTGTGTCCCCAGTGCCATGTCCCCAGTGCCATGTCCCGTGTCCCCAGTGCCATGTCCTGTGTCCCCAGTGTCACCCCGTGTCCCTGTCCCCGCAGGCGGGTGCTGCAGGCCGCCACCCTGGATCCCAGTGCCATGTCCCCATGTCCCCAGTGTCACCCGTGTCCCTGTCCCCGCAGGCGGGTGCTGCAGGCCGCCACCGTGGATCCCAATGCCATGTCCCAGTGTCCCCAGTGCCATGTCCCGTGTCCCCAGTGCCATGTCCCCGTGTCCCCAGTGCCATGTCCCATGTCCCCAGTGCCATGTCCTGTGTCCCCAGTGCCATGTCCCGTGTCCCCAGTGCCATGTCCCAGTGTCCCCAGTGTCACCCTGTCCCTGTCCCCGCAGGCGGGTGCTGCAGGCCGCCACCCTGGATCCCAGTCACTCCCAGTGCCATGTCCCCGTGTCCCCAGTGTCACCCTGTCCCTGTCCCCGCAGGCGGGTGCTGCAGGCCGCCACCGTGGCCAACCTCTCGGGTCACTTCTCCTGGGTGGGCTCCGACAGTTGGGGGGCCAAAATGGCGCCGGTGCAGGGCCTGGAGGAGGCTGCGGACGGGGCCATCACCATCCTGCCCAAACGGGCCTCCGTGCCTGGTGAGGGACTGGGGACACTGGGGACACTGGGGACACTGGGGACACTGGGAGGGACTGGGACAGGGACTGGGGCCATCACCATCCTGCCCAAACGGGCCTCCGTGCCTGGTGAGGGACTGGGGACACTGGGGACACTGGGGACACTGGGAGGGACTGGGACAGGGACTGGGGCCATCACCATCCTGCCCAAACGGGCCTCCGTGCCTGGTGAGGGACTGGGGACACTGGGGACACTGGGGACACTGGGAGGGACTGGGACAGGGACTGGGGCCATCACCATCCTGCCCAAACGAGCCTCCGTGCCTGGTGAGGGACTGGGGACACTGGGGACACTGGGGACACTGGGGACACTGGGGACACTGGGAGGGACTGGGACAGGGACTGGGACAGGGTCAGGGGCACTGGGGGATTATTGGGAGGGACTGGGATGAACTGGGAGAGGCTGGAGGAGACTGGAGATCACTGGGGGGGAGGGGCTCTGGGGAGGGTTTGGGGGCTCCATGGGGGCTCTGAGGGGATTTGGGGGGGCTCTGGGTGGGCTCATGGGACCCCCTTGACCACACGATGTCCCCTTGTCTCCTCGATGTCCCCTCGGTGTCCCCCTGTCCCCATGGTGTCCCCCTGACCCCACAATGTCCCCGTGTCCCCTTGGTGTCCCCTTGGTGTCCCTCTGTCCCCATGCTGTCTCCCTGACCCCATGGTGACCCGGTGTCCCCATGGTGTCCCCCTGACCCCATGATGTCCCCGTGTCCCCTCGGTGTCCCCTCATTGTCCCCCCGGTGTCCCCCTGACCCCATGGTGACCCGGTGTCCCCATGGTGTCCCCCTGACCCCATGATGTCCCCGTGTCCCCTCGGTGTCCCCTCATTGTCCCCCCGGTGTCCCCCTGACCCCATGGTGACCCGGTGTCCCCATGGTGTCCCCCTGACCCCACAATGTCTCCGTGTCCCCTCGGTGTCCCCTCATTGTCCCCCCGGTGTCCCCCTGACCCCATTATGTCCCCTTGTCCCCTCGATGTCCCCCTGTCCCCTCGGTGTCCCCTTGGTGTCCCCCTGACCCCATGATGTCCCCCTGACCCCTCGGTGTCCCCTGGTGTCCCTCTGTCCCCGTGGTGTCCCCCTGACCCCATGGTGACCCGGTGGCTCTGTGGTGTCCCCCTGACCCCACAATGTCCCTGTGTCCCCTTGGTGTCCCCTCATTGTCCCCCCGGTGTCCCCCTGACCCCACGATGTTCCCCTTGTCCCCACGATGTCCCCCTGTCCCCTCGGTGTCCCCTTGGTGTCCCCCTGACCCCTCGGTGTTCCCCTGTCCCCATGGTGTCCCCCTGACCCCACGATGTCCCCCTGACCCCTCGGTGTCCCCTTGGTGTCCCCCTGACCCCATTATGTCCCCGTGTCCCCTCGGTGTCCCCTCGGTGTCCCCCCGGTGTCCCCAGGCTTTGACGAGTACTTCACGTCGCGCTCTCTGGAGAACAACCGCCGCAATCTCTGGTTCCACGAGTTCTGGGAGGACGACTTCAACTGTCGCCTGCCCCATAACGCCGAGCCCCACGGCGACAGCGCGGGGGGGACCGTCAGGAAGTGCACAGGTACAGGGACCCCATAGAGACCCCATAGAGACCCCACAGAGACTCCATAGAGACCCCATAGAGACCCCATAGAGACCCCACAGAGACCCCACAGAGACCCTGCCCCACAGCGCCGAGCCCCACGGCGACAGCGCGGGGGGGACCGTCAGGAAGTGCACAGGTACAGGGACCCCATAGAGACCCCATAGAGACCCCATAGAGACCCACCCCATAGAGACCCCACAGAGACCCCATAAAGATCCCATAAAGACCCCATAAAGACCCCATAGACACTCCATAGAGACCCTCCATGTGCAAGTGCATCGATACCTACCCCATGGAGACCCCATGGGGACCCCACAGAGACAGCACAAAGACCCCCCATGGCGGATTTGGGGTGTCCCTGAAGGATTTAGGGTCTCTCTGTCAGGTTTAGGGTGCTGTGGAGGATTTGGGGTGCCCATTTAGGGTTTGGGGTCCCTCAGGGCGGGAGCGGATCGGGCGGGACTCGCCCTACGAGCAGGAGGGGAAGGTGCAGTTTGTGATTGACGCTGTGGTTTTGGGGTTTGGGGTGTCCCTGGCAGGTTTGGGGTGCCCCTGGAGGATTTGGGGTTCCCATTTGGGGTATTTAGGGTGCCCGTTTTGGGTCCCACAGAGTGGGAGCACATCGCCCTACGAGCAGGAGGGGAAGGTGCAGTTTGTGATGGATGCTGTGGTGGTTATGGCAGGTTTGGGGTGCCCGTGGAGGATTTAGGGTCCTGTGGAGGATTTGGGGTGCCCATTTAGGGTTTGGGGTCCCCCAGGACGGGAGCTGATGGGGCGGGACTCGCCCTACGAGCAGGAGGGGAAGGTGCAGTTTGTGATTGATGCCGTCCTGGCCATGGCGGGTTTGGGGTGTCCCTGTCAGGTTTGGGGTCCTGTGGCATGTTTGGGGTGCCCATTTAGGGTTTGGGGTCCCCCAGGGCGGGAGCGGATCGGGCGGGACTCGCCCTACGAGCAGGAGGGGAAGGTGCAGTTTGTGATGGATGCTGTGGTGGTTATGGCAGGTTTAGGGTGCTGTGGTGGGTTTGGGGTGCCCGTGGAGGATTTAGGGTCCTGTGGAGGATTTGGGGTGCCCGTGGAGGATTTGGGGTGCCCATTTAGGATCTGTCGCCCCCCAGGACGGGAGCGGATCGGGCGGGACTCGCCCTACGAGCAGGAGGGGAAGGTGCAGTTTGTCATCGACGCTGTGGTTTTGGGGTTTGGGGTGTTCCTGGCAGGTTTGGGGTGCCCCTGGAGGATTTGGGGTTCCCATTTGGGGTATTTAGGGTGCCCGTTTTGGGTCCCACAGAGTGGGAGCACATCGCCCTACGAGCAGGAGGGGAAGGTGCAGTTTGTGATGGATGCTGTGGTGGTTATGGCAGGTTTGGGGTGCCCGTGGAGGATTTAGGGTCCTGTGGAGGATTTGGGGTGCCCGTGGAGGATTTGGGGTGCCCATTTAGGGTCTGTGGCCCCCCAGGGCGGGAGCGGATCGGGCGGGAGTCGCCCTACGAGCAGGAGGGGAAGGTGCAGTTTGTCATTGATGCTGTGGTGGTTGTGGCAGGTTTGGGGTGTCCCTGGCAGGTTTGGGGTGCTGTGGCGGGTTTGGGGTGCCCGTGGAGGATTTGGGGTGCCCATTTGGGATCCCAAACCCCCCAGGACGGGAGCGGATCGGGCGGGACTCGCCCTACGAGCAGGAGGGGAAGGTGCAGTTTGTCATCGACGCTGTGGTTTTGGGGTTTGGGGTGTCCCTGGCAGGTTTAGGGTGCTGTGGTGGGTTTGGGGTGCCCGTGGAGGATTTGGGGTGCCCATTTAGGGTCTCTGGCCCCCCCAGGGCGGGAGCGGATCGGGCGGGACTCGCCCTACGAGCAGGAGGGGAAGGTGCAGTTTGTGATGGATGCTGTGGTGGTTATGGCAGGTTTGGGGTGCTGTGGTGGGTTTGGGGTGCCCGTGGAGGATTTAGGGTCCTGTGGAGGATTTGGGGTGCTGTGGCGGGTTTGGGGTGCCCGTGGAGGATTTAGGGTCCTGTGGAGGATTTAGGGTGCCCATTTGGGATCCCAAACCCCCCAGGACGGGAGCGGATCGGGCGGGACTCGCCCTACGAGCAGGAGGGGAAGGTGCAGTTTGTGATGGATGCTGTGGTGGTTATGGCAGGTTTGGGGTGCCCGTGGAGGATTTAGGGTCCTGTGGTGGGTTTGGGGTGCCCGTGGAGGATTTGGGGTGCCCATTTAGGGTCTGTGGCCCCCCAGGGCGGGAGCGGATCGGGCGGGACTCGCCCTACGAGCAGGAGGGGAAGGTGCAGTTTGTCATCGACGCCGTCCTGGCCATGGCGCACGGGCTGCACTCGCTGCTGGGGGAGGCGTGCCCGGGCGGGGGGCTCTGCGCCCACATGGACCCCCCCGACGGGCGCCGCCTGCTCACACACATCCGCAGGGTGGCCTTCAACGGTACTGGGGGCACTGGGGTATACTGGGGTATACTGGGGGGGGCACTGGAGACCAGACTGGGAAGCACTGGGAGGCACTGGGATATACTGGGGGGGCACTGGGAGGCACTGGGATATACGGGGGGGGCACTGGGAGGGAGCAGGGGGCACTGGAGACAATACTGGGAAGCACTGGGATATACTGGGATATGTTGGGAGGGCACTGGGAGGGAGCAGGGGGCACTGGAGACAATACTGGGAAGCACTGGGATATACTGGGATATACTGGAGAGGCACTGGGAGGGAGCTGGGGGCACTGGAGAACATACTGGGACATACTGGGAAGCACTGGGAGGCACTGGGATGTGCTGGGAGGGGGCACTGGGAGAGAGGCTGTGGGCACTGGAGAACATACTGGGACATACTGGGAAGCACGGGGATATACTGGGATATTTTGGGGGGGCACTGGGAGGCGCTGAGTTATACTGGGGAGGCACTGGGAGGAAGCAGGGGGCACTGGAGACAATACTGGGAAGCACTGGGATATACTGGGATATACTGGGGGGGCACTGGGAGGGAGCATGGGGCACTGGAGACCATACTGGGACATACTGGGAAGCACTGGGATATGTTGGGGGGACACTGGGAGGTACTGGGATATATGGGGGGGGCAATGGGAGGAGGCTGGGGGCATTGGAGATCATACTGGGACTTACTGGGAGGCACTGGGATGTACTGGGAGGCACTGAAAAGGGAATGGCAACTCTGGAGAGCATACTGAAACATACTGGGAGCACTGGGATTTACTGGGAAGGAGCTGGGAGCACTGGAGGCCATACTGGGAGGCACTGGGATGTACTGGGAGACACTGGGATGTACTGGGATGTACTGGGGGACACTGGGAGCACTGGAGGCCATACTGGGAGCACTGGGATGTACTGGGAGGGAACTGGGAGCACTGGAGGCCATACTGGGAGCACTGGGATGTACTGGGAGGGAACTGGGAGCACTGGAGGCCATACTGGGAGCACTGGGATGTACTGGGAGGCATTGGGATGTACTGGGAGGCACTGGGAGCACTGGAGGCCATACTGGGAGGCACTGGGATGTACTGGGAGGCACTGGGAAGGAACTGGGAGCACTGGAGGCCATACTGGGAGCACTGGGATGTACTGGGGGGCACTGGGAGCACTGGAGGCCATACTGGGAGCACTGGGATGTACTGGGGGGCACTGGGAGCACTGGAGGCCATACTGGGAGCACTGGGATGTACTGGGATGTACTGGGGGACACTGGGAGCACTGGAGGCCATACTGGGAGCACTGGTTTGCCCTGTACTGGTGGCTCGGGGGGGTCTCTGACCCTTCCTGTGGGGTGACAAGGGGGTGTCCCTGCCCCATCCCAGTGCTTACTGGTTTATACTGGTTTACACTGGTGTGTACTGGTTTACACTGCTTTACACTGGTTTATACTGGTTTATATGGTTTATACTGGTTTACACTGGTTTACACTGGTGTGTACTGGTTTACACTGCTTTATACTGGTTTACACTGGTTTATACTGGTTTATATGGTTTATACTGGTTTACACTGGTTTATATGGTTTATACTGGTTTACACTGGTGTGTACTGGTTTATACTGATTTACACTGGTGTGTACTGGTTTATACTGGTTTATACTGGTTTACACTGGTTTATACTGGTTTAAACTGGCTTATACTGGTTTATATGGTTTACACTGGTGTGTACTGGTTTACACTGGTTTACACTGGTGTGTACTGGTGTGTACTGGTTTATACTGGTTTACACTGGTTTACACTGGTTTATACTGGTTTACACTGGTGTGTACCGGCGCGCAGGCAGCGCAGGGACGCCGGTGTCCTTTAACGAGAACGGGGACGCCCCCGGGCGCTACGACATCTTCCAGTTCCAGGGCGGCAACGGCAGCGGCGCGTACCGGGCTGTGGGGCAGTGGGTGCAGGGGCTGCACCTGCAGGTGGGTCTGCGACCCCCGGGACCCCCGGAGCGCGAGGGTGCCCCCATGGGTGCACCCTGTGACCCCCGAGACCCCCAGACCCCGTGGGTGCCCCCCAGACCCCATGGGTGCACCCTGTGACCCCCAGACCCCATGGGTGCCCCTCAGACCCCCGAGACCCCCAGACCACGTGGGTGCCCGCCGTGGGTGCCCCCCAGACCCCATGGGTGCCCCCCAGACCCCATGGGTGCACCCTGCGACCCCCGGGACCCCCAGACCCCATGGGTGCCCCCCAGACCCCAGAGATCCCCAGACCCCGTGGGTGCCCCCCATGGGTGCCCTCCAGACCCCATGGGTGCTCCCCAGACCCCGTGGATGCCCCCTGTGGGTGCCCCCCAGACTCCATGGGTGCCCCTCAGACCCCATGGGTGCACCCTGTGACCCCCCAGACCCCCGAGACCCCCAGACCCCGTGGGTGCCCCCATGGGTGCCCCCCAGACCCCGTTGATGCCCCCCATGGGTGCACCCTGTGACCCCCGAGACCCCCCGAGACCCCCAGACCCCGTGGGTGCCCCCCAGACCCCATGGGTGCACCCTGTGACCCCCAGACCCCGTGGGTGCCCCCCAGACCCCGTGGGTGCCCCCCAGAGCCCATGGGTGCACCCTGTGACCCCTGAGACCCCCAGACCACGTGGGTGCCCCCCGTGGGTGCCTCCCAGACCCTATGGGTGCCCCCCAGACCCCATGGGTGCACCCTGCGACCCCCGGGACCCCCAGACCCCATGGGTGCCCCCCAGACCCCGTGGGTGCCCCCCAGACCCCATGGGTGCACCCTGTGACCCCTGAGACCCCCGAGACCCCTGGACCCCGAGAGTGCCCCCCATGGGTGCCCCCCAGACCCCCGAGACCTCCAAACCCCATGAGTGCCCCCCGTGGGTGCCTCCCAGACCCTATGAGTGCCCCCCAGACCCCATGGGTGCCCCCCAGACCCCCGAGACCCCCAGACCACGTGGGTGCCCCCCATGGGTGCCCTCCAGACCCCATGGGTGCCCCCCAGACCCCGTGGATGCCCCCCGTGGGTGCCCCCCAGACTCCATGGGTGCCCCTCAGACCCTATGGGTGCACCCTGTGACCCTCCAGATCCCCAGACCCCTTTGATGCCCCCCATGGGTGCACCCTGTGACCCCCTGAGACCCCCGAGACCCCTGGACCCCGAGGGTGCCCCCCATGGGTGCTCCCCAGACCCCATGGGTGCCCCCTGTGACCCCCGAGACCCCCAGACCCCGTGGGTGCCCCCCAGACCCCATGGGTGCCCACCATGGGTGCACCCTGCGACCCCCGAGACCCCCAGGGTGGGTCCCAGTGGCCAACTGGGAGCACTGGGTGGGGTGTGGGTGTTTCCCCTGGGTGGGTGTGTCCATGGGGGGCTTGGGGGGAATCCGTGGGGTGACTGTGGAGGTTTGGGGTGTCTGTAAAGGGTTTGGGGTCTCCATGGGGGGTTTGGGGTGCCCATAAAAGGTTTGGGGTCTCCATGGGTGACTTATGGTGTCCATGGGGGGTTTGGGGTGCCCATAGAAGGTTTGGGGTCTCTATGGGGATTTATCATGTCTGTGGGGGGATTTGCGTTTTCCAAAGGGTGTTTATGGTGTCTATGGGGGATTTGGGGTGTCCTTAAAGGGTTTGGGGTCTCCATGGGGGATTTATGGTGTCCCTAGTGGGTTTATGGTGTCCATGGAGAATTTGGGGTGCCCATAAAAGCTTTAGGATCTCTATGGGGATTTATGGTCTCTGTGAGGGGTTTGTGGTGTCCATGGGTGATTTATGGTGTCCATAGTGGGTTTATGGTGTCCATAGGGGGTTTGTGGTGTCTATGGGTGATTTGGGGTGCTCATAGAAGGTTTGGGATGTCCCAGAGTGATTTGTGGTGTCCATGGAGGATTTGGGGTGCCCATAAAAGGTTTGGGCTGTCCCTGGGTGATTTATGGTCTCCATGGGGGTTTGTGGTGTCTATGGGATTTGGGGTGCCCATAAAAGCTTTAGGATCTCTATGGAGATCTATGGTCTCTCTTGAGGGCTTTATGGGTGATTTATGGTGTCCATAGGGGGTTTATGGTGTCCATAGTGGGTCTGGCCTCTCCACGGCTGCCCCACGAGCACGTCCCTCACTGTCCCCACCCCTGTCACCCAGGAAGACGCCATGGCGTGGGGCTCCAACTCCTCCTCACCTCCTCCCTCGGTGTGCAGCCTGCCCTGCGGCCCCGGCGAGCGCAAAAAACCCGTCAAAGGCGTCCCTTGCTGCTGGCACTGCGAACTCTGCGGCGGCTACCAGTACCGGGCCGACCTGCTCACCTGCCTGCCGTGCGCCCCACACCTGCGCCCCACGCCCGACCGCACCGCGTGTCGCCCCACGCCCGTGCTGCGCCTCAGCTGGGGACACCCGTGCGCCGCCGTGCCGCTGGCGCTGGCCACGCTGGGGCTCATGGCCACGGCTTTCGTGTTGGCCACTTTCGTCAAACATCACGACACGCCGATCGTGAAGGCGTCCGGGAGGGAGCTGAGCTACGTGCTGCTGGCCGGGATCGCGCTGGTTTACGCCATCACCTTCGTGATGGTGGCCGAGCCCGGCGTGGGGGTCTGCGCGCTCAGGAGGCTGTTCCTGGGCGCCGGGATGAGCCTCACCTACGCGGCGCTGCTGACCAAGACCAACCGCATCTACCGCATCTTCGAGCAGGGTCAGGGCATGAGGGGCACATGGGGGGCACATGGGGGGTGTGGGGGGCACGGGAGGGGTGTGGGGGGCACAGGGTGAGGGGCTGGGGTCTCACCCATGTCCTACTGGTCACCAAGACCAACCGCATCTACCGCATCTTCGAGCAGGGTCAGGGCACGGGGGGCACGTGGGGGGCACAGGGTGAGGGGCTGGGGTCTCACCCACACCATGCTGGTCACCAAGACCAACTGCATCTACTGCATCTTCGAGCAGGGTCAGGGCACGGGGGGCACACGGGGGGCACATGGGGGGCACGGGAGGGGTGTGCGGGGCACGGGAGGGGTGTGGGGGGCACATGGGGGGTGTGGGGGCACATGGGGAGCACAGGGTGAGGGGCTGGGGTCTCACCCACACCATGCTGGTCACCAAGACCAACCACATCTACTGCATCTTCGAGCAGGGTCAGGGCATGGGGGGCACATGGGGGGCACGGGAGGGGTGTGGGGGGCACATGGGGGGTGTGGGGGGCACATGGGGGGCACAGGGTGAGGGGCTGGGGTCTCACCCACACCATGCTGGTCACCAAGACCAACCGCATCTACCGCATCTTCGAGCAGGGTCAGGGCACGGGGGGCACGGGGGGGCACGGGGTGAGGGGCTGAGGGGCACATGGGGGGTGTGGGGGGCACGGGAGGGGTGTGGGGGGCACATGGGGGGCACGAGAGGGGTGTGGGGGGCACGGGGTGAGGGGCTGGGGTCTCACCCATGTCCTACTGGTCACCAAGACCAACCGCATCTACCGCATCTTCGAGCAGGGTCAGGGAACGGGGGGCACATGGGGGGCACATGGGTGGCACGTGAGGGGTGTGGGGGGCACGGGAGGGGTGTGGGGGGGCACATGGGGGCACAGGGTGAGGGGCTGGGGTCTCACCCACACCATGCTGGTCACCAACACTAACCGCATCTACTGCATCTTCGAGCAGGGTCAGGGAACGGGGGGCACGGGGGGGCACGGGGTGAGGGGCTGAGGGGCACATGGGGGGTGTGGGGGGCACAGGAGGGGTGTGGGGGGCACAGAGTGAGGGGCTGGGGTCACACCCATGTCCTACTGGTCACCAAGACCAACCGCATCTACCGCATCTTCGAGCAGGGTCAGGGCAGGGGAACGCACGGGAGGGGTGTGGGGGGCACATGGGGGGCACGGGGGGGGCACGGGAGGGGTGTGGGGGGCACAGAGTGAGGGGCTGGGGTCTCACCCACACCATGCTGGTCACCAAGGCCAACCGCATCTACCGCATCTTCGAGCAGGGTCAGGGCACGGGGGGCACATGGGGGGCACATGGGGGGCACAGGAGGGGTGTAGGGGGGCACGGGAGGGGTGTGGGGGGCACATGGGGGGCACAGGGTGAGGGGCTGGGGTCTTACCCATGTCCTACTGGTCACCAAGACCAACCGCATCTACCGCATCTTCGAGCAGGGTCAGGGCACGGGGGGCACGTGGGGGGCACATGGGGGGCACATGGGGGGGCACGGGAGGGGTGTGGGGGGCACGGGAGGGGTGTGGGGGGCACGGGAGGGGTGTGGGGGGCACAGGGTGAGGGGCTGGGGGGCACAGCAGTATGGGAAATCAGGGTGAGGGGCTCTGGGCAGGGGTGAGGGACACTGAGGGGTGTCACACTTTGGGTCAGGGACACTGAGGGGTGTCACCCTTTGGGTGAGGGACACTGAGGGGTGTCACCCTGGTGGTGAGGGACCACACAAGGAACAGTGATCCTCCCCTCCCCATCCACCCCATGCCCCTCCCCAACACCCACCACACCCCAAACCCCTCACACCTCATGCTGAGGTGACACCTCACACGGGTGGGACACCTCACACAGGTGGACACCTCACACAGGTGGGACACCACAGACAGGTGGGACACCCCCCACAGGTGGGACACCTCACACAGGTGGGACATCCCCCACAGGTGGACACCTCACACGGGTGGGACACCACACACGGGTGGGACACCCCCCACAGGTGGGCACCTCACACGGGTGGGACACCCCCCACAGGTGGGACACTCCACACAGGTGGACACCCCCCACAGGTGGGACACCCCCCACCCAGCCCCCCTATAACCCCCCAAACCCCCACCCCACAGGGAAGCGCTCCGTGACTCCGCCGCGTTTCATCAGCCCCACCTCGCAGCTGGTCATCACCTTCACCCTCAGCGGCCTCCAGCTGGTGGCCGCCGCCACTTGGCTCCTCATCCGAC